>QJNV01000088.1:0-185702 GCA_004155935.1 Monosporascus sp. GIB2 | reverse complement strand
AAAAAAAAAAAAAAAAAAAAAAAAAAAAAAAAAAAAAAACGAAAAGGGGAAATAAAACAAGATATGTAACGGATCACTAACTTGGTAAAAGTAATCTAATAACCCGGATTTCCAACTTCCTGGAAATAATCTAATAAACTAGTAAAAAAATATATACGCTTATTATTTCCATAATTAAATAACAACAGCTTATAATACAACTTCGTTGCTTAAAATACTCTTAATATTACGAAACGTAACTAAGTTATCCGTATTCTATTACTCAAACGACACGATACTTCTGCGAACATAAACCCGTACGTTTAGGTTTAATAGTTGGTTAACTAGCCTAGCCGTCATATATTAGCGAAGTAGAGCTTTATAAGACGAAATTAACCCATTCGCCGTTATTTAAAACGGCCTTAAAAAAGAAGATCTCTCTTAGTCAAAATTGACATAATTTCTAGAGGCTATGTAGTTATAAGATGTAAAGAATAAGACTTAGTAAACGGTAAGAAAAGGTTTTAAAATTATATAAGAGATTAAATCGATATTTAATAATTAGACAATAGTAGAACATAGTACGACTTACAACATAAGACGATAAAGAAATAAGCAAGAAAAAGGACAACAACATTAATGTAAAAAATAGATCAAAATATAAATATTACTATTTAAATATTATTGCGGCTATAAAAACAACAATTGTAATATCAAGTGCATTTTAAATCAATATATGGAAATAGTTTCTAGAATAAATATATATAAAGATAAAAAGAAGATAATTAAAATTATATAATAAAAAAAAGTTTACAAAATCGTTAAATAGGAAAAATAAAAATAGAAATTTTAATTTCTATCAATATACGAAAAAAGATATAAAACGCCGTATGAGTAAATTTTAAAGCTTTATACGGATCTTATATCCTTCTAATTATTATTACTTAAAACATTATAAAAATATGAATGTAGTTTTTTATACTGTCGAAAACGCTATAAACTAAGCATTTAATACTATTAATATATAATATTTTATAAAAATTAAAAGTGTGTTTTTTCTTTGAAAAAAATCCGGAATTAACAAATAAATTTAAATTCTACTGCGTTAAAGAATTAGACCGTAAGTTTAAGAGAACTCCAGTTATAGTTACCTCTCTTTTTAATTAATTAGAAAATAAACAACATTTGGAAGTGTTCTATATTATAGCTAAATAAGAAAGAAATCTTCCCGCCTTCCTATGCTCTATTATATTCGTGATCAAACTTGATTGTACACACGTTTAAATCTGCCATGCTTCGGCCCAAGGAGCGCCTTGACGGCTCCAAGGCTAGTTAAAAAGAGCATCTGCTGGATATGTTTGACGCCTTAACACCTGGTGGCAAGATGCCCGCACCAAATGTCGGCGTGGGGTCTTTACGATAAAGGATAATAAGTGCATTAGGATGACGATCTATTCGAATAATACTACTGACGTCTCCCGATGAATGTTGGGAGCATGGAGCAATCAGATTTCCTGCCCAGAAAGGCCAGCCTTGATTGTGATTGCAACGTCATCTTGTAATTTTTATTGGTGTAGCAAGTGGGCCACAACATGTTCATGCAAGGGGCCCGGCCAGGATTGCATGAGATCCTACTTTGAAGCAGAACTACTTGCTCAACATTTCACCAGTACGAGATCCTCCAAGGGCATTTGCCATGCGAAGCGGTCAGCAACCCCGCGATAAGCTGAATTGTATTGGTGCCCCTATGCTAGCCAGATGGCTCTGAATACGCAATGTAGGCTACATATGCAAGACCACCTGAGCGGAGTGACCCAAAATAGAAGAAAAGCCATACATATCACAGTGACGTCTGACTACGTCTTCCAACACGTCTGCAATATTGGCACAGATGGGTTTCAGGGGTCGAGTCCTAGTCAAGGCTAATGACTTTCGGATGCATTGTTCCGCAACCCCCATAGGTAACGTTGCAGTTGTCAATTAAATTCAATATGCTGGATGTGGCCGACTACCTAGGTATAATACCAAGCTCGCTCATCTACCCAACGCTGTGCCATTTCACACACCAGAACATCAACACAGTCAATATACGGCAAGAGCCTCGATCAAATGCAGCAAAGTCAAGAGTCCAATATGGTCTCCAGCGATACAGCTCCAGGGAAGGCCAGCGCCGGACCGTACAAGTACGACAGGCAGCAGGCAGTGGCTCTGGTAGCTGCACAGTCAGATGAGGTGAAGACTGACATCCCCTATAAATGAATGGAGCTTGGCTAATAAATTCCTTTCCTCAGATTACAAATGCGCCGTATGCGTACCTCGACGGATTGCCAAACCCAAAGACCCTGGTCCCCGTAAGTCATATTACACCATACCGATGCGTGTTTTGTCGCCATGGTGAATAAGGGTAACTGATCATTTTTTCCAGCTAGTCGATGGTCTCCAGGTGTGGTTTCATCTTCCGGGTGCTGAGCTCGCTACGATTCGTACTATCGTTCATACTGTGGACCAGACTACTCTTCTGTCCGTTCCCAATGGCTAATCTGCGCGAAAAATGACTGACGTTCCACTTTCCTTGCACAGGATAGATGATGTTCTGGACAATGATACGGAACGACGAGGCTCCGCTGCGACGCACCTTGTCTTCGGAATCGGCCACACCATCAGTACGGCGTTGGTAAAGTATGGAACCATCGCTGAGCTAGCATCGACCCTCAGTGAAAGAGCTTACCGCTCACTTCTCGGTAAATAGACCTGATACTGTGGAAAGCAGAACACAGTTTCGTTTTACTGACTATGCCTAGATGAATTGAAGATTCTCTATACCGGTCACACCCATGAATTCTTTCAGACGTATAATTGCGTACCACCCCCTATCCCCGTACATCTGAAGGTGCTTGAGCAGAGTAAGCTCGGTCTAATCAAATTGTCCGAGCGGACAGAACGCTGACTTGTATTGACAGAAACAGGCAGCCTTTTCCGAATGGCCTCTAGGATGATGCAAGCAGAGGCGACCAAGAACCAAGATCTCAACATCAGCAACTTCATCAACGTGCTTGGTCGATATTACCAAATTCTCAATGACTTTCAGGACATCACCGACACCGCTTTGGGCAAGATCTCCCTTTCCGAAAAGGATGACCTCGATCAAGGTACCTTCACGCTTACCCTGATCCATGCGCTCAGTCAGCAGGAGAAAAGCGGCCGCACCGAGCTCATTGAGATCATGCGGTCGAGATCCGACCCTGACGGCTTATCTGTTGAGAGTAAGGCTCGGGCACTCGAGCTGATCAAGGAAGCCGGTAGCCTGGACTATACCAAGTCCGTACTGGATGAGGCCCACGAGGAGTTGATGCATGAGGTTGATGCCATAGATCAAACGGCTGGCAGCAACAACGAGGCTATGAGACAGTACTTGGGATATTTGAAATCCCTAGTTGAAATTGCAGCGGCTCCCTGATCATGAAAGCGAGAACGACGTCGAGGCACATAGTTTTGCTCATTACATTAAAGAAAGATGCCCTGGCAACGAAGCATTACGTACTTTCCGATTTCTTTCGTAGCTAGATATTAGTTTCAACTTTAGAGTAAAAAAAAAAATCTTTTTGAATTTTTATAAACATTGAATTATTTAAACGAACCTGGAAAACGGCGCAGATAAGGATTAATTAATATGTTTCTTTCTTTCTTTACTTATTGTTTATTTTTGACTTTCGAGTAATTAAAAGGGTTATCTACAAACTTAAATCGAAGAATATAACAATTAAATATTGCTCTTTAAGAATTTGTAGAAAAGACAAGGCTCCTTTATAAACATCTCTATAAGAAAACGTATAAAGTAGAGTTAAGATATGTAGTAAAACATAATTTAATAGCATAAATCGACCTAAGTTACATGTTAATTAATACATTTCGATTTTAAACCGATAAATAAACAAAATAGCAAAACTAAATATTAAAAACGTTCTTACGATATTAAGTTAGTTATAAATAAAATAAATGGGTTAAAGAGTTACTAATAGCCTAATTGGCCGATAATATTAATTATAACGAAAACATTAAAACGATTCGGTTAATAACTAATTTCAATTTTATATTAAGAAATTACAAAAATTAATAAAAAAGGCCTTTTTTACGTTAAAGCGATTTTTACATTAAAAGAACTTAAATGGCTAAATATCAAAATAAAAGTACAATTTAAAGTCGTATGTAATTAAATAAAGAATTTGATAACAAAAAACAGTGCAAAAAAATAACCTTTTTTAAAAAGGGAGATAATGTATTTAACTATTAAAAATACTAAAACAAAACGCTCCAGCCAAAAACTCGACTTGAAGTATATCGGTCTATATAGAATTATAAAAGAAATCGTAAAAATAACTACTAGTTAAAGTTATTACCCAGATTTAAATTTTGTTAAATTTTTTATATAACTCTAGTTAGATTAACGATAAATACCGTTAAAACCTATACCAAGTAAGACGACGTAAAAAAAGATAAATGAATATATAAGATAGAAAAGTTCTCTATTATAAGAAGAATCGATCAACCTACTCAATAGTTAGTAAAGTAAAAAGATTACCCGAACTTTTAAAATATTTAAAACCCCGATAAAACTCTACTATATACTTAGCGTTTGTTATAAAGTTTTTATTAATATTAACAGCACTAAAAATAACATTCTAATTTAAATTATTTATAAAAAGCCATCTAACGTTATTAAGAATCAGCTCGTCAAGATAACGCTTTATACCTTAACCTTTAAACGTTTTTACTTTTTCACCTTTTTCTAATTCTTTAACTTATTCAAACTTTTTAGCCTTTAACGAATTATCTTCACTCTTTTTCTTTACGAAAAAAAACTTATTAATTTTGAAAGGAATTAAACGTAAAATTTATTTCAAAATTTCGGACATTTTATTCATTATATCTTAACGGAATTATAAAAGCCGTTTTTATATAATTTGCTCCTTTCGGTTTAAACAATTCTCTCCGCGGCTAATATTTTTAAAAAACCGTTAAACTGTTATAATAACGGTTGATATAATATACGCATTACTCGCAGCGTTTAAAATATTCGATTATAACGCATTTAAAAATTTTCTTAAAATAAAAGATATACGATACTATTTCGAAAAAAATTTAATAATAGAATGAAAAAAGAAATAAGTTCTCTTTTTAATTAAGAAAATTACGGGGTTTACGGCTAGCTAAACGATTAAATATAATAATAAATAAACTTACCACAAGAAGTTCGAGACGAAGATTAACAGAAAGGGGAGATCGTATCATAACCTTACAAAATCGAGCCACGGAGTACGGTTTAAAACCCCACCTACTAGATTACGTAAAATGGATTTACTAGAATTAAAATATCTATCTTAATCTATAAAAAGCTATGTACTTTTATTAATCCATAGTTAAATAACGACAGCTTGTAATATAACTTCGTTATCTAAGTTATCTTTAGTATTACGAAACGTAATTAAGTTATTTTTCTATTACTTAAACGATAAGATACTTGTGTTAACATAAACCTGTAAGTTTCGGTTTAATAGTTAGTTAACTAGCCTTGGAGTTACAGGGCGCTTTTAGTAACCCTAGCTAGCTAATATATTTTGTTAACGCCTTAAAGCGTTTAGTGCGTCAATTAATACATTTTGACGCTTTTTGAAGTTATAGTAATCTTTTTGACCTCGCCTCCGGCGATTAAATCCTTTTAATTCTTATATTTGTTTTTTAAATTATTCGTAAGGCGTTCTTTTACTATTCGAAAATATTCGTAATATTTATTAGTTTTAGTTAGTTTTTGAAGTGTTTAAATTAATCGCGTAATAGAGTTTTAGTTAGTTTATCTGCCAGCATATTACCTATAGGTATATAATGTATTTTAATTAATTATTTTTTTTTATTTTGTATAACTAGTAGTTATGTATGTTTATATGTCGTAGCTTCGTTTTTAGGAGGGTAGTATTGGCGTTAATAAGCCGTATGATTTAATATTTGTCACAATATATATTTAATAGTTTTATATTGTATTTGGACGGGGTTCACTTTCTAGGTGTATTTGCAGAACATCTTAATCAGAAGCTTGAAGAGGGAGAAAAATGTCGGGCGTTGCTATGTGGTATGAAAAGCTACATACAAAGGTTGTCAGGCAAGCATTTTATAGACCATCGCCGACCCACTTGGAGATGCTAGAACCTTCGACGATACGTATCGTCGAGTACCTGATCCACCAGCTAGCTAGCGCCTTGCAGCCTAGCACTAACCCCAATTCAGTGTTTAGGGTAACCTTTAACTTTTTGATTAGTTGAGAGTAAAATAAGTTTTTTCTCTAGTTTGCGTAAGGGATAACAATTTCGCTTTAGTTATAAAAGTAATTATTATGTTTTATTCGTTTGCCCGTTATTTAATTATCTTTTAAATAGTTTTATAATGTAAGTTTAAAAGACTTTTTAATTAATCGTATTTTTCATAAAGAAAGCATCGTTTTAAACATTTATTCAATTCTTGTTATTTGATTATTACGTTAGCGGTTTTATTTTAATTAGCTATAGTATAACGCGATCGATAGCTTTATGGTATGCGTTGTTAGAGTTTAGGTTGAATTGAGCGAGTCGAGATATAGCGAAAGCTATATTAAGTCGCGTATTAACTGTCATATATAAATTGGAACCGGTTCTTTTTTTGAATTTATTAATAAAACCTAGATGGGCTATATTAGAGTTTGGTAGTAGTTTGATATTTGTTATTACAGTATTTGGGAGGTCGTTTAAGCTTATTTTAAAGATTAAGTTAGCCAGTTTATTTATTAAACCGGATTAGAATAATTAGGTTTTCCTGTTAGGTTTATTTTAATTATTTCGATGCCGAGGAATTCTTATAAATTTTTAGTTTTTATAAAAGCATATTGTTTCCGTAATTATTAGATTACTAGCTCGATAAGGCTATAATTTCTTTTTTTGTTATGCTGTGATAATATTATCGACATAGAAAAAAAATACGCACCTTTTAACGAAAAAAATAATAAGCTTTGTAGAAAACGGGTTAAATTCTAAACTTTTTAGTATGTTAGTAAGTTTCTTCTGCCATAGTAAAGGTGGTTTTTCTAGTTATATAGTGCTCTCTTATTTAAGAAAAATTTTATTACGTTGCGCATATTTTAAGGGCGGTTTTATATATATTTTATATGCGAATTTAGCGTTAATAAAACGTTTATAGCGTTGTATTGCTTAAGCTTTAGGTTTATTTTAACCGTAATAGTAATAAAGGTTTTAAACGATTTTGTAATTTACGTAAAAATATATTTATCGCTATAAACGGTTTTGAAATTACTGATTACCTCGTATTATCAAACGTACCTTACCTTTTTATAGTTAGTTATATTTGTCAAATTTGTAAACGTATATTTATATATACTTTGGAAATTATTTCCTTTTAGCAGAAAACTGGTTAAAAGTTTTCTAAAATCGTATTTTCTATAGTTTTATAAGTAAACCTTTTCGGCTTTACGGAATATTTATTTTAACGGGTATAAACTTAACTTCTTATAACCTTTTAGCAGTGGCGGTAAATCTCGCCGGAATACCTGTTTTAATAGTTGAAATAATAGCTTTAATTTTAATATAGTAAAACTATTCCGATTAATATGGCGCCTATTTCCGGTAATTATTGTTTTTAAGTTTTCGAAATTTACCGGCTAATTATTCAACGTACTTATAAAGTACATTTTTTGTTTAGCATTACATATACTTTCTTATATTTTAAATCGTTTTTAATAATACCGTTTTAATACAAAACGTATGAAAAGTTTTTACCCTAAGATGTTATCGTTTTTTACTATTACTTTGTATTAAATAAAGAAACGGAACCTTACAATAAGCTCGATTTCTACCGTTAGCATAATGATCGTAATAGTTATTAAAGAAATCGCTAATAAAGGTAATAGTTCAAGGGACAAAAATAATTCGAATATAAGAGCTCTAAAAAGGTTATTAAACTTTTACGAATATACTTGCTTTTCCTTAATCTATTCGTCTTTTTCGACGATAATACCACTTTACAAATATTCTCTAGATTTAACCGATAACTAAATTCTATTAAATCTTTATTTTTTTAAGTATATATTAAGTAACGTACTATATAAGTAATTCGGATCTTTTTTCCACTTCCTAATAATAGAATCGATTTTATTCATTATACTATTTTAAATAACTTTAAATTAATCGGATTGTGTTTTATTAAACGTTTTGATAACTTTATTATAAGTACGCATACTATGTCCGGGCTTGTCGCAAATGCTATATTTTTATATTTCGCTGTAACCCTTTTACGACGATTGTTTTAGCCGTTATTAGCTATATTTCTCCATTGCCCTTTTCTTTTTCGGCCAGGGAAAACTTTTTTTATATATATTACATATCCTTTTTTCAATAACGGTTAGTTTTAATTTCTTAAGCTCTACTTATAATGTAATTACATTCGCGTAATTAATGGATTTCTTTTATATAAAGTAATTTCGTATAAAAGTACTATGTAATTGTTATTAATAAATTAATTATTTAAATGATATTTATTAGAGAACTACTTTAATAATATTTTATCTTTTTTATAAGTACCGTTTCTTTTAGTGATTTTCTTAATAATTTTCGAGGTTTTCGTAAACGGGAAGTAAATAAAATCTGCGAAAGGTAACGGGGAAACAGTTAACGGAAGTATATTAAAAAGATTTCGAACTCGAAAAAAACCGTATTTAAAATAAATAAAACGAAATTAATTTTCGTATACTCGAATTAAATATTATTAAGCCTTATACCAATTTTAAACGTACTATAAAAGCCGGTAAAGAGAGTGTTGAATAATACAGATATAGTAATAACATAATAGGTTTTCGATAAATAATAAATAAATATAAATTTAAGGAACAATATAAAATACATTAAAAAATTACAGTTTATCCGAAAATGCGCGGGTAAATAAAATATAATAATATAGTAATTAATGTAATATATTCGAATTTTATTAAATAGAAATCTTCGTTATCGTTAAAAATAAAAAAAAGTTTTGATTTTTTTGGTACGTATTCGAATATATCGATTGAAATACTAAAATTATTTTTACTTTAATTCGTTCGTTATTTAATTGTTATTACTTAATCCGAATTTTAAATAGTTAACCGTAATAAGTTATTACGAAATTATAACTTATAAGTATTTTTCCCGCGTTATACTGTTAAGTAGCTATATAATTTAACTTTAGAAATTAATAAATTAAATAATTTTAGTTTAATTTTATTTTTTTATGTAATTTATTTTACTTTATTATATCTTTTTGTATTAGTAATTATTATATCAGTTATTACAAAAAGCCTTATTAACACTTCAGTTTAGTTAAAATTAAAAATCTATTTCTTTAATGGGGTATTTTGTATTAATAGCCCTATAATGTAAAAATCTATACGAAATGGTTTTAGATTTCTACATGATAATTTTCAATAATCGATTTTTCAATGTATAAGCGTTTCTAATTTTTCTTCACGATAAAATAGCCTTCAATACTTAATTAATTTTAACGTAAGGTATTATACATAATAACGAGACGTATATATAGGCGAGACGCTTTTTAGCTTTTTATAATAACAACTTTAAATGACTATATAATAATATATCGTATTTATTAAACTTAATCGGATTCTTTTTCAGCGAAAAGAGTTTATCCTTTTTATATAATAAATATCTGTTTTTTTGTCAACATTTACTAAAATGTAATTAATTTCGAGTTATTCGGCGGTTTTTGAATTAAAGAAAATAACTTTGTACTAAAATACCAACTAGTTTTGAATTAGAAAATTAACCGATTTAATTATTTTATTAGGCGAATTACCTTAGCACTTTTTAATTCTTTTTTACAAATAACGTCCTTATTTTTTAATTTTATAATATTCCTTGAGATTTTGGCGAAAGTTAACGGTAAAACAGTAAACGTAAGCATAATTAAAAAAAATTCGAGTTAAAAAAAGACGATATTAGAATTAAATAAAAAGAAATTAAGTATGGCCAATCCGGATTCAATGTTATCGAACGTTATAATAATTTTAAACGTATCGTACAAATCGGTTAAGAAACTTTCTTTAGCGATATAAGTATAATAATGTCGTATTAAATTGTCGATATATAACGAATAAGCGCGTTTGAAAAAAGAATAAAATAAAATAAGTTAAAAAGTTAAAAGATATAAGAAAAATACGAGGGCATATAAAATGTAATAATATCGTAATTAGCGTAATACTTTTCTAATTTTATCAAATAATAACATTCGTAACCGTCTAAAATAAAAATCGTTTTAATTTTTTTTATACGCGTTAGAATATACTAATCGAAATATTAAATTCATTTTAAATTTGATTCGTTTATTATTTAATTTTTATTACTTAAGGCGATTTTTTATTTAATGATTAATAATAAATTATTACGAAATTAAAGTTTAAAATAGTTTGTCCGCGTTATAATAATCAGTAACGATAATATATACTTTTAACAATTATTAATTTAAATGATTATAATATATATATATATATATATATATTTATATATTTATAAAACTTAATTAAATTTTTTCTATTTTTCGGTATTAATAATTACCATTTTTATTATTATACAAAACTTTTTTAACAATTTAATTTCGTCGAAATTATAAATACTATTTTTTATAAAATTCTATTTTACGATAATAACTCGAATAAATTTGAATTATTCGCGGAATTTCTATAAATCTTCGGATAATACCTTTTAATAATTAACTTTTTTTAATTTAAATACGTATCGAGTTTTTTTGCCGTTTAGTAAAAATTAATATTTAATTAACCCCGAATACGTGTCGTGATACGTGTCATAAATAATAAATTCGCTATATTTTTAATATATTAACGCCGGATAAAAAACGTTCGCGTATTTAAGTCGAGGATACGGTCGACGATCGATTTTTTTTCGGTTGGCGTTAATTTTTATAAAGAAAAGATAATATCGGCTCGGGCGTATTTACCGTTAAAACGGTATCCTAAGGTAAAAGGTGAAACCTTATAAATAAAATCAAACTTTATATAACCAAATTTCAGGTTCTTTTTAGCCTAAATGGCTAGGTTTATTCTCGCTCCTTTTATAAGGCGCTCTATACTATAATGGTTGAAAAATGGGCATTTAAAGATGTGTAGTTAGAATAGCTAACAAAGCGTCTCGCTTATATATATAGTACGTTATTTCGTAACGCGTTACGCGAGTAATAAATTCGCTATATTTTTAATATGTTAATGTGGGATAAAGAATTCTTACGCACTTAAGTTAAAGCTTTAAGCAATAATCGATTATTTTTCTATTGGCATTAGTTTTTATATTTTTACTATATAGTTACTTTAAAAATATAAATGGGTATATCGTATTGTTAAAGTAAAACGGATAATTTTATATATAACATTAATTAATATATACTTAAATTTCGAGTTTTATCTTTTCAACTTAAATGGTTAAAGTTGTTCTTGCTTTGGTGTACACCGTTTTATAATCTTATTATTTAAAATTAATTATTTAAAATTAAGTATTTAAACTATGTTAAAAATTATCTAAATTACTTCTGCATTCCAAACGCTTATGTAGTACGTTAACTATTAACTTAATTAAACATTTTCACCTATTAGAACAATTTGTATAACTTATTTTCCATAATTATGAAAAGTCGGTTTTTAAGTTTTTACTATTACTTAAGAAAATAACGTTTTCGAATTGTAATAACCTTAATAATTAATAGGTCTTAATTTTCGCAAATGTTCTTAAAATAAAACCCGACCCAATAATTAATTTACGTTTTAAGACTTAATTTTTAAAGTCTTTATTTTTTATATAGCAGTAATTACTATAACGTAAGCTATATAGCCGAACACTTATAAATAGGCTTATTAAAGCTTTCGATTAAGCCTTTATAAGTATTTTTATTCGATAAATAACTATAATAAAGCTTATATAAACTTTATTAAAATAAGAGATATTTAAGACTAGGGTTATACAAATATACTGCCGCTGTAAGACTATATATAATTAAGAACGAGAGTAATCTAACGCCATTTCGTATCATAATCGCTTTCTGCTTAATTACATCATTTAACCGTTTTGCACCGCCGTTTTAAGCTTAGGTATACGGTATTACAGGGCTTAAGTTTTATATTTAAAAGAGATAACTGGAATATATCTCGAATTTAATAATTTTTTAAAGTTTAGTTATCTTATATAATTACTTATATAAAAGTCTTATCTTGATTTTTCAAGACTTTTATAAAATACCGGAACGTTATAATTAATATATTATATTTTCAGTTTTTAAGAGAAATATCTAAGATAAAGTCTAAGTATTTTTTATTTATAAACATAATATAGTTATATATTTTAAACGTTTCTTTCGAAATTTGTAAAATCGACGCAGAATTTCTATTTTAATTAAAAAACTCCTTTTTTCAGCTTGTGATGTAGTGACTTTTTATCTTTCGCCTTATTATATACTTAATTTTTAACTATTATAAGACATATCAGGCGGATATCTTTCGTATAAAATTACAATTAAACGATTACTTTAAAACCTAAATAGTTTATTATAATGTGCCATATAATACCGTCGCCGGTTCGTAATAATCTTATTATTTATAAATTAGTATTTCGTTTATAAATAATTAAAGTTATATAAAATATTATTACGTTAATCCTTTTAATATTAAACTAATTATATTTATTCTTTAACGTAATAATAACTTTACTTTACTTATTACGAATATAGTTATTAATTCTTTTATTTTCTTATTAATATTTTCAATTTAATAGTTCCAGCAGTGATACCTAATTATATAAGAAATTTTCGTAATAAGCCACGATGTATAAACGTAACGCTCTCGTATTGTTAAAGTTTTAAAACACTGTATTAGCCTTTCCGTGCCCCGTAATCGGAACGAAATTATTATCTACGTACACTCCGTCCCCTTATACGGTTAATTTAAAGTTTAAATATTTGTTAAAGAAAATAAAGACATATATCTTAAACCTTAAATTGAAAATAAATAAATTGTTTAAAAAATAAAATACAATATTTATAACGTTACGTTAATTAATAATAGAAAAATACGCCAATATTCTTTTTACTCTTTTAAAAATTAATATATCTCTTATATATTACGTTTTTCTTTAAATTTCGATAACCAGCTAATCTCTTTTTTTAAGAATTAATTAGTAGTAATACGATTCCAGTTAAATAATTTTAAACCTTCGCTACCTCGGACATCTTGTAGAGTTTTATTAAAAAACGTATAGGATATTAGGACAATTTATAATAAAAGTTCAAATACGTTTTACACCGCACACTTTATAAATCTAATTCGTGCCGTTTTCGCCTACAAATGTTATAGTTTAAATATAAACCTTTCTAACTACTTTTTTTCGACTTAGAACTTAAAATTCTTTTTTACGGTTAAACGTTAATAATATTAAGCTCTTCTTAATTAGCATCGTCTTAAATAAAAGTTTTATTATTATCTCATAAAACGTTAAAAATATTACCTTAACGTTCTTTAACGCGAATTATAAATGGCTTATATTTTAATAATCTAAAACATTAACGGCTATTTTTTAATATTTTATCGTACTATTAACGAATTCGGCTTTTTTCACTATTTACAAAGTAGCTATTTGAGTTCTGATAATAAAAGTAAATATTACACAGGTCGTTAACTTATACTATTATCGCTTTCGTTTTTGGAATATTATATCGTTATCTTTATGCTATAAACTTTTGCCATTATATTATTTATTAGTTTAGGGTCTTATTAATTTCGAGGTTTGTTTTAACCGTTCGCGGTACTTCCGTTAAATTTTAATCAAAAGCCTACTCTTATATACCTTACCGAATTCGCCCAGATGAACGTAACAGTCTTGTAAATCTTTTTCTGAGCAAAAGTCTATCTTTGTAATTATTACCAATACTAACTGTAAAAGTTACTTTGTAAAATCGTTAATGCTTTTACGAAAAATATCGTACTTCCGATCCTATTAATTATACGTCGTAAAATTCTAATTATAAGCTTATTTACTTTTTGTTACTATGATAAAGGTATTTGTTAATTAACTAATATAAATGATATTTTAAGTAATTCTTTTAAAACATTTATTTATAAATAAAAAGCCGCCTAAGGTATTCTTTTCTATCGTATAACAGATTTATCCCTTTAAGTAAAGAGCAATAGCGGGTTTTATAACTTTAACAAATTACGGAAAGTTTTAATTAAGATTAATATAATCCTAAATATTAAGCGCGGACGCTCTCGATTAAAATTCGGCTTTAAAACGATCCTAATTCTTAAGTCTTTTATAAATAACGGAAAACGCTAACAGTACAGTCGCTATTATTTTAATTAACGTATTAAAAAAATTAGAACTTATATATAGCTTATATTGTTTTAATAGCAGTTAATTAATTAATATATGCTTAAATTAAGCGAATAGAACTTTTAATTATTAGATATAAAAAACATTAGTTAATAATATATTTATTAAGTTATAATTGCTATTATAAACGTATAACAACTTCAAAGGGCTTAGTTTCAGAATGTGTATATTTCTACTTAAAAGGAGCCTTTCCGTATTTGGGGCGCTTTTAGCAACCCTAGCTAACCTCGGACCCCACCTAATGCATAACCCTAGTAATACATAGCCAAACTACATACAAATTAATAATTATCTACATATTCTAAAGCTTGTTAATAAGGTAATAACGTATTTCTTAATAAAATAAAGTTATTTAAGCTAACGCACCACACCACCGAGGGAGCCACACCACTAGGCGAGTTAAGATTTTCAACTTTTCAACCTTCCAATTTTAATTATAAATTTCTTAACGCTAACAATAAAAAACGTCTCAGAAAAGAAATTAGGATAAACCTAACTATTTAAGTTAAAACCCGAAACCTAAGACGTAGCTTTAAAAAGCTATATTTTATATATAATGTCGCCAAATCTACTTTAAAAGCCCGATACCATGATCGATACGCCCGAACCGATAGTACCCCTAATTTCCGAAAATTAACGCAGACCGAAAAAAAAGGGATTATCGATCGAATCTTTAATTTAAATACGCGAACCTTTCCTATCCGGTTTTAATATATTAAAAATATGGCGAATTTATTACTCGCCTAACGTATTACGAAACGCGTCGAAATTAACTAGGCGTCAAATTTATTAAATAATAATAAAAATACGCGATACGTTTAAAGCGAAAGATCGACTATATACGGGTATTATGCGAAATTCTAATAATATTTCGTAAGTAATTTAAATTTATTTGGGTTATCATTGTAAAATAAAATATTATAATAGAATATTTATATTTTTAACGAAATTAAAGATTTAATAAAACTTTTTACAATAACGAATATAATATTTACTAATATCGAAACACATAAAGAATTTAAATAAATTTATTAAAAAATAAAAAATAAATTATGATTTTTTAAAATATTAATTGTTAAAATTAGATTATACCGTTATTTATTATTATAATAAAAAAAATTGTTTTAAATCTTAATTTTGTAATAATTTATTATTAACAACCGGTTGAAAAATCATATTAAGTAATAATAACTAAATAATAAACGTATTACATTTAAAATAAATTCAAAATTTTAATCAATATATTCGAAAGCGTAAGAAAAAATCGAAACGTTTTTTTATTTTGGACGGTTACGAATATTATTATTCGATAAAATTCGAAAAGTATTACGTTATTTACGATAATATTACACTTTACATACCCGCGTATTTGTCGTGTAAATTTTAACTTTTTAACGTATTTTATTTTTTATAAACGCATATATTAGTTATATATCAAAAATTTAATAAAAAGGTATTATATTTATATTACCAAGAAAACTTTTCTTACCGGTTTTTACACTATATATAAAATTATTATAACGTTTCATAATATTAAATCCGATTTTACTATAATTAATTTCAATTTATTTAATTTTAATATCGTTTTTTCCGAATTTGAAATTCATTTAGTTATACTTACGTTAATTATTTTCCCATTAATTTTTACCGGTTTTATTTCCCCGTTTGCGAAAACCCTCAAAAATATTACAAAAATAATATGATAAAAACGTTACTTATAAATAAGGATTAAAAATTATTAAGGTAACTCGCCGACAAAAGTTATTTAATTAGTTAATCTTTTAACTAAAACTTAATTAATACTTTAATATAAAATTACTTTCCTTAAACATAAAAATGGTCTAATTATGCGGAACTAACTCTATCTTAAGCAAGCGTCGAAAAACTAAAAATAAAGGTTTCCAAAAAAAAAGGGGACACTTAGTGTATAAAAGGATAAGCTTTTCTAACAAAAAAAAGTAGTAGAAAAATACAGCCAATAACGGCTGAAGGTAATCGTTATAAAAGGGTTACAGCGAAAAAATGGAAGTATGGCGTCTACGGCAAACCCGGACATAATACGCGTACTTATAATACAATTATAAATACGTTTAATGAAAAGAAATCCGATTAATTTGAATTAATACAATATGTTCTTATTAAGTTATTTAAATTTGTTGTTGGAAGGTGCCAAAAGACGGCTCGCTCGGTGTTGTGGCTCGTTCGGTAGTGTGGTACGTTATTTAAATTTGCGATATCTTTTTTTAATAAGTTATTTTTTAATATAATTATTAATTATAACCTCATCGGCAGCTTTTATAAGTTTAAAACGCTGAACATATTTATCCATAACCGACTTAATTTTTATTAAATTCGTAAAACCTTTATTCGATTACTTGATAACGATTTAACTTGTACGATTTTCAAATTTTTCGAAATCGTTCGTAAAATCTAATTATTATAGGGGAAAATAACGTTTTCGATATTAAAATTATTAAGTTTTTTAATTATTTTAGTTATTACTTTCCGTATATCGCGAAACTTTTATTAATTAAAGAAAGCCGTATATATATTTTTCTATAGCTTTAACATTCTATAAAAAATATATATAATCTCGTTCTAACTATTAATTCCTTTTTCCAGGGACACTTCTAGCTGAAAAGCGGGCTAGGATATTATCTCGGGATCTTTTAATACTGTTTCGGGTATAAAAAAAAGTAAACCAGTACAACGCTATTTTGTTTTAATATTTTCGTCAGTAAAAACGATTATTACAATATCGCGGTATACTTTTAGCATATGGCGTTTATATTAAGGGGTTATTACGAATAGTTTACCGTTTTCCCGTAACACGATTTAGTAGCTTTTTAACAATAGAAAAAAAATAACGTCGAAAAGCGAAATGTTATTATTCGAAAAAAATAATACAAAATATAGAAGAATAACCTTTTTTTAACGCATTTCCATATAACATGCCATATAGATAAGCAAAGGACACATATAAGGAAAGGACTTTTTAATACTCCGTAATAACAAATTTAAATAACTTTATAATAATATATCGCATTAATTAAAATTAATCGCATTTTTTTCGCTAAATATTTATATTTTTTTTCGTAAGTAAGCGCATTTTATCCGGGCGTACCGCAGATGCTACATTTCCGCTTTGTGATTTTAACCTTTTTATTACGACTACCTTTAACGGTTATAAGTTGCATTATTCTACTACCCTCTTTCTTTTCAGCTAAAAACCCTTATTTTTCTTATATAATAAGTAACCTTTTTTCTTAAAAATATTTATTTTTAATCCTTTAATATTTGCTTTCGATATAATTCGTTTCGCGTAATTAGGTAACTTTGTTTCGAAAAAAAGCAATTTCGTATAAAAATAACTCATTATTTTTTATTAAAAAATTAACCGATTTAAGGATTTTTATTAGTAAGTTACTTTAATAATTTTTAATCTTTTTTTATTAATAACGTCCTTATTTTATTATTACTTAAATATTTTTAAAAGGTTTCGCCGGTAAAAAACGAATAAAACCGGTAGAAGTTTATAAGGAAACGGTTAACGTAAGCATAATTTAAACAGTTTCGAACTTGGAAAAAACGGTATTAGGATTAAATAAAATAAGACCAATTTTCGTAAATCCGGATTTAATATTATTGGACGTTATAACAATTTTAAATACGTCGTAAAAGCCGGCAAAAAATCTTTTTCAACGATATAAATATAATAAGATTATATTTAATTTCGATATATAACGAATAAACGCGTTTTTAAAAAAAAGTAAAATACGTTTAAAAATTAGAATTTATGCGAAAAATGCGCGGGTATAAAAAATGTAATAATGTGATCGTAAGATTTTTCGAATTTTATCTAATAATGGGTTTCGTAACTGTCGAAAATAAAAAACGTCTTAATTTTTTAGTACGAGTTCGAATATATTAATTAAAATATTAAACTTATTTTAAATTTAATTCGGTCGTTATTTATTTATTATTATTATTTAATATAATTTTCCAACCGGTTATTAGTATTAAATTATTAAGTTAAATAATTATAACTTATTTTTCATTTTTTCTTATATTTACTTAAACTTTTTTCGTATTTCGGTATTAATAATTATTATATCCATTATTATAACCCCTTTTATTAAAAATTTAATTTTGTCGAAATTATAAATATCTTTTTTTATACTATTGTATTTTGCGATAATAATCTAAATAAACTTAAATTATTTACGAAATATTTTTGAACTTTCTCATAATACATTTTAATAATCGATTTTTCTATTTTAACGCGTTTGGAAGTTATGTTGCCGTCGAACAAAATTAAATACCTAATTAACCCCGACGTATTTCGTAATGTATTACGTAAGTAACAAATTCGCCATATTTTTAACATATTAACGTCGGATTGGAAACGTTCGCGTATTTAGGTTCAGGATACGGTCGACGATTAATTTCTTTTCAGTTAATGTTAATTTTTACAAAAAAGGGATAATATCGATTCGGGCGTATTTATTGTTAAAATGGTGTCATAAAGTAAAATATAATAATTAATAAATAAAATTAAACTTTTTATAATTACGTTTCAGCTTTCGTTTTTTAACTTAAATGGCTAGGTTTATTCTCGTTTTTTTATAAAGCGTTTTATAATGTTGGTGTTAAGAAATAAACGGTTAAAAATAGAGAGTTAAAAGAGTTAAAAAAGTCCTACGCTTATATGTGTTCCTCGTTTATATATATAGCACGTTAAAAATAAAAAAAACAGATATATAATATAATTATTTAAAATAAAAAACCGTTATTTATTATAATAACGTAGTTTAATTTTAAAAGAAAAGTAAAGTATAACTATTTTAACGTAAAAACGCTCTTAATTTATTTTTTTTTAAAATTTACGTATATTCGATTTTTTCGATATCTTCGAGTAATTATAATTTTTAAATAGTAAACTATTGAAGATATATACGGCCCTACCTTTTCTGTATGTAAAACCGATATATTCGAAAATAAATATTTAAAACGTAATATCCGTTTTTTTACGTTTCGTACGAACTGTTTTCGAAAATTTTATAACCGTTCCGTTATTTTATTTCCTTTCTTAAATATCCGTTTTTTCTATATTATATTCGTTCGCAAATTAAATATTATAGTAGGTTCGGACAGTAACGAAAAATGCAATTAATTTACGTATATTATTACGATCGCGTGTTTTTAAACGGTTCCGGGGCATAACTTTTTTTTTCGTATATATTTCGTCATGGCTCTTTATATAACTGTTTATTTAATACTTTTCGACGGTCTTATAAAGGTTTAATAAGACTTTTATTATTTAATAAAACCGTTTGGATAAGCGCGCGGCCGTATACTTTTTTAAATAACATTTATTTAAAGAGTTTATCCTTTTTTTAATCCGAAAATTTACGCGCGTTAATTTACGTTTCGAACCGCGATTTCGTATTATAGATACGGCGTAGTAAGATTAATATGAGTATTTCGAATTGTTAACTTATAAAAATTTCGGATTTATTTTTGAGAACAGAACTTTTAGCGTCCCATATTTTGCGTTTACGATTTAAATTAATTATTTTTATTCGAAATTAATTAATTAAGCGGATGTTATGTTATTGCAGAGTGAAGGTGGTAGGGGTGGTTGTTGTTGTTAAGAAAAGTCTTGTGCATTGTTAAGGTTATGTATTAGGTGGGGTCCGAGGTTAGCTGATAAATACAGTCGCGAATGTCACCACATGCAGTACTATTACTCTGACCTGCATCGCAAGAGCTCATCGGACTCTGGACTACCCATATATCATGTTCTTCTGGCAAGGACCCGTGACCCCTGAGTCATGTAGCTAGCAACCCATTGGGAAGTGAGTAGAACTTCAACTCCTGCCGACCGATGAAGTAATCAAGAAGACCTCCTTTCTCTGAAAGTATCGCATCTGACAGCTCCATCTTCTAGAGCGCTCAGTATTGGCGCCAAAAGATAAGAGCGTTGCTTTCCTTCGTCCCCGCGCGGAGCTTGATCCCATACCACGTTTCATCATGCATTGCTGTCCGAAATGAGTATTCGCTGATACTCCAATATGCGCTTTTCGTTAAGATTAGGCCCTCATGAGCATGGCCAGCGACGTTGACATGGATATCTAACATGGAACTCTAGATTCTGCCCGTCGCCGAAGAACTTCCGATCTGCAGTATGGGGGATATGCTAGGGGGCGGCGGCGCGGGCCTCGGCACGAATTAGTCTAAGCAGTCTTGCCCCCAACCCCTTTAGTAGCCCCGTTGTATTGTCGAGGTTCGGAGTCTCTGATACTCCCAGCCTGATTCTGGATCCGCAGCATACCGATGAGTGGACTCGATTACCAATTGCACTCGTTAGCGTTCATGCTTGTTTTGGCATACACTCTCTGACAAATAATGAACGACTACTGTATCGTTGACGGCGAACTATTGGGGTGCTAAGCTACATCAAAAGCTGCTTCTGGGGCTGACTATTTGAAACAGTGCCGGATGCACGATGCGTTCAGCGAAGGTGGCTGGTTGCAATAATGAGGAGATTGGACAAAGGCTACATATAGCCCTGACGATCATGGTGGGGACTAGCAATGCGTGCCGGAGTGGGTAATCTGGAATCTGTCGTGAGTTTACGGCTTCCTCAACTTGCATATACGCAGCCAACACCTACACGTAGAAGCAATGGCTAATCCTACTCAGAACTGTGGGGAAAGGTGTGTATGTGGTGTGTACCACTGATACCTTTTATCATGTATCAGGTTGATGCTGTAGGCTGCAGGCTCTCGGTACTTTGTACCTAGCCACCCTTTGAATAGGCCTTGCCAAAGGACTCTACCTCGCACTCTCGACGTTGCGGTGCTGTGCTGGTCCTCACCTGCCAACCTAGTAACCCCTCTTTTAGCAAAAGAAAGGGGAGACGGTGGCGCCAAAGATATTGTCTGGTATCAAGCAATCCCCGAAATTTCATTACTATTTATATAAGGGTTTCTGCCTGATGAGATACGGCTATTACCCTGCCATTAGGGAGAGATTTCCATCTTGCATTAATTCTTCCTACATGAATTCCCAAGTTATTCTTGCTGTAATCACCTTAATCAAACCCTATTCTAACTGCTCCTTCGGCAGAGTTTTGACAGACTCTCTCTTTTCTGCATAGCGGATCATCTTCGGATCGCCTGGTATTCTACTACACGCCCGTTCAGCTCATAATGGCGCCCGACTTGGCCCTTTCGAATAGACATGAATACGACAACAACCAGCATCAGGTCGTGACTTCTTTCAAGCAGGATTTGTTCCAGGTAGACTCGCCTAATGTGGTATATAGCAGCTCCGCTATCCAATCAAAGTACACATACAGAACCACTAGCGTTGTCAAGGACCCAAATGGGAAGTACAAGGCTACCCCAAAGGAGACGATGTACGACTTCAAGGTCGACCGCAGGGTGCCTAAGGTAGGAGTGTTGCTCGTCGGCTGGGGTGGCAATAATGGCACTACTGTTACTGCTGGCATCATCGCCAACCGTCGCGGCCTCGTTTGGGAGACCCGCGAAGGACCGCGCTCTGCCAATTACTATGGCTCGGTCATTATGGGTTCTACTATGAAGCTCGGCACTGATGCTGAGTCTATGAAGGAAGTGAACATCCCGCTCCACGATGTTCTTCCTATGGTTCACCCAAATGACCTCGTGATTGGGGGATGGTAAGTGAGCACCAAGACAGTCATTTTCCGGCCACCAGTTGAAAACCCTGAATGACAAGCATCCGACCCGGGAATGCTAACTCTTCGTTAGGGATATTTCGGGCATGAACCTGGCAGATGCTATGGATAGAGCCGCCGTTTTGGAACCCACTCTAAAAGCGCAAGTCAAAAAGGAGATGGCTAATATGGTCCCTCTTCCGTCTATCTACTACCCGGACTTTATCGCATTGAATCAGGAGGACAGAGCCGACAATGTCGTCGCGGGAACCAAAGCCTGTAGCGCTCATGTGGAGACGCTTCGCAAGGACATCAGGGACTTCAAGGCGACCAACGATCTAGATAAGGTCATCGTTCTCTGGACCGCTAATACCGAGAGGTACTCTGATCTTATCCCGGGTGTCAATGACACTGCCGAAAATCTGCTCAAAGCTGTCGAAGACGGGCACAAAGAGGTCTCGCCCTCCACCGTTTTCGCCATTGCCTGCATTCTGGAGAAGAACGTACCATTCATTAATGGCTCGCCTCAGAACACCTTCGTTCCAGGCGTAGTCGAACTGGCTGAGCAACATGGGGCCTTTATTGGCGGGGATGACTTCAAATCTGGTCAAACCAAAATGAAGTCCGCCTTGGTAGATTTCTTAATCAATGCTGGCATCAAGTTGACCTCCATCGCATCATACAACCATCTCGGTAATAACGATGGCAAAAACCTCAGCTCGTATAAGCAGTTTAGGTCCAAAGAGATCTCCAAGTCGACTGTTGTAGATGACATGGTCGACGCCAACACCGTCCTGTACAAGGAGGGCGAGCATCCGGACCACACAGTTGTCATCAAGTACATGCCTGCGGTTGGCGATAACAAGCGCGCTCTGGACGAGTACTACGCTGAGATCTTCTTGGGCGGTCACCAGACCATCTCGATCTTCAATGTGTGCGAAGACTCCTTGCTAGCTTCACCCCTCATCATTGACTTGATCGTGATGGCAGAGATGATGACTCGTATCCAGTGGAGGGCTCACGATGGCGCTACTACCAAGGACTACCGCGGCTTCCACAGCGTTCTCAGCATTCTCAGCTACATGCTGAAGGCGCCGTTAACACCACCTGGAACCCCCGTTGTGAATTCACTGGCGAAGCAACGTATGGCTATGATCAACATCTTTCGAGCCTGTGTTGGTCTCGAGCCTGAGTCTGAAATGACTTTGGAGCACAAACTACTTTAGTTCTCTACTCTCCCATCGGCATAAACCTTCTATGCTAGGCATTGCAAGCATCGGAGTTCTCGGTGTGGTGTCGATTGGCTGTGAAGATGGTATATTACTGGTTGCACATTTGCTTGTGTGCTTTGGACAGTCGATGAAACTGTTCTACTTCAACATGGATGCATCACTATGGATTTCAACATCCTAGGTAAACACGAGAAAGTTAACATACACTCTTCCACTGCTACCAGGACTGTAGGTTATCAGATGATGGATAGCTCTAGTATTATTCCGAAACAAAGAACACACTCAATCATCCAACCACTATTACTTATTCAACGTGCCATTCATGCTCGTAACATCACCCTGCGCCGACCCGTCCTCCTTGTCCGTACTATCTGCTGTCGGCGAAGGCACCTGCTGCATTTTCTTGGTGATCTCGGCGAGTGAGAACCTCCATGCAGTCGTCAGCTGCTCCTTCCAAGCCTCGAGCGATCTCCTCACTCTTCTCGTCAAAATAGATCTCGAGAAGTCGGTCACCGTCACCAGTACTGTCCTGCTTCTGGACAGGCCGCACGTCGGTCGGAATGCAGACCTTCTTTGCCTTCGGACCAATGTACATGTCCGCTCCGACGCGCGGGACCTCGAGCCATTTGTGTTTGTAGCTACACGCCAAGAGTTCTGCACCGTCTTGGCCATCGGGTTCACGCAGAAGCCGGTTCCAATAGCGGACGCTGAAGGTGGTGTCGGCGCAGCAGAGGCATTAGTAGAAGTCGTGCTCAGAATCCGAAACGCTGGTTGCACTCTTTGCCGTCCTCTTTGGTGCCATCGCACCAATACCTTCCCTGGCGCGTAAATGCCGCCCCCTCGGCCTTACTCTCTGTGAGATTTAAGACCTAGTAGGGTCCCGCCATAGTGTGGGGCCTCACATTTTTTCGGCACTCCAGGTCTGATACTCTCGGAGTGTAGGGTGTTTAGCTTGGATTGGATCTCTAAGTACGTCTTCTGGGTGACTTCATCCAGTGTCGCGCCCTGGTCGTCCGAGATAGCTCGTACATGCCTGCCGCTGCCTGCATTCGCTCAAGCTGCTTCCTGCTATCTGGAACTTGAGATCTGACTTGGTAGGTGATGCGTTTCCCTATGGTATTGCTTGGTTCGTTCTCAAAGGATAGATATTCAGCGACGAGGTCAGACTCGCCGTATAAAGAGCGGGTCACGGCTGAGTTCCGGAGATGTTGGATACGCAACAAGACCTCTCGAATCACAGAGAACCCGAGAAAGTATTATCCTCGTTGTCATCGGAAAGAATCTCCAGTCCGTACTTCACGTCACGACCCAGTCGCTTCAGTGATCGCTCCTTGTCCCCATGCGCAGAATAGAGAACGCCAAGGGAACCCCCAGGTTTGGGCATGGTAACGCGAGATTCAGCCCTCGAAAGCCGCTCCAGGTCCTCCACGGAGTCCAAGTGGTTGCCTTCTGCCATGCTTTGCAAGTAGTACTTGCTGAGTGCCGTTGTGGCGGCCTCCCGCGTGGCACGTGCGTTGGGGCCGCCCACATTGTTCAGTTGCTCGCGGCACCCCTTCCAGAGCTTGACAAGCTTCGGCATTGGCCTCCGAGCCAGCAGTAGCAACCCTGTAATGGTATGCAGCTAGGCCCCGATCAAACAGGAGTACGAGGACCCGGCGGCCATGGCTAGCACCCTCGGTTCGAGACTCCATGGATTAGAGTGGAATAAAGACATCTTACTGAGAAGCCTTGCTGCTATCCATGACGAGAATATCTATAAACTGCTAAGACGGGCTGTGAAGTGGTGGGCGGTTCCAAGCTCGCCCGTCAACAGGGCCTGGTTGGCGTCCGAAGGGTATTGATTAGTGGACATATGTATAATGCTAGTACTGGGAACCTAACTGAGACAGGCTATGCCGATAGTGCTAGTCATTTTGGTCGTGCTGGGCTTGGCCGTTATATGCCAGCTGTTTAGGAGGACCTCGCTGGGGGTCAGAGACGTTCATTGATATACTGTTGTTAACCGCTAGTGGAGCAGCTATCTCAGTAGTTGCTCCAGGGCCTCCCTGGGGGCATGGGAGGGGGGCTAGGCTAGGCTTTACTATATATACTAGTATACAGATACCCTTCTAACAAATCCAGTCAGAAGGCATGTCGCCGAAGGCGATCCGATCTTCGACCACTTTGCGGCTAAGTGAGAGTAAACTTTAATTTTCGTTTGCTGGTTTTATGAAGCATTAGATTTAAAGAAACAATAATGTTATTTTACCGCTGCCGGCTTAGGTGCTCCTGTCAGCTAGCAGGGGGTGCTCTAGCACCCCATATACGCAAGATTCCCTCTGATTGGAACATATATGTTCCGGGGCTAGATTACCTTAGAGTGCAATGCGCGTTCTAAAGCACCTACAACTAGTTACTGAAGATAATAACAATTAATATCTCTTATATTTAACTAATAAAAATTCTATTCGTTTAATTCGTAATATATATTAATTAGTTGGCTACTATTAAGAAGATATAAGATATATATTAGTTGCAGTTAATTAAATATATTAATAGTAATCATAATAACCGTACCGTTAACGTGTTTTATTATTTATAAAGAACCTAAAAATTAAGATTACTTTAAAAGCGAATTTTAATTAAAAGCGTACACGTTTAATATTTAGGCTTATATCGATCTTAATTAAAGCTTTCCGCGGCCTATTAAACCTATAGAACCCGATATAACCTTTTACTCAAAAAGACGAATACGTGATATTATACGAATTAATACCTTACTATTATTTTTATCATCCGGAGGAATTACCGAAAAAATTAATCTGATAAAATACCTAGCAAAAACCCTTAAGAAAACGATCGAAAGCAAATAAGCCTATAATTAGGACTTTATACTATTTTTTATAAAAATTAAAAAATGTAACATTTTCTTTAAAAGTATTAACTACCTTACGAAATAATCTTTAAACATCTTATTTTTAATTATTAAAGAAATAAATCTTCTTCAAAAAAGGACTTAAATGATTATATAACAGCTAGGCTAGTTAACTAATTATTTAATCTAAACGTATAGGTTTATATTAGCAAGAGTATCGTAAGAATCTAGACAGTTAATAAATCACTTAGTTACGTTTCGTAGTACTAAAATGTTTTACATTACGAATTATTATTATAAGTTGTCGCTACTTAGATTACGGAAACGAACGTAGCTAAATTTATTTTAAAAACTTTTATTATTTTGCTAATTATTAAGATTTCATTACGATTTTATTACGTCACCGTATATTTTATTAATTTAACCGTTGTTAAATATGTTAAGCGTATGATTATAATATAATCTTTGTTTTTTTGGCGTTTTTATTTTAAAAATTACCTCGTAAATATTTTGACTTAAGATATTTTTTCGTATTAAGAAATATGCTAAAACTTTTAAAAGCTAAAACCGTTTAGCGGGATTATTTGTTAGCTATAGTTTTATTAATTAACTTTTATTAACTAAGGCCATATTCGTATTGTAAATGTTGAAAACTTAGGTGCAAATTATCTCAGAAACTTTTTCTTATTAGTTTTTTATTTATTTTTTATTTATTTTTATTTATTTTTATTTATTTTTATTTATTTTTTTATTTTTTATTTTTTTTAGAATTTAGAATAACCAGTCCAACTCTGATGTTTACGGTTTTAGCAGTAAATAATTGTCACGCGTGGTTGCTTAGTACTGAAAATTAGAATTAGAATTAAAGGTTGCGAAGGAGAAGGCGGACTGAGTTAGTTTAAAGATTAACGCCTATCTGCCGCGGTTTCGTAAGCCAAAAAAGAAAATTATAATGCGAAGAAACGATACAGACTATTTTTTACGGTATTGATAACCTCGAGGAATTTAAAAAGTTAAAGCGTAACGAATTAGAACGGGGTTAATTAAAGCGTACGGAAAAAATATCCATAAGGTTTATATTAGCATACCTTATCCTTTTGATAAATTAGTAAAAAGTTGATATTTTTGATTAATCAATTTTCAACGACGTTAATTAGGGTGTAATTATTTTCTGTGTTGTTAGTGAAAATCCTTTAGTAAACGCCGGGCGTTTATGAGACTTTTAGTAGGTTCTTAGGTATTTTCGGAGTCTGAGTAGTCTTTTAATTTAATTAGATATTAGGATAATCTGTTAGTTCTTTTTTATATTTAAAATTCTCTCCGTTTCATATATTTATTCGATTTTTATCTTTATATCTTTTTATTTAATATATTTTTTGATCTTATTTGCCATTAATTCAAGTCCGGATCTATGGGAGATTGGATAAAATTTAATCTTAGGTAATAACTTTAACTGGTAATTTATTTTAAGTTTTTTGATAATCTTATATAATCTAATATAATTAAATCAAATTCCAAACTTAAGCGTTTTATCTTAACCTCTTTGGTAGTTAGATGAATTATTGCTGTTTTGAAAAAATTAGTTTCTCTAACCGCTTTTAGTGATAATAATTCTGTATTTAATTATGTACGAATTCGTGATTTGACTTTTTAAATATATAATTGTTTAAATTAATTTAACTTAAAGATGGTCTTAATGTTTAGCGGTTTTCTTCTATATTCTCTTTGATAAAATTCGGAGGTAAAACTAGAATTAACTGTTGCTAGAATTATTTTAATGTTTTCGGAGTAGCTTATGTTATAAGTTAACTAAATTATTAGCACCTTTTTAAGTTAATTATTTTGCTTATATTTAATATTATAACGTAGGTACTTTTTTAGAGTTTAGTTTATCGTTATAATTTCTTGTCGGTTTGTAATCGAAAAATATTAAATAATTTATAGTTTAAGCCGATTAATATTATTAAACTTTGTTAAAATTAAAAGCCGAATATTATATTTTTATTTAAGATCATTTCGTTTTGTAATTAGTATATATTGAAAACATTTTTTATAAAAACATATACAATTGCTTTAGCGTTTATATTCTTATAGTATAATAGAAAAAATAAGATACTTTTGTAAATCAGTTAATGATAACGAAAATGCTATTATACTATACGCCCGTAACCTGGTTTTCTGATTACGGAAGCTTGATACCGAAATGCATTAAAATAAGATCTTACGGTCGTTTTACGATTAGTAACAGTTATAACTTTTTATATAACTTATATCGTCGTACCTTCGCCTTAACGTAAACATCGTATTAAAGTAAAACTCTTTATATTATAACTTTTACTTTAGGAAAAAAATAAATTCTTTAAATGCGTTTTCATGTTTTACAGAACTCGAAATAGCTACATAACAAATATTTATATTTTTTCTATACTAAATCTTTTATACTATTTAATTATTATTTATATTTTATTAATTCTTTGTATTTCGAGTAAATTCTTATTATATATTTCAATTTTTAATATATATTTAAACGGATTACTCGTACTTTTATAACTTATCATAAATGTAAATATTCTTTTACGGTGATATTAAACATTATAAATTAATTTTAACTAAATTTCTTTAGGTTAGATTATCTACTAAAAATATTAACTTTACTATTCGTTAAACCCTGTTAGTAAATAAAAATAAATTTATATTCGGCTAACCTTTCCGCGTAACTGAATTATCGTATTATAAGTTTTATAACCGTAATAAAGTGGGTAAAAATTCTTATAATACGTTTAAACTTTATTTTATTTTAAACTACATTTAAAAAATACTTAAACCAGCGAAATGCGATAATAATAGTTATAAAGCTTTTCTCGTAAATAACGTAACGTAATTTTAATCTTTTTAACTTATTAAAAAGATAATAACCTATAACTTATCTTAATTATTTTAGTAGCCAGTTACCGCGCTTAAAATGTAATTTAATATATATATTATAAACTTAATTAGATAGTGAGGATTGTACATAATTAATGCCGGTTAATTAATTATGATGTTTTTAATCTACTAGAATGTTTTATTATTTATAGCGTTTATTAAAGATCTTTTTTTTTATAGATTTAGTTAAAAATAGAGCGATTCTGTAAAAGTTTCTAATAAACTTCCTATAATAATTATCGAATCAAAAAAAAAATTAAACTTTTTTTCATTATAATAGGCGTTGCTTAGTATCCTATTATTAGACTTTTTATAGTTTATTTTAATATCTTCGAAGAAAATAATATACCTTAAATATTTAACTTTGTAAGTATAAAATTAATCTTTTTCTACATTAACCAACAAATTAACGTCTTAAAGTGTTTATAAAACCTTATAAATGTCTTTTTTGTATAATTGTATAGTTTTTTAAAAAATGAGAATATTGTCGAGGTGGCAGACTAGAAAAATATTTAAGTACTTTTTAAGAACGAAAATAACCATTGTTTAAAAAGTTATTAATACCTTAGTAAATCCTATAAATATAATAAGATACTTATACAAGCCGTATAGAATTAGAAGAGATATTTTCTACTTATATCCTATTTAAACTAGATAAAATTATACTTATCTTTTAAATCGAACCCGGTAAATTATTTAACTGCTTAAAAATGATCCTCCATTTCGTTAATTAAACATAATAACATTCGGTTATAAATGATAATATTATTAAATAATAGTAAATTATAACTAATTATAATGTCTAGCTTTTTTTAAATATAAAAAATAGAAGCTATTTTGCTAATAATTTCGAGAATCGAATTTATTTTTCTTTTAATCCATCTCTTAAATATTCCGTAGATATGTATAATTTTATCTCGTTAACGTTATATACAAAGGTAAAACTTAATCGATAATCTTTTTCTTAATAATAATTCGCAATATTATTCGTCATATTTTAATAATTCTATTTTTATCTTTTCTTACAATAAACGCTAATATTTCTAATATTATATTAGTAGATTACTTAGATCGTTTAATTTCCAGTACTATTATTTTAGTAAGTTATTATTTAATTATAAATGTCTGGCTGTATTAATAATAATAATATATTATATTTTTTAATACTTATTTTCTTTTTTATATCTTATTTATTAAGTAATAAGGCATATATCGTATACTTATACCGATATTTATTGCTATTTTCGGTTAAATATTAAATTATTATGTTTTATTTATACTTATCGCTAAAATAAAAAAACGAATTTAACTTGACAAATTTCTTAATCGCTTCAAAGATTATACTAATATAATTATAATTTTTCTAAAATTATATCATAATTCGTTATCGGAATAATATCGAAATTAACTATTTAGCTTTTATCTTAAACGTAAATATTGAAATAATTAATCTCTCGTATAATTTCTCTTTCGTTAAGAAGAAAATAGCTAATCTTTAGCGGTTTCCGCGAGGTAAATTTTCTATTTAAATCTCTATATTAATCTAAATTCGTAAATTACCTCGTGTATAATATAATTTTCCTTTATAACTTCGTTCTTTACTATAATAAGATACTACTATGTTCTACTTTATATTTTTAAGGTAAGTTAATCGTTATTATCTCTTAATACTGTTAAAATCCTTTTTAGAAAGTTGTTTTTAATTTTTTTTAAAGTTTCGCCCTTTTGCGATTCTTTTATAAGTAACTCCTATTTTTTAGAGTCCTGGTTAAACACCTTACTTATTTTATAAAATTGCTATATTTCTTATTTTACCGGCGGTCTTCGCCTTCTTATTAAACTGTCTATTTAGCTTATTATTATATCTTTATATTCGATTAAATAAATTACTTTTCTATTACTAAAGTTCCGTCCTATTAACCTATGCCAATATTATTATTTTATAATTCCTTAAGAAATTATTAAACTTTCTCTTTACTTACTAATTTGTTAATAAAATCGATAGTAAATATACTTCCAAAGTGCAGGTTAATATTTACCTATACGCTACTTTTCTATTATTTTGTAAATTCACTTTGTTCCAATTCTAATAATCGTATACTTTATACAAATAAAAAAATAACCCTACGGAGAATACTCCCTTTCCGGCTTGCTATAAACCGCGGCGAATTTATTAACTATCTTTTTCAAAAAAAGTCTCCTCGTACAAAGAACGATACTACCGTTAAGTTCCTCGGATTTCTTCCCGTTATATAATATAATTGCATGCTTATCCTATAGTTGTAAAATATCTTATACCATACGTTTCTTTTATTTCTAATTAATAAGGTATTATTATCGAGTATAATAAATAATATAAAATTTACTATATCGATTAACTTCGCTAAGTAATATCGTTTTTATCAATTCTTAATATCTCGTAAACTATTTTTAAACTTTTTATATTTTTTATCCTTATATTTACTTTCATCACGTTCGTAAAATATTACCTCTTAATTTATTTCTCTCCATCTTTAATAATCGTATAACTCTTTTATAATAACAGATTTCTTTTTTAAATTACTTATTTACTAGTTCTATTGTCTTCGAACTATTACTTATACTAACTTTTAAGCTTTTTTAATATTATATTATGTCTTCTTATATAAAGGTCTTAAGTAATTCTTTTATTGTCGTATTATATTGAATATTTTAACACGTTTTTTATCTTTTGTCTATCCTGTAAGTACTAAGGCTTAAAATTAATTTTATCGAAACTTCTTAAATATTTTAGTTTAAAATACGTTATAGCCTATTTTATCATAATTAAAATACCTAATTTAATATGCATTCTATCGTTATATCGTTTTAATCTTTATAAGATTTATTATTATACTATAAACCGTACTGTAATATCGTATCGCACTTATATTTACCGTATATCGTAACTTACTATCGTATTTTTTTAATATTACGGATTTACTAGGTTTATTATCGATTCTCAATTTTGATTACCATTACGATATAATCCGCTAAATAGTTTAATTAGTTGATTTTGAATAATTTCTTCTAACTTTCTATAATAAACGTTTAAATAATCGGATTATGAACTGTTTTATTATTATTTGAAATTAGAAAAAATTAATTCGCTACTATAACTAAAGGTTAGCCCTTTTTATCATAACTATTAGAGTTGAATTTCCGCCTTCGTTTTTTTGTTTATTATTTCGACCATTTTTATAAAGACTTATTCGAATTATTTATCGTTATTATAAACTTGCATTATCCCTAGTAATTATTTTTTAAAAAATGCTACAATATACTTTTTTATTACGAGTTTAAACTAAATAGTTACCCTCTTAAAAAATTATCTAACCGTATATTTTACTCGTCAAGTTAATATAACGAGTCGTACGGCGAAATATCTAAAATACGCTTAGCATTAAGGTAAAAATAACTAATATACCACACCACCTTACTGGATGCACCACCTCATCAGATGGTTTTTGGCACCTCGCGATAACGTATTCAAATTAATTAATCATAACATATTAGATCGATAAAAATTAATTATATTTTTCTTCGTTGAACGTATTTATAAGTACGCGCATTATATCCGGGCTTGCCGTAAATACCATATTTTTATTTTTTCATTTTAACTCTTTTACGAGAATTATCTTCAACCGCTATTAGTTACAACTTTTCACGACCACTTTTTTTTAGCCAGAAAAGCATATCCCTCTTATAAATTAATATTTCTCCTATATAAAAACGATTATTTAAAGTTTTTCAACTTTAGCTAAAAATATAATTCATTTTACTTCAATAACGGTGTTGTTTTTTAAAAAAAGCAACTTTATAAAAAAGGATTAAGTTATTTTATATTAAAGAATGTACCGATTCAACTATTTTTATTAACGAATTACTCTGATAATCTCTAATCCTTTTTTGTAAATATCGCCCTTCTTTTTTATTTCACGAATACTTTTAAATATTATCGCAAACGGGGAAAAAGTCGAACCGGCGAAGGTAAGCGACGAGACGGTTAATATGAGTACAATTAAAAGAATTCCAAATTTAGAAAAGACGTTATTAGGATTAAATTAAATAAAGCCAACTTTTGCAAATTCGGATTTAATATAATCAGACGTTTTAATAGCTTTAAACGCGTAATAAAACCGGTAAGGAAAATTTTTTAAATAATATAAGTATAATAACGTCATATTAAATTTTCAATATAAAACGAATAAACGCATTCTGTTTTTAACAAAGTACGATAAAAATTTAAAATTAATTAAAAAAAGTAAGCATATAAAACGTAACAATGTCGTTATTTGCGTAATATTTTTCAAATTTTATTAAATAATACCTTTCGTAATCGCTAAGAATACAAAGCCGTTTCGATCGCTTCGTACGCGTTTAAATATATTTATCGAAACATTAAACCTCTTTTACACTTAATCCGTTCGTTATCCAACCAGTATTACTTAAACTAATTTTCTAACCGGCTGGTAATAAGTTTTCCCGGTACCAGAACATAAGGTGGTTTCTCCCCACTAAAATATTAAATAACGGCATTATTTAACCTTACGAATTTAAAACTTATGTAATTATAACCTATTCTTTATTCACTTATTATACATATTTAAGTTTTTCTCATTTTACGGCATTAGTAATTTCTATAGTTATCGCTATAAAAAACTTTATTTAAAATCCCGTTTCGCTAAAATTATAAATATTCTTTTTTACGATACCGTATGTTACGATTATATCTCGAACAAATTCAAACTATATATGAAATATTAATAGATTTTTGTATAATCTATAAATAATTAATTTTTAGATTTAAACACGCTTAATATTTTTCTTACTATTTAATAAATTTCGACGTTTAATTAACCTTAACGCGTATTATAACGAGTTATGTAAGTAATAAATTCGTCATATTTTTAACGTATTAAAGCTGGATAAAAAACGTTCGCGTATTTAAGTTAAGGATTTGTTCGATAATCGATTTTTTTTCAGTCTGCGTTAATTTTCGCAAATCGGTTCGATCGCGTTTACCGCTGTATCGTTCTTATAAAGTAAAATAAGCGACTTTATATATAAACTAAGTATTGTATAACTAAGCTTCGGCTTTTATTTTTTAGCTTAAACGGCTAAGTTTATTCTCGTTTCTTTTGTAGGCCATTTTTTATAGTTAATATTAAAATATAAATAATTCAAGTTAGGAGATTAAAATATACTAAAAACTCATCCAATGAGGTAGTGCATCTGGTAAGATAGTGTAGTACTTATAACTTAATACAAGTTCCATTAAGATATGCTCACTTAAAAGGTTTTAGTATTTTTTTAATTCCTTATTAAAAATCGTTTAAATAAGTTAGTCGGTACTAACAAGCTTTCTCTTAAAGAGCTTATAAAACCTTACTACCTTTTAACTTATCATATTCTAATTAATTAATATATTAATTTATAAAATCCACATACTAAAAACTTTATCTCTAATTAAACAAAGCTGCCATTTTTCCTTATCGGAGCTTATATACTCTTTAAAAATCTCGTAAACCGGTTGCTTACTAATAAACATACTATCGAAATATAGTTTAAGGTATAACGATACTATTAAATAAAAACTTATAACGAATAGCAGCTGAATTTATTAACCAATTATTAAACGTAAACATACGAGTTTTTATTAATCATAATATTGTCGAAATTTAAATAGTTAATAAATATCCTAAATATATTTCGTAATATTAAAGTATTTTAAGTAACGAATTATAGTTATAAATTATGTTTACTTAAATTACGAAAACGAACGTAATTATATATAAATTAAAAACTTTTATCATTTTTTAAATTATTACAATTTCGCAACAATTTTAACGATCCTATATTTAGTCAATCTCGCAACGATCCCAATAATTCTATATTTCGTAAATCTCGTAATAATCCTAATAATCCTATCACGTAACCATGTACTCTATTCGTCTTAGTCGTTTTGGACGTGCTAAACGTATTAGGTTTTAATAAGAGTTTTAAAACCTTTAAAATATGCTAAGGAATTTTAAAGAATTTTAAAGAATTTTAAAAAATTTTAAAAAAAATTAAAGTAAAAATAAGAATAAGAAAAGTCAAACTGGAAACACGCTATCGATACTGCCTGTTAACAGTGAATTAATGGCGTAGCTATTGTCTGCCACCTATCTTAAGCCCTTACATTGTCAAGGATAGGGCTTTGCAATGCCTTAAACGCAGGCATCAGTACAGCTAGAGTAGGCAAGGTTTGGCTAAAAGGGGTCGTGATGAAATTTCGTCAACGGACCTCGGTTAATGTCCTCCATATCCCATTGACAGATACTCGGAACTATAGTACCACGCATCTGTATATCATTTTCTATGAGACCTAATTGTGTCCCGCCATAGCGTGAGGCCTCGCATTTTTCGGCACTCCATGGCCAGCATTTTCGCAGTTCGACGCTTCTCGTATTACGTTGAGCTAAATATCATACAATGATATTATGAGAGCCTGACATCACACACACACTGAGGCATTTGCGACTGGAGGGGTGGGTTTGTCTGGTGCCCTCTAAAAGGTCCTAGCTAAGAGAGAGAGGGTAGTGATGCCTTCTTAGTACATGGATAAACAGTTGTACCTGTGAGAAGTGTTATCGAAGGTGGCTGTAGATAGACCCAGCTAGGAGCTGATCTATTGAAGCTAGGACCTAGCTATTGATCGGCTACTGAGCCTTAGTTTTCAGATATGCGCGCCGTCAACTATACGACTCAAGTGCAGGAGGCGCGTTGTCTACTGTTTTCTCCAACGTCAACGCCTCAAAAGTCACAACATGTCGAGCGGAGCCACGACCGACTACACAGGACGCAGCTTTCCAACGTCCATCCTTTCTCCAATCACAACTTCCCCTCAGCCGCAAGCTTCCCCTCCGCTTAACTTCTCCCTCCTCACGAACCCCTCTTCCCCCTGAAGAACGCGCTAAGCCGCCCCATCATCTGCCCGAGCCCGCCCCTCTCGCTGTCGGGGACCAGCCCGCACCTGATCCAGCCGGGGAGCTTGCGCCGGATCCGCTCGGTGCCGAAGCGGCGGTCCAGCAGCACGATGGCCGCGTAGTCGCCACGGTGCCGGATGGCGCGGCCGATGCTCTGGTTGACGGCGCGCATGCACGCGTTCTCATAGAAGTCGCGCGCCGCCTGCTTCGCGGCCTCCCTGGCATTGGCATCGGGTCCGGGAATACCAGCTATTTGGGGGTTAGAGGGCGCGCGGGCATCGGAGGGATCGGAGGGTTCCGAAAGTCGCTTGAGGGTCGTTCTCTCCACATACTCGATCCTCGCTTTCCAGTCCGCCGAGTTGATATTCGGGTACGGCAGGCCCACGATGACGACGCAGCGCCCAAGGCGGTCCGAGAAGTTGATGCCCTCGCTCATCTTGCCTCCGACGACGCTGAGGAGCAGAGCGCCGTTCATCTTCGTGTTCGTTTGTGCCTTCGCCGCCTCGTGCGCTGAAATATTAGTTCTGTCTCGACCGAAAACAGTTGCTGCAGGAGCGCGGTCGTTGTTGTTGTCGTCCCCCAGTATCGCGCGGGTGTACTGCTCCAGGACCTCGTCGCTGGATCCCCCCTTCGTCTCTCGGAACACCGCCTTCCTGGCCTGCAGCTTCTGCCACACTGTACCGGTGACCTGCTGCTGCCGCGGCGTCCTGCCGTCCGCGTCGGGGCGGTTCCACGCCTCTACCACCTCGTCCAGGTACCCGTAGCTGGGGAAAAAGACGACGACGCCATCCGGGACCACGGTGCAGATGTTCAGGATCGCGACACCCAGGTCGCGGATCATGGCCCCGTCGCCGCGCTTTTGGAAGCTGAACTCGAAGTCCATCCCGCCCTTCTGCGGGTTCGGAGACGCTAGGGTCCAGACGCACAGGTTCTCTGGCGGGATCACGTGGCCGCAGCTGAGAGTCGTGATCTTATCCGAGGGGAGGCAGGGGAACAGGTGCGCCGTGTAGTCATCAAACGGCGACATGGTGCCGCCCGCGAGGATGACGGCGCGTGCGCTGGTGGCGATGGAGGAGAAGGCGTGGGTGGGCGAGAGGAGGAGGTACGAGAGCTTGATGTCTGGCGGTTGGTGTTGATCCTTTCTTGGGACCTTGTGGTAGAAGATGCGACCTTCCGAGCTGAGGTTGTTGAGGGAGACGAGGAATGATAGGAGAGTATGGAGCACCGGTGTGGATGTCGTGGTTCGGGCTGATTCGACGTTTGTTTGAGACTCCGTATGAGCCACGTATCCCTCGACCTTGTACGCCAGTTTCGAATCTTGGATGTACTGGATGAGCGTGTATAGGTTGATCTGATCGATGCCCTTGCTTTTCAGCAGAATGTTGGGATCGACGATCCCTTGCTCATTCTATGATCAATGTCAGTTCCATACTCCTGCGATCGGAACAGCAGCCTATCAATTCTTACCTTTAACGTCAGTGCCCCTTCTAGCCACTCGCTCAGCCCGTCTACAACCCTCGCAACCTGGGCCACCATAACTCGGTTCTCGCCCTTCAGTTTCTTGCCGAATTTTTTCACGTAGACCGCGAGCATCTGTCTAGCCCGTTTCAGCTCACTCAGAGCAATCTCTGCGGCGTAGACGTTGGCCACTGCGTCCATGATATTGTGGGCCTCGTCAATGATTACGACGTTTCCTTCCAGCTTGATCCCGAGTGCATCTCTCGCAGTCTTCTGGAGAAGCAAGGGATAGGGGAGCGTGATGATCTCCGCGCCGGGGATAGCTGTCCTCGAAGAGTAATATGGACAAACTTGCAACTTCTTCCCCAGGTCGAAGAGATCTTCTAGATCTGGGACGGAGGCTAGAACGTTGTCGCGGAACTCATGAGTCTGTGTCAAGTTGTCTGCGTTCGGTACAAACTGGCACCTGTCCTTGGATTTTGGCTGCTGCAACTCAGTGCAACGGTCGTTAATAGCTGATAGACTGCCCAGACGCGAGACCGACGGATTGATACATAGTCGCTGACGAGAGGACAGAGGAACATGTTTGATTTGTTCTGGGTCGGCGGTGGGCTTGCCATCCAAGAGGGATTCGGGGATAGAAGGCGGAAATGCAGGCCGTCGAAGTTCCGAGACAAACTGGCTCAACTGCGAATGCGTCCTTGACGTGTAATAGATCTGTGTAATAGTCAGAGACGTGCAAATGCGGGAACCAGGGGTAGAGATATCAATCCCCGAGGATTCATCGACTAAGAGCAATACCTTGATTTCGCCCCTGTCAACTTCTTCATCATCGTCAGGCTTCTGAAGGTTCCCCATGCCAAGCTTCTCCATTAGGGTTTTCGTCTCCTTGCTGAAACTAGGTGCAGAGTCATTCCCATCCGGTGCGCCTGCGGCATCCCTGTCAGCCAACAGCCACTCGTCCTCGTCTTCTGCGTCTTGAGCTCTTCTTGTAGGGGTACTGTCATCAATCTTCCGTCGCTTGGCCCCTCTCTGTTCTAGCATTTTCTCCTTGGCCCGGATCCTCGCCAACCGTGCCTCCCTCTCTTCCCATTTATTCAGCAGCTCTTCTCGTTTCCTCCTCAGCATCTGATTGACAATCCAGTCTGGTTCGTCCTTGAAATCCTTGGCTGCATCTGCCATACACGTCTCATAGCGTGCTTTCTTGTGGCTACGCAGCCAGGTCATGGCGGCGCAGATGAGAGAAAGCGATTTGCCCTAAAGTCTGTCAGTATGAGAGGGTCTCAATAGAGGAACGGACACATACCGTACCGGTTGGACTCTCAAGGATGCCAACCTGCCCATCGCCTCGCTCAAGTACATCGTACACAGTCCTCATGAACTGATCTTGTACATCATATGGTGTGAATGGATGATGGAAATCAATCTTATGAAATTCCTCGGTGAGATCCTCCATTTTGATAAACGGAAGTCTTATAAGGGGGTGAGACCCGCTTTAGGCCGATTAATAATTACGGTTGTAAAGGTCAGAGAGCGGGAAGTGCATATAGGGGTGTCTTAATGCATCGCCTAAAAAATACACAACCAGCACCTTACGAAATCTTCGAATTGTCGAAAGTCTCGTAGGGAACCAGACAATCGGATAGACTTTAGATAATCATTGAGCGGGGTCTGCCAGAAAAGCAACAAGGAGTCTTAGGAAGTGATGCTGTACACTGAAGCCATCGAAAGTTGAAAACCGATTAAGAACCAATCAGAACTTAGACATCATAACGAGGAGAGATCTTTAGAAGACGGACTACAGAGGGAGGGAAGTTGAGTGCAGATCCAGGTGCTTCGGCTGCCACGTAAGGAGCCGTTTATTCTTCTTCCCGGAACGGAATTTGGCCGTCCAAAACATTTCTCCGTGGTTTGGAACGGCAACCTTGAAGACGCCTGCGTGTTGTCCTTTTTTTGTCTGGCAGGTGTTGAGACGGCGAACCTTGGCAGATTGACTGAAGTGGCTGAATGCAGATGTGGCTGATGCACGGTCCGTACTTAAGGTTGTGGCTTTGAGGAGCTTAACCGCTGACTGTGGCTTGACTTGGGCAACTCATAAGCCACAAACCCTCGCTTAGTGCACGATACACAACATTTTTTTTCCCACACTTTGGTGGTAACAGCCAAAGCATCCAACGTTGAGTCCATCCTAACCACACAGAAACTCAATTACCACCCTCAACCACCAGTCGCCATGCCTACCAGATTCTCCAAGACCAGGAAGCTGTATGTCTCTCTATCAATTGATTTTCACCATCTACTGCCGGTCCGTCGTCGCGCAGTCATGTCCATTCGTTCGAAGTTTCGTCAGGCTGGTTCAGATTCGTTTCGGGGAGGACGTAGGGCGCCGGGAAACAATAAGTAGGGTGGCAGGGGAGAGATGGGACTATGCGGCCATGATAGTAATATCTGTCTGGAGAGATGTTGGCATTTCCGTGGGTTCGCAAGGGGATTTATTTTCAACGGCAACTGGAGAATCTCCGGCGACAACTGACCAGCATGACGAACTGGACGATGAGTGACGACCGCTGGACCGGATTCTTATTCCCCGATTACCAATAACCATCCCCTAAAATTTGATGGAAGCTAACCTGTTCCTCTCTCCACAGCCGTGGCCACGTCTCGGCCGGTCACGGTCGTGTCGGCAAGCACCGCAAGCATCCCGGTGGTCGTGGTATGGCCGGTGGTCAGCACCACCACCGAACCAATCTGGATAAGTACCATCCCGGTTACTTCGGAAAGGTTGGAATGCGATAGTAAGTCTACCTCGACAACCCACGCGGTAGGTGGAAAGCTTTATACTAAGACGTTTATAGCTTCCACAAGCAACAAAACCACTTCTGGAAGCCCGTCATCAACATTGACAAGGTATGCTCATCCGATGCTTCCTGCGAATTCCAACGTCCACTACCCCGATCTATCGTATCATCGATGCAATCGGCGGCCCAGCCGGACGTCCCTTAGTGTCTAAATCCGTCCTGGCCTGGGGGTGTACAGTCCATTACGGTCCAGAGCTCCTAACTAACACGATTTTGCCCAGCTCTACTCCCTCCTTCCCGCCGAGACCCGTGACGCCTACGTTAAGGGCGAGAAGAAGGACACCGTCCCCGTCATCGACCTCCTGCCCCTCGGCTACTCCAAGGTTCTGGGCAAGGGCCGTATCCCCAAGATCCCGATTGTTGTCAAGGCCCGATGGGTGAGCCGGCTGGCGGAGAAGAAGATCACCGACGCTGGTGGTGTTGTCCAGCTGGTGGCGTAGAGGGATGCGGTGCGGCAAATGATTTCTTCCTATGCATTAAGGAACACGGGAAACGGATACCTCACGACTGGGTTGGTTGTAACTCAAGACGAAAAGGCTCCTGCTACCATATAGAGATAGCGGGCCGGCCTCGGCTTTTCTCGAGTATCGCATGGCATGATCGGCTTCTATGAATGGGAGTTCAGCTGAGTAAAATTTGCACTTCACCATGATCCAAGCTTTATGTCCGAGGTGCGACTATTTTACTGTGCAACTGAAGACTCTAGTCGAGGCTTGGGCGTGTTGGTTCTCGAATGCCGAGCCTGTAGCACTGGCCATGACCTTCTAGTTCGAATATGTATTTGGAGGCCTAGGGGCGCAACTGCACGGCTGGCATGGCCATCGCTAGGTGAGCCAACTCAGCCGATGAATGCTACCTACTATGTTCTCTAGCTTTCCTTCGATGACTGGACCCGTACCCTCGATCTAGGGTGTCCATTGTGCCTTGCCCGGTCCAACATCGTCTCTCCAGGCTACTGTCAAAGATACGTACGAAGTTAGCCACTTAGCGGCATCCAAACCTGGGCTTCTAAGTCGATATCCCGAAGTCTTTAAGGCCATCCACGACTTCGTTGAGAGACTGTTTGAGGGCCACCTCTCATCTACCCTCTACTTTAGGCACGAGTAGTGCCAGTAGTATACATGCCGATGATTTGCCTACTTGCTGCGAGAAGAGGGGTAGAGGTGGTCGCGGGCATCGTGGACGGACCATCGTCTATGCCGCAAAAGACTGCAAAGAGATAGATAATTGCCCGAGGCGCCCCTATAATCAGGAGTCTGTCCCTATCCCTGTTGCCACGGTTTTATGGTGCCAAGTTGGCCAGAGCTCGCAGGGGAAGTGTAGTGGCCGCCGAAAAAGCGAAGCCAGTTCTTGGATGTGGGTGGTAGGAGAATTAAGACAAAAGAGACGAAGGTAGATGAATACACTTCAGTTTTGGACGAGCAGGTTTTACTTTGGGATACGTACGCAGGTTGGCGGATGCTTTGATGTTAAAGGCTTTCCGTTCGCAAGCTCACCTTAGCCACCGCATAAGCCGCGGTACGCCTTGTGGTTCTTATTAGCGCTTCGAGTAGCACAAAGAGAGCAAACGCGCCAAACTCGGGCATTCTTTATAAGTAGGGAAAGGTCAGGCTTGTGATGGGTTGTAACTAAGGGGTTATTGATTGATCTGGTGAACTTGATCTCACTGTCCAACTGTCGGCTGAATCTTGCATGTGATTGAGTCGCAGGGCCTCTTATCAATCTTGCGGGGCAACCACTTATCTAAGGGGAAGGTACATGCGTACATACCTGTAGGAACTTAAGAGCTGAGTTCGAGTTGGGAAACTGTAAAGTGTGTCATACTGTAACCTCTGACTGCTACTCCGGCTATCCTCCAGATAGCTTGAGAGATACTTCTCCGTTCCGAATATCTTCTGCTCCTGTTCAACAATAAATTGAAAGACAATAACGCGCTTTGGGAGTCGAGAACCTGAAAGCCCGGAAAGTACCTCGGTGCCAACGGGACGCTTTACTCAACCCGCCATGTACATTGTACCCTCCACAAATATATCGTATGGAAGCTGCTGTACTAGGTACTATGTAGAATAAGCGAAGCCCGATTCGTCCCCCCATTAAGTTATCGATAAAGCGGCCCTGAAGGGGGGCGGGACCCACCGGATGTGGTGGATGTGGCCCCCACAAATTTGGGATTTTGGACCCTTGGCTGTCGTAACCCTCGCATTTCGTAACCTTCGCATTTAACTTGCACAACTTAATGATTCGCGGTTAAGGGATTCATCGGTGAAAGCTATTATTCCATTTCGTTCGTCTGGAACATCTTCAAGCACAGCCTACCACCATTTTGTACTTAACCAGGCTGAAATCCGTAGAAACTAGGTACCTGCCAGCCTGCGTCGTATTTCGTATAAGCACGCACGGATACGCTGCGGCACCCAAGAACGCTTTTATGTCTGTCATCCCGGCTCAGCTGCCACAGCCACTGACCACGTTCTTCTTTTCCTTTACCCGTTACCTGCGATTAGTCCCATTAATCTACTCCGTACCTGCTAAGGACACCGGAAATCGACATCAGCCAGGCACATATCCATCATTATCACCCTCTTGCGCTACAACCGGCGTACCCGGACTAGGACGACTAGATCAGGGACAGAGGAGGCTTATCGAGAAACTCAACTCGGCCCTTTCGCCCTTTCTGCCTAGGCTAGCTTGATGGAGCTAAGATACGGACCGTAGTGAACCTTGACTCCCATACATCATACCTTAATCCATATCCATACTTATCTATATCTATATCCATATCCATATCCATATCCATATTCATATCCATAATCCGTGGACTGCCGTATCTTCTAGTCCATAATCCCATCCGTCCAGTCCAGCCCAGCGTAGCCGGCCATCATATATCCAGTCACAACGGGCACATGTCTCGTCGCTCTTCTTTTTCTCGGTTCTAGATGCTACCCATTCAAACGTAAGCACAAGCCTCATCTCCGTACGGGCTTTTAGGTCATTCGCCAGAGCGATAATACACCTTCGACCTTCGACCTACAACTACGTCTAATCTAGACTCTGGCTACCTAGGCTACCTCTTTAATCCATCTTTGGTTTGTAACTGGTTGCCTGTTCTATTCTTACCTATTTACCGTAATCTCATCGTCCGGCCGATGCGTCACCAGGTTTAAGTTCTCCAGGTACGCCACTCGGCTATACCGAGCTTAACCCTTTGTTATTCGATAGCCCACCTGGACAACGGACCGCTCAGCTTTCTTTGTTTCTGGACTCGTCTCTGCTAGCAAGCTTGGCCTTCCCACTAACGCTCGCCCCTGCTGCCAGCACCCGCATCTCCGTCTGAAGCCGACGACCGGGCGTAGCAGCCATTCGGTGGAGCTGGTCCACCCCTCCCTGTCCAACGTGATCCCGCCGAGTGAACTACATCGGGTCCCCCGTTCTGTCGGGCAGAGCCCCTCCGCGATGCCCTCCTCGGAAGAACCATCTACGCGTCGGCGCGTCAGTAAGAAGCTCCAGAAGAGACGGAAAGAAGCAACGCACCAGCTCACCATGGAAATGCCCGAACGCCTCAAAGACCACGGCGAAGATGCCGAAGAGGACGCCATAGCGCCCCCTCAGGGCCCCCAGATGTTCATGAACATGAACCAGTCCATCTTTGGCCTGATCGCCGCCGCCAGCTCGACCGTGGACTTCAACGACCGGTTCGAAGGCCAGTCGAGCGACGAGGAGGATGATGCGGGAGATGACGATGCTATACAGCGGCGGATGAAGGGCAAAGAGCGGGAACATGTCGCGCAGACGACCGTGTTGGGAAAGGCCGCGTCCGGAAAGGAACAGGCCGGGAGACATCGTAGGAGGATATCCGGACAGCTCCTCCGGTCTTTGCCGCAACTTCCTCGACTGGCGACGCGCTCTTTATCGAAACGTTCCTCGAAGCTTAAGGGTTCTCGCGGATCTGATGAGAGTATCGGTCACGAAGGCGACGCCGAAGCGCCTGAGTCCCCGCAGATGACTGAGCCTCGATTCCCAAGGATCGAAGTCACTAAGGCTGACCGAGAGGGAAGACGTGCGCCGGTGATGAGCAGGATTTTAGAAGCGAGGGCGGAGATGTCATCGCGACCGAGCTTCGACCTGGAAAGAGTGTCCGGGGACCGTCGCAGAGAAGGCGGCGACGCCGACGAAGCTGGGCCGAGTGCGCTTTCGCGGAAGCTGAAAGAGATCTTCGAGTTCGAAGAATTCGAGGAAGTCGTAGAAGGTACCCATCTGTCCCCTTACCTATCTGATGGCCTCTGGCTGACTGACTGTGCCAAGAATATCCCTGTTGGCTGCTGCAGAGCGTCCTCCTCCAGGGTTATATGTACATCACATCCAAGCACATCTGCTTCTACGCCTACCTGCCGAAGAAAGCCGTAAGTGGTGTTCGTCGCAAGCGGACACCGGTCCCTGCTAATATATGATGACAGCACGAAGTCGCCAAGTCGGGGTACTTGTCGAAGAGCGGCAAGCGGAATCCAAAGTACAACCGTTACTGGTTCCGTTTAAAGGGGGATGTGCTGGCTTACTACCGCGACGCGTCTAACCTCTACTTCCCGAATGGGCAGATAGACCTCCGCTATGCCATCTCGGCCAACATCACGGATAAGGACAAGGACGGCCTCCACTTCACCGTTGTCACGCATCACCGAACTTACTACTTCCGGGCGGACAGTGCTCCCAGCGCGAACGAATGGGTCAAGAGCCTACAGCGGGTCATCTTCCGGTCTCACAACGACGGGGACAGCGTCAAGATTTCCTTGCCCATCGAGAACGTGCTGGACGTCGAAGATAGCCAGATGATCGAGTTTGCGGATACCTGCAAGATCCGCGTCATCGACAACGACGAGACTTATGCCATAGACGAGGTAAGCCACCCTTCTGGATCCCTGTTTTGCTAGGAAACCTCTGACCTGGCATCCGCTAGTACTTCTTTTCCTTCTTCAGCTTCGGCAAGGAGGCGATCAATGTCCTCAAGATCCTCACCGACGACGCATCAAAACAACAGACAAGGGAAGCAAATGCCGTGTTGGCCACCCCAGACGACGGCCAACCCGCTTCCCCCAGGAAAAGCTCTATAAGTATAGGACGCGAGGGAAGCCCCTCTCCCGGTAGCGGAGGTAGGTCGCCAAAGCTCCGCGAGAATGTTAGAGCCACTCTGTCTCCAAAACTACCCGAGTCCAGAAGCCCGAGGGCCAGCGCGGACTTGTCTCGTAGTAGTTTCGACCCGTTAGGAATCTTCGCAAGGAAAAGTATGGACCGGGAGACCGTCTCTCCGAATACCCACCACCGCCGTAGTTTCAGCGCTGGTAGGTCTCTGAGCGGGCATGGCCGCCCAAGCGAACTGCGGACGGCATCGGACAAGCACGAATCGTCGGAATCGTTTGTCCAATCTTCCGAGGACCCTAGCGGAATGTCCGCCCTGATGGAATCTTCGAACGAGGATCCTTCAGGCAGTCAGATCCTGAGAGGGAGTGAGGTCTTCCATAACCCTACGATACGCCGCACCATCTCGGACGCGAGCGTCACCCAGAAGAAGAGGTCGAGCAGCAGGCATCGGCTCTCCCGCAAGCCCGATGATGTGTTTCTGACTTCGCATGTAAGACATGCCGCGGCTACGGGGCAGCTCGGCACGGGAGGAGACCACGGCCAAGTGCCCCCCGACACGCCCACCCTCCAGAACCTGGTCAAGATGGGGGCGTATCCGCTACAGCGAGCCGGTTTATTTGCGAATTACCTAAACCAGACTAGCCGCCGCATGAGCAATCTTCTTGCTACGGAGTCGATGGGATACGTCGAAAAGGTGTCGGGCATGTGGAAAGGAGGCCGCAAGCATTACCATGAGCAGCCAGGTTTAAAGACGGACGACGAACTTGACGACGAGGACGAGGACGCCCAGGTTGCGACCGCCACGGACCGCTTCCGCGCGCATTTTGCGCTTCCGGAAACAGAGAAGCTCCAAGCTACCTACTTCGGTTTCCTCAGCCGCGTGCTACCACTATACGGCAAGATCTACATTAGCGACCGCCACTTCTGCTTCCGCAGCTTATTGCCCGGGACGCGGACGAAGTTGATCTTGCCCCTCAAGGATATCGAAAACGTCGACAAGGAGAAGGGGTTCCGCTTCGGGTATTCTGGCCTGGTCGTCGTCATCCGCGGCCACGAGGAGTTGTTCTTTGAGTTTAGTCAGGCGGATGTGCGGGACGACTGCGCGGTAACGCTGCTCCAAGGCCTCGAGGCGGCGCGCTACCTCCGAGAGTCCACGATTTTAGACAAGGGCGAGCAAGAACTCGCGGACGAGGCCATCGCGGAACGAGACGCGCTGCAAGAAGCCCGCCTCCAACTCAATCCGGAGCATGACTTGAAGCTGCCGCAGACCGCATCGACGCTAAGCGACTCGTCGTCGCCGACGATACTCTTCGACGATCCGAAGGCATCGTTCCTCAACTTCAAGCCGGCACAGCCGATGAAGGTTACCTGCCTCACCATCGGTTCGAGGGGCGACGTCCAGCCGTACATCGCTCTGTGCAAGGGACTTATGGCAGAGGGGCACAAGCCTCGGATAGCCACCCACCTCGAGTTCAAGTCGTGGATCGAAGGCCACGGAATCGAGTTCGCGCCGGTCGAGGGCGCCCCGGCGGAGTTAATGCGCATCTGCATCCAAAACGGGACGTTCACGTGGGCGTTCCTGCGGGAGGCCAACTCAAAGTTCCGCGGGTGGCTGGACGAGCTCCTGGTGTCGGCGTGGACAGCGTGCCAGGGGTCGGACCTACTCATCGAGAGCCCGAGCGCGATGGCGGGGATCCACATCGCTGAGGCGCTAGGGATCCCGTATTTCCGGGCGTTCACGATGCCGTGGACGCGGACGCGGGCGTACCCACACGCGTTCGTGATGCCAGAGCACAAGATGGGCGGCGCGTACAATTACTTCACGTACCTGATGTTCGACAACCTGTTCTGGAAGGCGACGGCGGGGCAGGTCAACCGATGGCGCGCCGCCACCCTCGGCCTGCCGCCCACGAGCCTCGAGAAGCTGCAGCCCAACAAGGTGCCCTTCCTGTACAACTTCTCCCCCTCGGTCGTCGCCCCGCCCCTCGACTACAGTGACTGGATCCGCGTCACGGGCTACTGGTTCCTCGACGAGGGAACCGCCTCCGGCTGGACCCCGCCCGACGACCTGCGGCGGTTCATCGAACAGGCGAGGGCTGACGGCAAGAAGCTCGTCTACGTCGGCTTCGGCTCCATCATCGTCCCCGACCCGGTCAAGCTGACGCAGGAGGTCATCGACGCCGTGCTGCGGGCCGACGTGCGCTGCGTGCTGAGCAAGGGGTGGTCGGACCGCCTGGACAAGGGAGACGGTAGCGGCGCGCCGGCAGCAGTACCCGAGGTCCCGCTCCCCCCGGAGATCTTCCAGATCAAGTCGGCGCCCCACGACTGGCTGTTCGGGCAGGTGGACGCGGCGGCGCACCACGGCGGCAGCGGCACGACGGGTGCCTCGCTGCGCGCGGGAATCCCGACCATTGTGCGGCCCTTTTTCGGCGACCAGTTCTTCTTCGGGGCGCGCCTCGAGGACCTCGGCGTCGGCATCTGCCTCCGCAAGTGGGGCGCCGGCGCGTTCGCGCGCGCCCTCTGGGAGGCCACGAATAGCGAGCGCATGATTGTTAGGGCTAGGGTTTTGGGGGAGAGTATTAGGAAGGTTGGTTTACCCTTTTTTCCCTCCATTTCTTTTGATTCTTCGTGTCATCCTCGTACATTCTTATATCAAGTATCCCTTCTCATTTCTGCCTCCCATGTTCCCATTTCCTCCCCTTTCGTTTGTGTTTCTTCTCCTTCATCTTGCTCAATGCCCCTTTCTCAAATTACGAGACGAGACGGAGCCGATACTAACTGAACACAGGAAAACGGCGTCGACACCGCCATCCAGTCCATCTACCGCGACCTCGAGTACGCCAAGAGCCTGATCAAGTCCAAGGCGGGCAAGAACGCCGCAGCCGCCCAGGCCAACGCCAATGCTGCCGGCGCTAGCGGCCAGGGCAGCACGGACGGCGTCGCATCGACGAATACCGACGACGATGACGAGGAGGAGAGCTGGACGTTTGTCGGGGGAGGCAGCGGCGATGATGCCCTGGAGCAGGAGCTTGCCGCCAAGAAGGGCGGCATCCTTAGCGGCAGCGAAGCGGATTCCATTAGCAGTCTCCCTGGTGGTGGTGCAAGCACTACCCCTACCGCCGGGAACGGCAATGCTGGTGCGACGAGCGGAAGGACGGCCCTCGGTTCGAGACTTCTCGGCGGGGGGCGGGGAGGCAGCATAAGCAGCAACAACAGCAACAAGCCCACCGTCGCCGCGAGCTCGTAGGAAGACTCGTCGTGCACGGTCGGCTAGTATCGGGGTCTCTGCGGCTGCGTCTCGGCGGTGGTGGAGTGTCTCCTGGATGTCGTCATCGCGTGCTGAGGCGCCCATGTTGGGTAAATGAATGATTACAAGCAAAACACTCGCCAGCTCGCGTATTGGGCGCGCGAAGAGAGGACGAATATCGTTACGAAGCGTCGGGTAATTTATGGAACCCGGCTCATGAAATGGATGAGGCTGGGTTAGGTCAATTGGACTGACCGCAGCATACGATGAGAGGGACATCGATCGGCTCCTCTACCTTTGCGAAAAGCAGAAAGAGTCCTTACGGGAGACGACGGTATAGGCGTAGAGTTGTTTGGTCCTCTCCCCCTGGTTTCCGGGTTTTTCCCATTCCGATTTATGGTAATGACGCATAGACAGAGCGGTATACTTCTTGTCTTGTTTACGATAGCCTGGTTTTCCATTCTGTTTTATGGCGGGGTTATTGGCGCTCTCGTCCCCTCTCCTTTCCTTTGGCTGTACGACCACCGGCATAGCACGCACGTTCTATCTTTCACGGTTCGCGTTCTGTTCATGTCTACTTGCTTAGACTACCTACAACTACTACTAGCACAGGCGTTCGGGGAGTCTAGGGAGGGATTGATGGATGATGCATGAAGACTCACTCGGGAGGTGAGGCGGTTTATCGCATACATACATATATGTGTATATATAAGACTTAGATTGTTGTTGCTCGTTTAGCTTAGTTAATGCATATCTATAGACACATATATGTCGCTTTGTATGGATGAATGTGAAAGATTTGTGTATGCACGTATGTACATCACGACATTGAGATGGGATACCAAAATGCGAGAATTGAGGCGGGAATACGGCGAGTCGGGATTTTGTTCTTATCGTTCGGTCTGTCCGCTTGTAAGAATGGGATTATCAATGAGCATAAGGTCACGACGTGCTGGCGTGCTGGTGGATGGCGGGATTGGGGGTTGAAGGTCAGGAAGAACCAGACGGCCCGAGGCTGGGGGCTGCGTAGATATCGAGGATCAGGGCGCCGCAATGATTCTAGCCGCGTAAGTATCCGACCTGCGAGGGTATGGACATATGACTTGCTTGCTCGGCTTTCGCCGGACCTCGCAGCTTGTGGCAACCTAAGGCGAGAGGCGGACACTAGCCTCTGGAAGAATGGGCTGTTTGGATATGTAGGATGCGTGTAGGCCGCATAAGAGATGGCTCTTATCACTGTGGTAGACACAAGCACCAGATGCAGAACTCGCGTCCGGCGACTGGCTGATGACTACGATGAAGAGTTGAGGTGGCAGATGGCATAGTTACAATGTCCACGATAGGGGTAATCTCGCCCATGGGTCATGAGAAGCTATGCGACCTAGATGGTTTTCTAGTAGCAGCTGGACGTAGTATAAGGGATTTGGATCTTAATTATGGTTGTATCAAAGGAAAGTTTACAGCACTGTCCATGTCCTTAATCCCGGCCTTTAATAAGATCAGGAAAACAGCACCTAAATCAGACGTTATTGCCTCCGTATGGCCGCCTTTTCCCCCAAAATATTGCGTATTGGGTATGTTGTTGCGCTAGGATGCCGACAATCGCTTGCTTCCTCCATTGACCTCGGAGTCTTCTTCGGCGAAGCCATTATCGATACTGCGCGCTTTTGGTACAAAGTGCGGCACTGGACAAGGGCACCCCTTAAGTGAATGCGGTACGTTAGCGGGTCCTATTCAACCGTAATCATGTTGTTGGGGTTAATAAAAAAAAAAGGAGTAGTAAGGTTTATGAGTGGTAACGAATAATGTTTTACCGAGTCGCAGCCCACTCATAGGAGAGTACTCGTCCGACAGTGTCTTTGACTACTCGTTATCTTATGCAGAGGAGCGGACAGGAGTGTAACAGGCGTCAGCAAGAATTATCCCATGTAGATTGCCGCAGGAACGGTGGAGGGCACGTGATCAGGCTGACATCCGTCTAGTAAGCTGCCACGAGAGGGGTCTAGGACGTACAACGTTCACAAAATGGATTCATGAATGTCAAGTGCTCAGGAAATTCGTCAACTGAGAAAGTATTCAGAAGAGTTCCGTCCCACTCTTACCTAACTTGTTTTATCATTGGACGGTAACCATGGTCTGGTGGTGGAATAGATCGAGTTTGGGAGGCTCGGGGCCGTCGGCCTCAACTCTACTAGTAAGTCGCCCCGCGATTACTCGCCCATACCCCCAATCAGTCTGTCCGTACATAATCCGATCGCCGTGCACCCTAGCCAGCACTTCTGGCCGGGTCCGGTCGATTTAAGCGCCAGGCCAGCGACCAGGCTAACGGGCGACTGATTGACAACGTAAACTAAACCCCAGATGGCAGGGCGCCCTTCTAATAGCCCTTATGGCGCCGTATATGTACGAGCGCGTCCCCACTCTGGCCGCGTTCTACAATAACGCGCCGAAGAGGCTAGTGCGGGTGAATAACCTCGGAAGGAGTCATGAGGTCAAGTTCGCGGACCGCGATGGCGTGCGGAGTTGCGAGGACGCGCTCATGGTGGAGAGCATCGGCGTCGCGATCGTGGCGTGCGACCCCGGACGGGAGAGGTGGAATACCGTCATGGTGAGTGTGTTGTTCTGTACTCGGACTGGTGGGCGGAGCTAGGGGGGGTTTGAGGCTGGTCTTTGATCCAGACGGGACGTAATTAATTGAGACGGACGGAAACAGGGCATTTTCCTTCCCGATCCTGTGCCGGGGGCGGATATCTACATCTACGATTACAAGTCGGCTAGCACACCGGACTCGGAGGCCTTGAAGCGCGTAGAACTCATCGGCTTCCCCGGAGGCTCGGATCTACACACGCTAGGCATGGCCTTCGACGAGGCGACATCAACGCTCTTCGTGTCCAACCATGCCAAGGCCGGGCCGCGTATCGAAGTCTTCAAGCTAGAGGTAAACGCCCTGAAAGCGACGCACGTCCGTACCGTGTCGCACCCCTTGATTCACGGCCCCAATTCTATCGCTCTTGTCAGCCGCGAGGAGCTCCTCGTGACGAACGACCACGCCATCCCCGCGACACGCTCCAAGTTCCTCTGTGTGTTGGAGACGTATCTCGCCCCGCTGACGGGGACGGTCGTGCATGTCGACCTGCGAGGAGCTGAGGTAGAGGCTGACGTCGTTGCACACGTCGCGTTCGCGAACGGCATCGAGATACTCAACGCGACGACCGTCGCCGTAGCCTCGACGAGCCGGAGCGCCGTGTACCTGTACACGATGATACCGCGTTCCCTACCCTCTTCTTCCCAACCAAACGACGACGAGGCAGCCCGGAAGCGCACCCCCGAGCTCAGGTTCGCCTCCCGGATCAGGGTCCCCTTCATGCCGGACAACCTCTCGCTCTCGCGTTCCGAAACAGGGAAGACGAAGCTCATCATCGCGGGCCACCCCCACCCGCCCTCCCTCACGCGCTTCGCCGCCACGCGGCACATCTGCAACGACCCCGCCGAGCTCGCGCGCGCTGACCCCGAGACGGCCGAGTATTGCGAGACTGCGACGGCGCCGTCGTGGGTGAGCGAGTGGAGCGAGGAGGACGGGCTGAGGCATCTGTACGTCGGTACTGAGTACCCCTCCAGCGCGACGGCGGCGAGGGATGCGGACAGGGGCGTGGGTATTGTGGCTGGGCTGTATGCGAAGGGATTGCTTGTGTGGAGGGAGTGAAAAGGGCTAAAGAATTTAGTGGGTCCGGCCCTTTTTACTAAGGCGTAGCACTGGGGGAGCGGATGAGCATAATCGTGCAATGAGTCTCATGTAAAAATTTTTTTAAAAAAAGAATAAAAAAAATTTAAAACTAGAACCATGGGTCGTCATATCTCAGCATGAGAGCAGTCCATTTTAAGGGAGATTCTAGAGTCGACGACTTACCTCTAATGCTACGCCCGGTCTCTTCGTTGTTTTGCCCTGGTCACCCTGAGTCGCCTTGTCGTAGATAGATAGTTAGTTATAGGTTTTAATCCTAATTTCTTTAAGCTCGCGGAAAAATCCTGTCATATAAAAATAATAATCGCTTTAAACTATATAAAGCCTTAAAAAGCTTTAAGTAATAACTCGAACGAACGAACTTTTATAAAAATCGTACGTATATTAATTCGTTAAGGCAATTATATAAAAACGTATTAATAATATTAAACTAATAAAACTTAAAATTAAATCGGGTTATAATAACTATAAGCATATGGAAGAACCTTTCTCATAGTGTAAAAACGTATGCACTAAAGTTTTGCGGGGTTAAAAGTTACTTTAAAAAATAATCCTAAGGTTAAATCTTTAAAATACCCCGTATTTGTTAAATTTATAGATAAATATTTACATTAACGGAAGAATAATATTAATCTTATATTTTAATCTTTTGTTAAATTAGAACAACAGATATTAAATGTTTTACCCGATAAATTAAATCTTAAATTTTTTACGTACTTTTTTTAATTTTTTAGCTACCAAAAAAAGCTTTTATAATTTAAACTTTTAAGCTTAAGCGTATTTATAAAAACAACGATACAAGTTATTAAGTAAGTATTACGTTTTTGTATTCTAATATATAATTAATATTAACTAAAGGTAGTTTTCTCTTTTTTTATTTCGTATTCCGGACTTTATAATTATTAATTAATTTTCAAAGTTTAGTTTAATATGGCGCTATTATAGCTAAAAAGAACCTGATAATATATTTTAAGCTTTATTCAACGGAAGGACGTAATGTTATTAAAGATTTAAATGTTTTAAGATTTAAGTAGCTCCGAGTATATGTAGATAAAGTTATATAGCCTTACTTTTCGAATTATCCGTTTTATTAAGGACATAATTAGCGTTATTTTCGGAATTATTATTAATTACCAAATTACAGAAACTTTCTTTTAAATACGAGTTATAAGTTTTTTTACTTTTTACTTTTTAAATATTTATAAAGCTTTTTAATTAAGAAAATTATATCGTAAATAATTTTTTCGAACCTATTTTCCATTGCTGAACTTACCCTCTTAATGGTATTTATCTTCAAAAAGTCGTTATTAAAGATAGCTTTAAATGTCTTTAAGAAAGTTATTACTATAGGTAAAATAAAGATATTATCTATTTAATCGTTTCGTTTCGCAAGTTCGAATGAGAATTTTAATTACTTACTATAATATATTTTCGTTTGACTAAGAGTAACGTTTTTAACCGTAATTGCGCGTTGTTATAAAAAGATTCAAACCTTATAAATATTGTTAATTACCTATCTTACGTGTTAACCGATATACGCCTTGACATTTATTTTTTTACGCGTTTTACGCCTTAACGGGTTATTTTTATAGATATATATACTTTTAATCCGAAAAGTACGATATTTGCTACGTTCATTTTTAAACCTTTTTTAAGAATAGTTAAGTATTTTATTCTTTTTAATTAATTAGTTATTAAAAATTCTAATAGGAGTTATCTAGCTTAAGGCTTGAATGGGTATGTAATTAGCGATATATATAGCTGCTTTTATAGCTTCCGGCTATAAGTTAAAAGAGAGGTTGTTATTAATAATTATGTAACGCGTTTTCATAATAATTACGCCATCGTGTCACAGTCTCAAGTGGCACCTAGTAGGTATATAAGGCAGAACAAGGCGGTCAGTGCTCGAGCTGACAACCTTCCACTGTTAGTCGTGTAATAGCTGCGCTCTTGTTCTCGTGCCGTAACAGTTTGTCAGCCCTTCCATGGGTTGCGCGTTTGATTCCTGGACTGGGCAGCTAACTTACTTCGCAAGGTAGTGCGTGCGGGGCGGACTTTCAGTTAGCGCAGTTATCTCGAGCACAGGGTAAAATTAGCGCGCAATTCGAAAACCGCCATGTAAGAAGCGGTTTTCGGTGGGGGGCCCTTAACTTTTATTGGTTGCATCGGGACGATACAATTAAAGGAGGACCTACTGTCACAGTTTCAAGTGGCAACTAACCTTGGACCCCACCCAATGAATTACCCTAGCAATGAATAGCCAAAACATACACAAATTGATAGTTACCTACACATTCCAAAGCCTTTTAATAACGCAATAACGTATTTCTTAATAAAATAAAGTTATTTAGGTTATTTAAATTTACGTTATCTTTTTTTAGCAAGTTACTTTTTAGTATAACTATTAATTATAACTTAATCGCTAACCTTTATAAACTTTAAACGTTTAATAACTTTATCGTTAATTAACCTAATATTAAATAAATTCGTAAAAATTTTATTTAGTTATTTAGTAATAATTTAATATTTACGACTTTCGTATTTTTCGAGTTTCGTTTGTAAAAATTAATTGTTATAACCGAAAATAACGTTTTCGGTATTAAAATTATTAAATCTTTTAATTACTTTAATTACCACTTTCCGTATATTGCGAAACGCTGTTTTTTAATTACGTAAGGTCGTTCGCATATTTTTCCGTAACTTTAAAGCTTTATAAAAATATATACGATTTTGTTTTAAATGTTAATTACTTTTTCTAAAGGTGTTTTCGGTTTAAAAAACGGCTAAGGTACTATTTCGGGGTTTTTAATACCGTTTCGGGTTTAAAAAAAAGTAAACCGATATAACGTTATTAACTTTAATATTTTTGTCGGTAAAAACGATTTTTATAACCTTACGATATATTTTAAGCATAGGGTATTTATATTAAAAAGTTATTACGAATAATTTGCCGTTTTCCCGTAAAACGGTACGATATTTCCTTTTAAGTATGGAAAATACGCTAAGGTCGAAAAATTAAAAGTTACCACTTAAATAAAATAGAAAATATATAAGGGCGATTTTATTTTCAAAGTATTTCTACATAAAAATAAACGATACGTATATAATATAGTTATTTAAAATAAATAACCGCTATGTATTATAAAAACGCGGCTTAAAAATTTTTTTTAAAAAAAATTAATTATTCTAACATAATAACGGTATTAATCCACCCTTTTAAAATCGACGTATATTCGGCCTTTTCGATATCGTCGGGTAATTACTATTTTTAAATGGTAAAATTATTAAAGACATATGCGGCCGTATTTTTCCCGTATATGAAGCCGATATATTCGAGGATAAATACTTAAAACGTTACCCCTAGTTTTTCAAATCTTATACGAATTATTTCCGAAATTCCTCCCACTGTTTTATCAATTTGTTCCCCTTTTTAAATTCCTGTTTTATTTATATTATATTCGTTCTTTAACAAGATTTTGTATTAGATTTAAACAGCGGCAAAAAAAAGGAAAAACTTACGTATATCGTCGCGATCGCGTACCTTAAATTAATTTCGAGGCATAACCCGTTCTTTTTTATCTATATTTTATTATAACGTACGATAAAACGATTAATCTAATTTTTTTCGATAATATTTTTAAGGCCTACTATAATTTTTATTATTTAACGAACCTGTTTTTTTATAAAAGCGCGGCCGTATACTTTTTTCTATAATACCTAATTAACAAATTTTTCTTTTTCTTAATTTAATAGCTTACGCGCGTAACTTTGGGCTTCGGAACGCGATTTAATGCCATAAACGCGGTAAGATAAGGTGGACTAGGGTATGCCGAATTACGCGTTCGTAACGGTTTCGGAATTACCTTTCGTAATAAATTTTTTAGCATCCCGAATTTTGCGCTTACGGTTAATATTAACTATTTTTACCCGAAGTTAATTAATTAAAAGGTTATGAAATTATTGCAAAGTATTGTTATAAGAGTTAGTTGTTGTTATGGAGAAAAGTCTTATTCATTGCTAGGGTAATTCATTAGGTGGGGTCCAAGGTTAGTGGGTATATAAGGCAGAACAAGGCGGTTAATGCTCGAGCTGACAATCTTCCACTTTTAGTGGTGTAATAGCTATGCTCTTATTCTCGTACCGTAACACCTCGGTATATTTTTAAATATTTATAAGCTTTTTGATATATAAAGACGAAAGTTTATAGATGATATTTATATTTAAAAACTATTTTCGAATTTATTTTCGAAAGAAATTATCGGCGTTTAATATAATTGTTTAACTTTAATATAAATTTATTTATTTTTTTTAAAAAGATGATACGTTTTATAAAAGTGGTAAAAGTATATTATTTCCATTTAAACGTAGAATTAAAGCTAATTTTAATAATTAAATTCGTAATAATTAACACTTTTATATAATTATTAATAATATTATAAAATTCGAAAAAACTAGAGTATATTATATTAAAACGTTTACTTGTTTATAATAATTACTTTTGTAATATTTTATTTTACTTTTAACGATTTAGTAGTTCTTAGTATTAAACTGTTAAAGGTGATTAAATCTTTATTTTAATAATTATTTACATTACTTTTTCGAAGGCGCCTAAGTTTAAGGATGTTAATTTTCGTTATTATAACGCGGCGTTTATTTTTAAGAGTTTTTAAGAAAAACGAAGACTGTTACCGTAAAGCTTTTATTATAGAACTTGTTTCAGTAATAGAAATTTCTAACTTAAGAGCTCCGGCACGAAGTGTTTATTTTTACTTTTAAGAATACCTTTATTCTTAAGATTGCTTTCGTTTATTAAAAGAGTGATAGTAAATTTTTCTTTTATTATTACAAATAATATTAACTTTATAACGTTGTTATCGTTATTTTTAATTATTATTTTAACATGATATATAATAAGTTAATAATTAATTTTCTTAATATTAAACATTTTTATATGAATCTCTTTTTAATATATAATATAGATTACGTAATTTAATAAATCTTAACTTGCTGAAAATTCTATACGAAATTAAGTTGGTATCTAGTTTAAAGATTTATATACAATGTTTTAAAAGGGAAATATTAAACCTTTTACTTAAATAGTATATGTAATTCTCCGTCTTCTTTCGCTTATAATACCGAAATAATTTCTTTTGGTTAAGGTTTTCTATTAACATTCGATAAATATAAATTAACAAAGTTAATCTTACGATATCTTATATGAATATTAAATAAGTATTTAAAAGTGTAAATTTTTTTAAGGTTATATCTGGTGGTAACGCTGCTAACATATAGATTTTTAAGAACTTCTATTACGAAAAACGTTAAAGTAAATTAACGAACCTGTTATTATAATTTCTTCTATGTATTCTAAATATTTATTCTTTACTTATAATTATTTACCGAAAAACGTTTATTTCCTTTTTTTTTCTTAATTTTAAGCTTTTTGATATATTTATTAGATTAAACCTCTTCGTAAATACAAACGCATTTTTTAAATTGGTACATTTTTTTATAAAAGTATTTCGATCTAAGGCTTTTATTATTATTACCGTTACTCTCATTTCGATTATTATTATTATTTCAGTTATTTAAAAGAAATTCCCTTTTAAATAAAGCTTTTTTCGTTAAAAATAATATTAAACGTTTTTTATAATAGTTATATAGCGGTAATGCTTTAAATTTTCTATAATTTTATATAGTTTCGAACCAGTTTTATAAATGTTTATATGAATAGTATTTTATTAAGATTTTTTTTTAAATATGGCTTTTTTTATCGTAGTAATTTAGATGATAAGGAAGTTATATAAGTAAATATTAATAGGTTATAAAAAGTTAAGGGAGCTGTAATAACTTGTAATAGTTATAATTTAAAGCTTTATATTTTTAATATATATTTTTAATATAAAAATTATTAAGTGTTTATGTAAATCTTATTAGCTTTTAATGCTTTGTTTTATTAAACGTTAAGCATATAATTTCGAACGTTATTACTAAGCTAAAATTAATTTTTCAAAATAATTAACTATTTTTAAAACGTATTATTTTATTAATATATTTTATAATAATTTAAATAAATTAATTAACTTAAAAACGCATTACTACGGCAAAACCTTTTTAAATAAAGTTTAAAGATTATTCTTTATTTTTAAAATTTAAAACTTTTAAATATTTTATATAATTAGTTATAACGTCCTATACAAGCTCTCGAGATATATAAGTTCGTAGGATATTTTTTTTTAATATTCTAACCACTTAACTTTAATTGCTTATTTTTTAATAACCATAATATAGAACGACTTATTAAAGTATTTAATATGAACTTAGTTATTTAGGTTAAAGAGAATAATCCGTAATTTAATTATAGGAAGCTTAGTTTTATTTATGATATTTTACATATTATTTTGAAAATGCGATTTAACCGTAAACGCGCCCAAACCGATATTATCCCCGATTTGCGAAAATTGACGCTAATTAAAGAGAAATCTATTATCGAAAAAATTTTAAACCTAGATACGTAAGCGTTTTCTGTCCGGTTTTAATACGTTAAAGATATAGTTAATTTATTATTTACTTAGTGCGTTATGGAACATATTGGAGTTAATTAGGTATAGAATTTTATTAAACTGTAAAAAAAATTTAAATCGCGTTTAAATCGTAAAATAAATTATTAAAAGGTTTTATGGGAAAGTTTAAAGGTATTTCGTAAATAGTTTAAGTTTATTCGGGTTATAATCGTAAAATACGGTATTATTAAGAAGGATATTTACAATTTCGACGAAATAAAGTTTTTAATAAAGTTTCTTATAATAATTAATATAATTATTATTAATATTAAAAAACGTAAAAAATCTAAATGAGTTTAATAAGAAAATTAGGAATGGTTTATAATAATGATAGTTGTTATTTTTTAAAGTTAAGTTTTAACTTTTATTTATTATTTTTTTCATTAGTTCGCCGATAACCTATTTGTACTTAATTAAAAAATTATTATAAATAAAACCGGTTAAATAATAAATAAATTAAATTTAAAATAAATTAAATATTATAATAAATATATTAAAACGCGTAGTAAACATTTAAAATATTTTTTTTATTTTAAACGGTTACGAAAGTTATTATTCGATCGAAGTCGAAAATTATTATAAAATTAACAATATTATTATATTTAATATGTTAGCTTATTTTTTTAATCGGTTTTAATATTTTAATATATTTTTTTTCGTATTAAAATATATTTATTTATTATATATTAAATATTTTATATAACGTTTCGCTATTTATATTATTAAGAAAAAATTTATCGCCGGTTTTTATAATACGTTTAAAGTTATTATAACGTTCGATAATATTAAATCCGGATTCGCGAAAATTAATTTTATTTTATTCGATTTTAATAACGTTTTTTTCGAATTCGAAATTTTTCTAATTATATTTATACCGACCGTTTCCCTGTTAATTTTTACCGGTTTTATTTTTCCGTTTATAAAAACATTTAAAAATATTCGTAAAATAATAAAATAAAGACATTACTTATAAAAAAATTAGAAATTTTTAGGGTAATTTGCTGATAAAATATTGAAGTCGGTTAATTTTATAATAAAAATTATATATTATTATTATATAAAACAGTTTTTTGTAAGGAAAAAAACGTTAAATTACGCGAAATCTATTATATTTTTAATAAATATTATAAAATTAAAAACGTAGGTTTTTAGGAAAAAGAAATATTTTTTATAAAGGAAATAACGGTTTTAATAGTTAAAAAAGGTTAAAAGTAATTATCGTAAAAGGGTTTAAATAAAAAAACGGAGGTATAATATTTACGGTAAGCCCGTATATAATACGCTTCTTTATAAGAAAATTATAAAAACGTTTAATGACAAAAAATGTAATTAGTTTAAATTAATTTATTACGTTATAGTTAAGTTATTTAGATTAATTATTGCGAGGTATTAAAAAGTGTCCCACGAGCTTGTATGTTCCGGGAACTTGTATGGGACGTTATTAAACTTTAATTTATTAATAACGTTACTTTAAAATTATTAAGACTTAGAAAAACCGGCATAAATAATATAAATACTATTTAAATTTCGCTAGAATTAATATATTTCTATGTTATACCAGCCTTAATATTAACGTAACATTCGAAAGTATTATATTTCCTAAAAATCTCTTTTTTAAGACTAAACTTAGGGGTTTACCTTAAAGAGTAGCTGTTAGGGTTTATAAATCGGATAGCTATACTTTTAGCAGTGATACGAAAGAGAGTAGGTGGGTTAAGATAATTAAAAGTGTAAAGGTTCAATGTTAAATATCCTTAATAATGGAGTAATAAGTATACCGCAGAAAGGATAGAGGGGTTTCGAATAGCTTTAATAAAACGTTTATAATAAGTGTATTAAAGCATAGTTAAAAAGAAATGCGGCCCGAGTTTATAATTATAAAACTCTAGTATTTCGTATTGAAGTATATAACTAAAAAACAAGTGTATTAAAGGTTTCATAACCTTTAGTAGGTCCTCGATAGAATGTGAAAGTAGTGAACCCTCCTTAAATATAGATAACACAGTCGTAGCTAGGAGATAAGGATACCGGAGTGACCGAAGCAATTTCTACTAGCCTGTTAGCTAACTAAGCCATGGCGTTGCTAGGTTTAATAAGGAAAGACTCACGAATAACTCCATGCAATGTTATTTTATATTTTGTCATAGTACTAAGTGGTACTTAGTGGGTATATAGGTCAGACCAAGGCGGTTAGTGCTCGAGCTGACAACGTTCCACTTTTAGTAATGTAATGGCTACGCTCTTGTTCTCGTGCCGTAATACCTATTTCGGATATATTTCATATGATAATAAATAACTAGTTAACTTTATTTTTTTCTCAGGTGAATAATATATTTATAATATAAATAATTAAGATATAATACGTATAACGTACTACATAAGCTTACTAGATGTACAAACTTACCGAATAGTTTTTAGCACCTTGCGATAACAAATTTAAATTAATTAACCATAACATACTAAATTAACTAAAATTAATCGAATCCTTTTTCGTTAAATATTTTTACAACTTTTTCATAAATACGCGTATTATATCCGGGCTTGCTGTAAACGTTATATTTCCATTTTTTCGTTTTAACCTTTATATATTAATTACTTTTAAACCGTTATTAACCGTATTTTTCTATTACCCTTTTCTTTTTAGGCTAAAAAAGTTTATCTCTTTTTATAATAAATATTGTTTTAAAAACGTTTATTTTTAATTTTTAAACGTTTACTTAAAATATAATTAATTTCGCGTAATTAAATAACTTTTTAATTAAAAAAGGTAATGTTACACTAAAATATTAGTTAATTTTTAAATAAAAAATTAATCGATTTAATAATTTTTATCGGCGAACTATTTTAATAATTTTTAATTGTTGTTTGTAAATAACGTTTTTATTTTATTACTTTTTTTATATTTTTAAAAGTTTTTGCGGGCAGGAAAATAAAACTGGCGAAGGTTAACGAGGATACGATTAGCGTAAATATAATTAGAAATATTAAAAATTCGAAAAATACGGTATTAAAATCGAATAAAACGAAACCAATTATGGCGAATCCGAATTTAATATTATCGAATATTATAATAATTTTAAATACGTCGTAAAAACCGGCAAAGAAATTTTGTTTAATAATATAAATATAATAACGTCGTATTAAGCTTTCGATATATAACGAATAAACGTATTTTAAAAACAATACGTTAAAAAATTAAAATTTGTACGAAAAATACGCGGGCATACAAAATATAATAATATCGTAAATGGCGTAATATTTTTCGAATTTTATCTAATAATAATTTTCGTAACCGTCGAAAACAAAAAAACTTTTAATTTTTTCATACGTATTCGAATATATTAATTTAACTATTAAACTCATTTTAAATTTAATTCTTTTAATAATTAATTATTATAAGTTAATATAATTTTTAACAAGTTACTAACGGCGGGTTATTACGGAATTAACTCTTAAAATAATTTTTCCCTGTTATAATAATAAATAATAATTTAATCTAACTTTAAAAATTAATAAGCTAAATAATTATAATTTATTTCTTTTTATTAAGTTTATTTAAATTTTTTACGTATTTCGGCATTAGTAATTACTATACCCGTTATTATAAAAGACTTTATTAAAAATTTATTTTCGTTAAAATTATAAATACTTTTTTTATAATACCGTATTTTAAAATAATAACCCGAATAAGTTCGAAATAATTACGAAATATTTTTAGATTTTCACATAATACCCATTAATAATCGATTTTCCGATTTAAACGCGTTTAAAGTGTTTTTTACCGTTTAATAAAATTAATTACTTAATTAACCCCGATATGTTCCCCGCCATATTAGGTAAAGTAATAAATTCGCTATATTTTTAACATATTAACGCTGGATAAAAAACGTTCGCGTATTTAAATCGAGGATACGGTCGATAATTGATTATTTTTCAGTCGGCGTTAATTTTCGCGCTTTAAAGATAATATTAATTTTAAAGGATTTACCGGTATATCGTTCGTGTAAAATAAAATGAGCGATTCTATAAATAAAATTAAATGTCGCATAACTAAGTTTCGGGTTTCGTTTTTTAACCTAAACGGCTAAATTCATTCTTGCTTTTTTTGTAAGCCGTTTCATATTATTGGTATTAAAAAATAATTAATTAAAGTTAGGTAATAAAAATGTATTAAAAACTATCCGGTGAGCTTGTACATCCGGTGAGCTTGTACATCCGGTGCGCTTATATGATACGTTAGAAGGTTTTTTAAAAGCTAAAATACCATTTTTATATTAATAACTTTATATAATTTTAACATTTTTAAAGTATGTATTATATCTAATTATATAGTAAAAAGGCAATGATTATCACAAGATATTTCCTTGGTCAATGATATTTACGATTTTAAATATTTAAGCTTAAGAAGCGTTACTTTAAAGACTTTAAAGAAAAGTTTTTTAAAAGATTTTAAGGCGAAACGTATATAATTTCGAAAACTTATAGCTCGAAAAGGTTAATCACTTATTATATGAACGATTAATACCCGCTCGGACTTGATTAAAATTATTTCCCATGTGTTACAATATTGTAAAAATCCAAACCTTAAGTATTTAAATATTATTAACGAAATTATTTATTATGCTTATTTTATATATACTTTAGCTCTACAATTTAAAGGTAATAAAAACCTTAATGTATAAGTGTTTCTTTACGCGAATTATACCTTTTTCGCAAATAATCTTAATCAAAAAAATTGTAAAGATTTATATTATCATTTTTCGATAGCTTTATTATATGAAAAGTTTATAAATAAGATACCGCTACCACCTTAAATACGGAAGTAAAACTTTTAACCTTATTATAAATTATTAAGAAAGCCTTTTTTATACTAAGACTATTTGAGATTCTAGATCTAAACCTATAAAAAAAACTTAGATATTTAGGTAAATAATAAATAAATAATACGGTTAGTTACTACAAAAATCTTACTTTTAATTACAAAGTTAAAATACGTTAAAATTTATATAGCAAGAAAGATAAAAAGTAAATAAACACTTATTAACGCTATAGTAATTAACGGGCTTATTAGGTTATTAAAGTTATAGTAGCATTAATAATATATTCGGTTATTAAACCTTAAAGATGGTGTTTTAAGGCTTAAAGAAACTTAAGAAAGCGTTAATATATTTTTACAGTTATTTAGCAACTAACTTTAGACCTTACCTAATGCATAGACCTAGCAATGTATAAGGATTTCCACTAAAACCCGCGATATACAAAAACTAATAATAAAATAACAAATAAAGATAAAATAAAAAGGCTATTAAATTTATAAAAAGGCTTATCTTGTATATACGTATAGGGTACTTATATTATATAATTAAGGAATTTAAAGGAAATTATAAGTAGAATAGAGGGAAAAATAGAATTAAAATAATTAAAATATAAAAATTAAAAGTTCAAGTTAATAGAACTTATTACAAGCGTAATTAAATATAAAAAGATATAAATATAGTATTTCAATATAATTAGGCTTTAGATAACTTCTAAACTTATATATTTTAATCTTTGTTTAATGGGATAATCTATATAAAATTATATATAAAAAATGTTATAAAATAAAGTTTAATTTATAAAACGTATAATTAAAAAGAAATTATAAGCAATTACCTTATTGTACTATATATTATTACGTTTAAATGTTAAAGTACAATTTTATACATTTACTTGTTTTGTTTTTATCTTTCACTTTCCGTCTTTATACTTATATTAGTGCCTTAAAATTACTTTTTAAATGATATGTTTTTACAAAAGCTATTGTGAAAAAGCATAAAAAATTAAAGAATATTAATTAAAATTTAAATTAAAATATATTTTACTAGATTATATAACGTAGCACATAAGCACGCGTAACATATAAGAATGCGTGATACTTTTTAGTACTTCTTACTAATAAATTTAAATAAATTTATAATAATACATCGTATTAACTAAAATTAATGGGATTTCTTTTATTAAACATATTTATAGTTTAATATAAGTATGCGTATGATGTCCGGGCTTACTATAAATATTATATTTCCGTTTTTTCGTTGTAACCCTTTTACGATAATTATCTTTAGTTATTATTGGCTGCATTTTTCTATTACCTTTTTTTTCGGCTGGCAAAGTTTTTTCTTTTTTATATAATAAGTGTATCTTTTTTTTTTTAGAAACGTTTATTTTTAAGTTCTCGATATTTACTTAAAATATCCTGAGTTTCGCGTAATTAAGCGGCTTTTTAATTTAAGAAACTAATTTTATAATAAATTATTAGTTAGTTTTTAATTAAAAAATTAACCTCTTTTATAATTTTTATTAGCGAGTTAGTTTAGTAATTTTTAAATTTTTTTATAAGTAACTTTTTTATTTTATTATTTTTTTACAATATTTTTATGAGTTTTTATAGGCGGAGAAATAAAACCGGCGGAGGTTAACGGGAAGACGGTTGACGTAAGTATAATTAAAGGAATTTGGAACTTAGAAAAAACGGTATTAGAATTAAGTAAAATAAAATTAATTACGGCAAATCCGGAGTTAATATTATCGAACGTTATAATAACTTTAAATGCGTTATAAAAACCGGTAAGAAAATCTTTTTTGGCGATATAGGTATAATAATATCGTATTAAATTTTCGATATATAATGAATAAACATATTTTAAAAAAGAAAAATAAAATACGTTAAAAGGTTAAAACTTATAAGGAATATACGCGGGTATATAAAATATAATAATGTTGTAATTGGCGTAATATTTTTCGAATTTTATCACATAGTGATTTTTATAGCCCTTAAGAATAAAAAAGGTTTCGATTTTTTTATAGGCGTTCGAATTTATTAATCGAAATATTAAATATATTATAAATTTAATTCGTTCGTTATTTAATTATTATACTTTAATGCGATTTCTTAACTGGATATTAATAATAAATTATTACAGAATTAAATTTTTAGATAATTATTTTTCAGTATAATAATAAATAACAATATAACCTAATTTTAAAAATTAATAATTTAGATAATTATAACTTATTTTCTATTAAATTTATCTCAAGTTTTAATATCGTTCGATATTAATAATTATTATGCCCGTTATTATAAAAAGTTTTATTAAAAATATAATTTCGTCGAAATTATAAATAATTTTTTTATAATACAGTATTTTGCGATAATAGCCCGAATAATTCGAATTATTTGTAAAATATTTCTAAATTTTCGCATACCTGTTAATACTTAATTTTTCGAAATAAACGCGTTTTAAGTTTTCTTTACCGTTTAATAAAGTTCGATATTTAGTTAATTCTGACGTATTTCGTAATGCGTTAAATAAGTAATAAATTGACTATATTTTTAATATGTTAAAGCCGAATAGGAATCGTTTACGTATTTAGGTTAAGGATTTGGTCGATAATCGATTTTTTTCAGTTAGCGTTAATTTTCGTGAAAAAGGAGTAAAATCGGATCTGGCGTATTTATTAGTGCAACGGTACGTTAAAGTAAAAGATAATATTTTATAAATAAAACTAAGTTTTTTATATTTAAGTTTCGGGTTTCGTTTTTTAGCCTGAATGGCTAGCTTTATTTTTACTTCTTTTGTAAGGTGTTCTATAATGCTGGTATTAAGAAATGGGCAATTGAAGATAAGTAATTAGGATGTGTTAAAAAAGTGTTACGCGTACTTGTATATTGCGCGTGCTTGTGTACTACGTTAAGTCCACCTTTAATTTATTTATATTTATATAATTATTTTAAAAATCGTAAGATATATACTTAGTATATAATAATTTTATATTCTAATATATATTATATAGAATTAACCTTATAATAATGTATAAAAACGCGGTACAAGCTTTTATTAATAAAATATTATATTTTTTATAATAAAACGTACAACTATATAAAGTTTTATTTAAATTTAGAGTAGTTTTAATACATTAAAAAAATAAAATATTTTGTTACATTATAACTTAAGCTTAAAGTGATTATAATTTAAAGTATTTATAAAGTTAAACTTTTTATAAACTTAAAATAAATTCATTATATTTTACGATTATAACAATTACTTGCTTAAATTTTATAATATTAATATTTTAATATATTTTTACATGGATATATATATTTTATAATATTTGTAAAATCTTTTCAAAATTTTAAAAAGTAATTATATAGTATAAACCCCGTTTTCTTAGTGAATCATAATGCCCTTTCTATATGTATAACTTTTACTTTATTATATATATTTTGTTATTTTATTATTAGTTCTTATATATCGCGGGTTTTGGTAGAAATCTTTATGTATTACTAGATTTATGTATTAGGTGGGGTGCAAGGTTAGATGTTATTACTTTCGTTTCCTGTTAAACATTCGTTTCCGTTGCACCTTCCACTTTTATTCCTAGACGACCTTAAAGGTAAGGTTAGTATAGCAGCTTTCGAATAAAGCTTTTATGATCTAGTGGTATAACGCCAGATAATAACACTTAAAAATATAGGTTTAAATCCTATTAAAAGTTTCCGTTTTGAGAAAGGTTATGAACACCTTTCTTCGGACGCTAACCTTATTTAATTTTCTCTTATTTTTATTCTAACCATCACCGTATTTCCTATTTGGGAAGTTATTCAAAGTCGTGAGAGCTTTAGCTGTTAGTTCCTAACAGCTAGGGGGGGGGGTGTTAAACCTAGTAACGCCATGGCTTAGTTAGCTAACAGGCTAGCGGAAATTGCTTCGGTCACTCCGGTCCCTTTATCTCTTGGCCACCACTGTTTTTCCGTATATTTACAGAGACTTAGCTACCCTCACATTCTATCTAGGACTTTCTAGAGGTCAGCAATCTGTTAATACACCTTTTCTCCAGTTATATGCTTCAGTGTGTGATGTCAGGGCCTCATAGATGTAATATCCGCGCCAGCTCAGCCAATAAATATGACAAGTCAGCCCCCAACTTATTGACAGCCTTACTGACTTATACCCCTCATTTATGTGCTTCTACCTCGGCGAGTGAGAAGCCACCAGCCGCGCTCGCTATTCAAAAGCTACCATGGCCGAGGTGGTTAGCATTGTGGCATCGATTGCGGGCTTGATCGATGCCACGACCAAGCTTGTAAGCTTTGCCAATACGGTGAAGAATATCCACAAAGAAGAGCAAGATTTTGTTCTCGAGGCTACAAACAGTCTGGGCCTCCTATTTAGACTTAAACAGCGACTCGGGGATCCTAGCACGTCGGAGGCATGGCGCTCCGCTATAAGCCGGTCCACAGGGGACCTGCTTGCCCAACTGAAAGCAGCGCTCGTCGATCTAACGCAGGAGCTACACTTAGATGCAAAAGGCTCCCAGAAGGTTGGAAGAATGTTTATGTGGCCTATTCGAAAGAAAGACATAAAGGATCACCTAGGAAGGATCGAGCGATTGAAAACCCTCGTAGGGCTGGCTTTGGATGACAAGCTGATGCAAGTGCCGCCCTAGGCCGGATTTACAGAAATCACTAACAGATCCACATAGGGAGTTGACCCAAGCCGTGAAGTCCGATACTGCCGCTATTAAGGAGGATACTACCCTCATAAAGCCCATCAAAGACGAAGTTAGCCGTATCGCTAGCCATACCGGGACAGCAGCAGATGCAGCTAGGCAACAGCGCATCGACAAGATCATGTGCTTTATGGCGCCCTATAACTTCGGTTCAAAACTGAGCGACGTTCGGTCCAGTCGAGTACCAGAGACTGGGACGTGGTTCGTAGAATCTCCTGAGTTTCAAGAATGGGTGCATAGCGAAGGCAATATCCTCTGGTGCCAAGGGATCCCCGGGGCCGGCAAGACGATTCTCGTTACTACGGCGATTGACCACTTGCGGCACAAATTTCTGTCCCAAAGTCGGACCCAAATCATATATGCCTTTTGCGACTATAAGCACCGGGGAGAACAAGACGTGCGGACGATGCTGGTTAGTCTATGGAAACAGCTCGCGCGGAGTCGGGTGTTTGACACAGAAGAGTGTGATACTCTCGAGGCCGCTTATTTGAAGCCAGACGTAAAACCAGCCAAGAATGAGATCCACACCATCCTCCGGGATGAGATTGCCAGATATACCCGCGTTTTCATTTTTCTGGACGCGTTGGATGAATTCCATTCCGACCACCGGACAGCCCTGCTCGTAGCTCTCCGGGACCTGGGACCTAACGTCAACCTCCTGATAACTTCACGATATATCGAGACCGAAACGTTCGACCCAGAACGCTCGAGGCACCTCGAGATAAGCGCGGCGGACTCGGACATACAGATTTTTATTTCTGGGCGCCTGAACAGCGAAACCCGTTTGGGTCGACATGTTGCCAAAGATCCCCAACTGGCCGATGAGATCACGAGGGTGATTATTCAGAAGGCTCAAGGAATGCAAGTCACCGGGCTTCCCCCTAATGAAGCGGCGTACTAAGAAAGTCTAGGTTCCTTCTCGCCCAGCTTCACCTCAACGCGCTAGCTACCAAGTTAACTCCCAAAGCTGTCCGTAAGAGCCTTGAAGCCCTACCGCAAGGGAAGGACGCAGTGAGAGAGACCTACGCCGAGGCTTTGTCACGAATTGAGAGTCAGAACCCGGAGGAGAGAGACCTAGCTGAGAGAGTCATCGCGTGGCTTTGCTACAGCTTACGACCGCTGAAGCTAGCCGAGCTGCAGTATGCAATGTCCGTTGACCCCGAGGATGATGGCGACCTCGGGGAAGGGGACCTAGTGCCTGGTGACCTGATTGTATCCGTCTGTGCAGGTTTGGTCAGTGTGGATTCCTCGAATCTTATCATTGGGTTCGTTCACTATACGACCCAGGAGTACTTCAAAAGTATTCGAGCAGTGAGGTTTCCATGCGCGGATGCTCAAATCGCGACGACCTGTCTCACATTCCTCAGTCGTCCGTTGTTCGCCCTTGCCCGTTTAGCGGAATTTAGGACTCAAGTCGACAAATTCATCGGCGACAACCCGTTACTCGGTTACGCCTCGGCGAACTGGGGCCACCATGCAAGGCAAAGTTTCAAGCTATGCCAGGCCCTGATTCACCCAAATTTGGGAAGAGAGGCTAGCAACTGGCAGAATTCCTTGCCACAAAACGACATTGAGACTTGCAGCAGTAGCGTCTGCAACATTTTAATAGATACAATAAAGGGCTTCACGACCCTCCACGGCCAGTTCCTCTGCGCATTTTATATGCTCCTGCATAGGGTCTGCGAGGATCCGCCGTACTTCTTTGAATATGACTTTTACATGAGTTTAAAGGTACGGAAGGAATACGTCAGGCCAGGAGACAGCCCAGGCTCGGCCAGAGATCTAAGCTTGTATAGACCAGAGTTGCACAAGGGACACGCCATACCGAGAAACTGCAACGGCTACGCACTTAACTGGTATGCTTACTTTGGCCTCGACGACCTTATTAGAGACCTAGTATCCGCCGATGCCCGTTGCCTGCGCCAGTCCTGCAATGGTTCTTGGAATGCACTCCATTGGGCTGTCCTAGGAGGTCATAAGCCTACCCTAAACCTTTTATTGAAAGACTGTGGTCTGGGGGAACTCCTGAGCAAGGAGGAAAATGGCACCACTACGCCATTACATTTTGCATGTGCGTATGCTCGACGCGAAATGGTGAAGACTCTCCTAGACTTTGGCGCGGACCCCGGTGTCTACACTCATAATGTTAAGAATACGCTTCATCTAGCTGCTCGTGGTGGGGATTTAAAAACTGTCGAGGCGATCCTCGCAACCGACAAGGGCGAATCTCTATTGTTGTCCAAAGACCCCCGGGACTCGAATACGCCTCTTCACGAGGCAGCAAAAGCGGGTACCCCTGCCGTCGATGTCATGAAGTACCTCCTCGCTGCCTTACCGACAGATTTAGACATCAAATGCCTTAAAAGGAATCGTGGTGAAAATCCTCTCCACTTGACAGTGCGGACGCCGCACACCAGTATCAGCGTAGCCTGCCTCGAGTCAAAGATCGGCCTCCAACTCGCACACGACAAAGACGATGTTGGGTGGACACCGCTTGACAAGGCAGTCATATTGGGGATTCGTGTCACGGAGCTTTTCAGGGCTTGGGTTGGACTGGAACTTTTCAAACACTGTTCTGACGTGGCGCAAAGCGCCCTCCGTTTTGCAGTCATGGCAGGCAAGACTGATATTGTTGACATACTCCTAAAGAGTCTTACAAGAGTCGACATCTGGACCGAAGGAGGTGTCACGCTTCTCCATATCGCGGCGGAGAGAGGATATGTCAAGATTATTGATCTTCTACTGCATAGACTGTCAGAGGACGATCTACTGGAAAAGAGAGATCCGGACGGGAGGACAGCGCTACTGATGGCTGCATCGATGGGTTACCCAGAAGCGTGTGACCTGCTTATCAAGAATGGCGCTGACGTTAACTCCAAGGATCGGGCCGGCCATACTGCACTTCATATCGCGGCATCGGATAATCTAGACACGGTGGCCGCGGTACTGGTCAATAGTGGAAGGGCAATCATTCATGCGTTAAACGCGTATAGGCGAACACCGCTCTCCGTTGCCGAAGCAGGTAATTCCTATGAGGTCATTGAGATCCTGAAGGACGCCGGAAAAGAAACACACGAAACAATAGCATTTGACGTCCGCAAAACGTTCGCCCCGGAGTCAGCTCGCGATCAATATACCGCGGTTTTCTATCTCAAATCGGCCTTCCCTAGGCCTCTCCCAATGAAAGTCATATCATACATTCTCGACCTAGCCGAGTACTGGGTCGAAAGCCGCGCCCATAGGGCTGAGACACTCGCCATAGATGCGACGACCACGGCGCCTTACCTCTGCAGCCCTGCCATCTCGGGTTTTGCTCAAGAACCTGTCCGCAAAATCATCTACAGTATCACGAGCCAGCTCAGGCAGGACTACTATTCAAGAAAGCATGGTATACCAGCACGGCTAATAGCCCACAGAGAAGGAGGTGAACCAAAACCGTGGACCGGCCTTACTATCGTGAAGTGCGCCTGTGCTTCAAAAAGACCAAAACGACATCGTGTTGTTTGGCGGCCGGGGCCGCGAGACTTGGAAGGTACTGGGATGCCCGAAGGTTTTTATTTGTTTCGAGGTGAAACCGAACAGGTGGTAGAGAGATGGGTTCGTTGCCTGCGTCCAGGAGACAGGGTGTCGGTTAGCGGAACGCACCTGTTTCGGCGCTTCCTTGTGGTGAGAGCCGAGATAAACATCTACACAAGTTATTTGAGGAGAGGACATTTGTAGAAATCTCACAAACCTACCGCCTCACATTGGGAAATCCAACTTATCAACTTAATTATTGACGCATCCAGTTACCAAAGGAGCCCTACTCTTATAAAATTGTATAGGTCTTGGTATATCTAGCGTGGGTTAACAACTCAAAGCCTTTCCTAAGATAACTAATGGCCCATTACCATGCAAAGATTGGAGCTCTCAAGTATGGTGACCTCTAACTTCGGATACTGAAGAACGAGCACGAGGCTCCCCGGTTTTGCACTATTTCAGATACGAGAGTGACATGTAGACATTATTTGCGGACGGCGTGTACTGTTAGGACATGTCCGGTCAGCCTGAAAGATGTTATATTACTATGCAGGATTAAGTGGTATAGAACTACGTCGGTCACTTGGTCGCCTGCGCCGAGAATAGCGGTAATAGGACCCACACGACTGTGTAGATATATATATATATATATATTTGTGTAGTTTCCCAGCCGATAGGCTGAATACTTAGCCGTGGAATCTGGCAAGTTTCCATCATAATATTCAATGATTTACCTTAAGCATATATCGGACGATCACACTAATGAATCCATGATAGATGACCTTGTTCGATGTGAGCTTTGGTAGCCCTCTTGTGACATTGCCGAGATGAGCATTTCCAGCTTTGTGTAGGAACACGTAAAAGCTTAGCTCACTAAAGACAGTCCATTGTGATCGCGTCTTCTCTCAATCTGGCGGCCTTTGCTCGCTTTAAACCAGTCTTGGTCTAAGATATGCTAAAGAGCTATACAATGCGATTGCCTTGAAGTCTTTGATCATACACCAGGACAAAGAGGAGTATACTGACAGTGGTTTGTTGTAGTAGCTTAGGATTGGCCCATTCATAAATATTCCCCCATTTCCCGTGTAGTATATTAAGAACAGCAAATACAGACATCAAACTAATCCGAATTTCCTTCTATTTCCGACGGAACAGACTGTTAGTGTAACACACGAGATTAACTTTAGCGAATTCATCATGCTTACTTGGCAGCGCACCAACTCGGAAGGAAGTTGCAAAGGGCGACGAATTAGCCACGGCGGGACCGGCCAGGAGGTTCGGCAACACATCGTTCCAGAGCCTATAAAGAACCTCGCCGTCTCGGATACTCCGCCGTATATAAGTAAGGCCTGGAATCATGAACCCGGGTTGGCACCACCGCGGGGTTGCCATGTCAAGCTAGACGAGAAGCGGGAACTGATTAGCTGGGAGAACAAGCAGCTTCTGGTCGAAAGCGTCGGACTCGGGGCGGACTGGGCCCCATCGATCGAGTGGAAGTCCAACCTTAACGACCTCGAGGAGGATGTTTCGGCGCAGTATCAGTGCGAGTTGGTACTCCAAAGGCTGGCCGTCAAGTTCGGTTTCCGTTATGTTCAGGTCTACGCCGTGCCGCACAGAACAATGGCCGTGTGGGATAGGGATCCGGACGAGGCCGACGGGAGGTTTTACCAAAGGCTATGGCCCGCTGACAACCACATTACTGTGAGGTTCGGGTTCGGCCCTGACCATTGCAGTGTGCACGGCCACATCTTCCTCGCCGGGGCCAGTGACGGCATGTTAGATGTAATGCCGGAGGGCATGCGCAAGCATGTGTTCTATGGCGATGATAGAGTTGTGCAATTGTGGTACTGGTCCAAGTCAGACGCGCAATGACTTGAGCACCGTCGGAAAAGATTTGAGGGCGAGCTTAGTACCAGCCGTATGGTAAGTTGTATCTAGAATGAAAGCATATAGCCGGGGAATGGTTTCTCCATTTAGCAATATGAACTAGACTGAAATGCGCATTGCGCAGGCGCAATGAACATTTAAACAAAACCTTCTGTATCTGGGCGTTGAAAACTATCTGATGGGGCCCTCCTGGTTCTTACCCTTTTCCAAGTTAACTCCTGCTTTCGCCAGCGTCTGCGTTGCGAAATTAGCTCGAGACAAATCAATATTCCGAAGAAGGTAGAGTAGATCAGAGACGTTTGTTTCGCCAGTCATCCTCCTTGAACACGTCTTTGTTCAAGTAACCATTGTTCCTGGGCAGTAGAACAAGCTTGTTTAAGACCTCTTCAAACAAGGAAAAGTTTCTTGTATACCATCTCTATTCTCCAGTTTAAATAGACTTGGGGTTCTCCTTCAATTTCCGCCTCTACCATATTTGATTGCCTCTATTTTACTACCCGTGGCCGATCTTCCGCAGCAATTCTTCGAGATCCGAATCAGTATAGAAGCCATGGCACCCATTACGCGACGAAAGGCTGAGGAATCAGCAGAGGCAGAGAAGAAAAAAGCTTCTCCCACAGAAGTAGTAACAGAGGACGCAGCGAAGCCAAACAGACAAGCACTTCCTGATGAGATATTTTGGTTGACCGCGAAACGCTTTCTCTGCACGCCCCACGATATTTACTCACTGGCTACCTCAAGTCGCACGCTGTGGCGGGTTCTCAAGATAGAACTATACACCGCTGCGATCCATCGATCGAGAGAATCCGAGACAGTCGAAGACTTGCGAAAGAACGTACCCCTTCGCACCCGTCTGCCTCCTCCCGACATCGAGCCTCTTGATTTTCCCCCGCACATAGCCCAAGAGCTCTTGCGTGACAGGAATGGACCGGAGCAAGCGCGAGAACCCCCCTGGAAAGAGTTCTTCTCGCGGCCCCGGATGTCACGGCAGAGCCCCCTCCACTGCGCTGCTGCGAACGGATACGCTGGAATGGCCAGCGCCCTCGTCCAAGCCGCCAATAGTGCCTGGCCGGAGTTCATAGATGCCAAAGATCCCAATGGAGATACGGCCATCCATATAGCTGCGGAAAACGGCCACCTCGATATCGTAAGGCTGCTGGTGGATTCCGGCTGTTTCAAGGGCGCGCCCTCCGGTTATTTCTACTGGACATCGGAGTTCTGGGGCGATAATCCCCGTTCCCGATATTGGCAAATCGAGACAGAGATGCTTTCGGTTATCATCAACGACATCGTGCCTGGGACCATGGAAGTAGCGGAGGGCTACTACCTAGCGGAATCCTCCCCTAGGTTTGCAATCGACGCGCTTGGACTTTCGATTTTGAACGGGCACGAAGCAATTGCTGGCTATCTCCTGGATCACCATGATCCAGCTTTCGCCGCGGATTGGCATATCATGTCGCCGTTGCACTTGGCAGTTTTGGCAGGACAGCACACAATACTAGAGAGGATGCTCGTGAAAGGGAGCAATCCCAACCTGCGATGTCCCCAGTTCCATAACGCTACACCGGCGCATATGGCGGCAGCAACAAAGAATGGCGCTGCCATCCTAGAGCTGCTGAAGAACCACGGAGCCAACTTGGACCAACTGGATGAGAAACGTCGCCCTCCGCTTCAATGGGCAGTCGACCATGATACCATCGATAGTGCCATGTCCCTCATCAAGCTGGGCATCAAGTTAAAGTCAGTCACGATGGTAGCGTGCATGCGAAGGGACAGTTGGTGGCCTTGTACGGAACTAATTCTGGAGACCGTGCAAAAATCTCCGGCCGTCTTGTCGGGCGGCGAGTATACACTCAAGCAATGCACCCAGACTCTGATATCCAGCTGCAGAGCCGACAGCGAGAACCTCGAGACCGTGGAGCGCATCATCAAGAAACGGATCGGCCTAGGGGCCATAGACCCTCGGCTATACCGCAATCCGTCCTGCGGCGAATCCAAAGGACTCTCGTCGCTGCACGTTGCGGCGATATCGGATGGGTTCCCGGAGCACTTGTTCAAGCTGCTGTTGGAGCAGAGGCCCGTGGACATCAACTCGAGAGACCCGGAAGGGTATACGCCGCTGGACAACGCCATGCTCGGAAACAAGGCTTGGAAGGTGGCATTGATACGAGAACACGGAGGACGCGCAGCGCACGAGTTGGCAGACGAGAAGTAGAGAAACCCGGTGGATGGCTAGCCTTGATACCTTCTCCGTTGCTGAGGATATTATATGAAGCTTTTCATTCATCTTTGCGGCGATAGGCTGCACACTCGATCCCGCTTGATTGCTTGTAATCTTACTGGCTACCAACTACATCCCTACAGTCAGTGTAAATAGATATGTCTGTTAAATAACAGCTGCTCTGCAAGAGCCACCCACTCCCCGTCGGTAGCGCAATTGTTTGAGTTCTATCATACGACAATCGTTATAATCATTTTCTAAGACGGTAGTGGTATGTAGTCGTATCATGTGCCGTCCTCGACCTTTATGCTCTCTTCCAGGCAAGACCTTGCAGCAATATCGTAGATGGCTCGCGTCAAAGCGTTTACGGACCGTTTCAATAAAGTGCCTTCCTGTATGTGTTATCACTCGAGCCGATTTGGCCCCCAGTTGCGTTGCCGACTAAGGCGCTTTCTGCCTTGCAGAATCGCATGAGCCTTTGGCCAAGGTCAGGGGTCGAATAGGAGTCATAAATAGACAATATTCCGAACAGCGAAACCCTCATGATTATAAGCGTCTAACTAGACGACCTTACAGTCTAGGATTTCGACATTATAGCCCCATCAACGGAAGAGACTCTGATTATAGCCACACCGCTAACTATAGCTACTAGAAAGCCCAGGGCACCATGGCTGAGACTGGCTGCTGTGGAACAGTGAAATCAATTTTACTGGTCCTTGTGTACCGACCCCCTGAACCTAGGAGAACTACCTGGCGCTTCAGATAAATCACAACGTGTACTCCTCGTCCCTTATTATCATCTACCATGTGGAACCTTAGCTCCTTAAGGGGAAAGTAACGTTAGGTAGGCAATCTCCGGAAAACTATTATAAATATGATATATTCGAACGGACGACGGAGTACTCCCTAGCCGCAAAAGAAATGGATAAGTGGTTCAATTCGTCGGTTGCTATTGAATTAAAAGCGGCCTCATTACCCCCTGAGAACTCGGAATCTATATTGACATCATCACAGGAGGGAACGTGTATTGTATTTCGGATACGATGGCCGCTGTCCTATACATCACGTACCCCGGTCCGTGCTTACGGAGGGTCGAGGTCTGGGGAAGAAGCAGGCGAGAAAGGGCGGTATCTATAGCAGAACCCTTTTGCAGGTAACAGTGAGCTCACGCTAACGTATAGTACACGAGGCCCTTCTTCTTTTTGTTAGACCGATATCCAACTCTAACTACCTAGTAAAACAATGGAAAGCACTTGTCGCAAAAGCGACGCCGCTATTCCGTGGCTACCAATAGCATTATATATGGTCAATTCGTCACCACGACATTTCTAAAGCTGCGTTCCTTACACTATTAAGATATAACTGCTAGAATAGGGGTTAGAACAGGGGTAAAAAGGACCCATCTCTCTCACTGTCACTATCTTTCACACACTCTCTGTCTCTCTCTCTCTCTCTATATATATATGAAATTGCATACTCCCCAAGCCTCTTATGTTCGTCTTTTCATGCAAGGCCCGAGAGATATCTAGCGCCTTTCACAAGAACCGGCGGGAACGAATGGTTATACTCGATTATTAGTTTATCTTGCGCCTAACCAAGCATGCCCGCCCGCCCGCCTACGATTATCGTACATGGCCTGACAAAAACGTATTCAACCCTTCCTTGTCATGCGACGATATACCTACCTATCCTCAGATCGTCCCACTTCCCCTGCTCCCAACTCGCATATATGGGAATCGGAAGATATGCTTGACACAAGGAGCACGTCTACTCCAGGTCGCTCGTATGTACATCTCCCCCTTTCACACCTATTTACAACCGCACGGAGCGCTGTGCGTAACCACCTCCTTACCGATCTCAACTCGCCTGATACAGCCCAACGCACTGGTCAAATACACCCTGTTAGCGCCGTCGTACTTACATGGATCTAACTAACCCCAGAACCACATTATACGGCTGCCTGCACCGCAGACGCCTCCACTACCGGGAAAACGGATGGACCTTCCGTAGATCGGTAAGGGGCATGGGGTGGACCTGAGCCGGGCAGATAGATAGCCTACCAATCAGGTCCTCCTTCCACCTGCGTGGGGAGGAATACCGTGGGTATAGGTACTGTACGCGTCTATGTACGCCGCGAGAGACTTCTATGGAGCTACTGCGACAGAAATACTGTGGACGGTACGGGAGCTCTGTAAGCCATATCCATCATCCAACTGTACGCTAATCCGACGATTCGAATCCATGATCCCATGCCGCGCGACTGATCTGACTGATGGATGCTTGATCATTGATTGACATAATCAACTCCTCAGAGTAATAGTAGTAGTAGCCGTAGTCGCTGTAGTTATAACAGGTGACGATAGTTAAGATCCCGTACCCCAGCCTTGCCTTGCCCTATCCTGCCCCAAAGTAACGCCATTGCTGTACTGCTGTTCGCATTTCGCATCCCACTTTGTATGTACGTACGTAGCCCGTATGTGACTGGTTGACTTATTCTCTTTTTCGGTTGTGTTCCCCATCCTGGTCTCTCCGTTTGGATACGTAGAAACAAGCAAGGAAAGCTATCATACCACACGCTCTGGCCTCTCGCCCTCGGCGATGATGGGGACGCCCAGCCCCCTATCCGGGCTCTGCAGCACCAGCTGCTCGTGCCGCCGGGCCTTGATGTACTCGCTCACGGACCGGATCAGTATAAACCAACCGACGATCATCAGGATGTAGGCGATCCAATCGCTACCTGCAAGGTCGTCAACCGACCCGGATCCCTCGCTGCTCGAGCCGACCGTGTTGGGGTCGAACTCGTGGCTGTTGGGGTCCGGAGGCTGCGAGTAGCCGTCCGAGGGGCTGCCGTCCATGCCCCCGCCGCTCGAGACGGAGCTCTTCATGTAGAAGCCGTACTGTATCAACGTGATGCCGAGGCCGGCGCGCGATCCGTTCTTCGCCGCGTGCGTCGAGTGCAGGAGGTACGTGAGCAAGAAGCCGACGAGCTGGAAGGACATGCTGATCATGCCGTTCCAGATGAAACTGAATACCGATCCGACAGGCATTCCGTCGATGTATACCTCGTCTGGACCGCCGAGGCCGGGAGCCAAGATGGTCGTCTCCCAGTACGGCGGAGCGGCATCCGCGGCAGCTTGTTCGTATGTCTAGAACCTTGTCAGTAATTGGAAGTAACAGTTAGAGTGGAACCAACGTACAGGAGGGGCTTCCTCAACAACCTTCTCCCCTCTTTCTGGCCTTGCGGTCATATTGGAGAAGACGCCATCCGACTGGATCCCGCCACCGTACACTCTTCCACCGGTCTGTGGGGTCGTATTAGTGCCCGTCGCAGGAAACTGTGGTGGTTGCGGTTCGGAAGCGGCTGGTCTCGCATTCGCAGCGGCCGAACTCTGGTTTTCGCTGCTGAAAGTCGAACTCCTCGAAATGGGGAACGAGTTCCCGCGGACTAATCGCTGCCTGTCGTCGGGTTCATCGTCGCTATCGTCGCCATCGGCATCGAACGCATCGGCTAAAGTGGGATCGACATTGTTCTGGCGCCGCCGTTCGAAAGAGGACTGTCGCGAATGAAACGAGGGAGGAGGCGAGTTGGGTATCCGAGGGGCAGCAGCCGGTGAATCTTGATGGTCATCGTCCTGGGTGTTAACCTGCGATACGAGGTGAGTCGCGGATCATTTCAATCAGGGACACGGACGCGCAACGTCGGAGACGGTAAGACAACCAGTATAGACGGGGATCATCGACCTACCCGTTCATAACGACCCGACATTGTGATCGAGAATGTGGTGCACAAACACCCTCACGATAGTTGCCACTTGGATTAATTAAGAGTGTCTTGTGTCGACGTTGGTTATAGGGAGATGGCTCCTTAAAGTTGGAGCCTAATGATGGTTGCAAGGTGGGTGCGGTGGAGTCGCAAGTAGGAACGCGGCAAGTGGTGGTGGCAAAAGGGGGAAAAGGTTCTAAGGTTTCGGTGCGGGTCGTACTCGTTTTCGAGATGGTAGCAAAAAGGGGAAATACGAAAGACAAGACGCAAAATAGCACGAACGATTTGGCGGCCTTGAGGAAAAAAGGAGGGTGCCGAAGATGAAGATAGGAAATCGGAAGGGATGAACTAATGGGAAGCGGTCGGTCGCTGATGGATGGACGGATGGTAAAACCGGGAGAATGGATTGAACGATTGACTGACTGACTGACTGACAGGTGGGTTTGATGGGGAAGGGAAGGGAGGTTACGAGGAAGATGGGGGGGAAGAAGAAGCCTAGAAAAGACGCAAAGATGATACATAAGTTGGTCACAGGTCACTTGGAAGTCACCGGCGCCGGCATCAGGTTGTGGAATGCTCCGAGAGGGGCATCTTGGTACAGGGTGACTTCTTCAGTGAATGAAATCAAGGGTGGTGATTCTTATCGCCGAGCCTGCTCGCTTTCGAGAAAAAGAAAGATGGGTCCAGGGCTCCTGGCTCCTAACAGGAGGTGCTGGTGAGATTACATAATTATTATTACATAATTATTCGAGCGGAGCCACTTGAATTCCGTATTCCGTGCATGTAGATACCTAGGTACCTACCAAGTTCCTGGGTACCTGGGTACCTGGGTACCTACAGTGGTACAGTGCCTCGAACGAGACAGGGGTCCGCAGATTTCGGATCGTGACGTCTGTCTGCAAGCTCTGAGTGCGCCTAGAGATCTACCGTTTATCTACCTATATTGACGCCCGCAGCCCCAGTCAGTTCCGTCCCGAACGCACATCGAATAGTTCCCCGGCCTCAACAGTTTCTGCAGGCGATGTGAGGTCTGGTTTCGAATACAACGTGCATAAATTGAACAATGGCCGCCCGTCAAGCAATGGTACGTACCGTATCGGCGCCTCGCCCCATACTGGTTTGGAGAAAAATAGCTTTCCGAATCTTTACTTACAGCAAAAATCACATATCAGAGCGCGCAACGCCATGCCCTACGGGCGCTCTCCCAGTGGCCCAAGGACCCCGTGCGGCCCCAGGTCCAGTTCCAGGACGTCCTGCGCAGGCGGTTCGAGCAGCAGCAGCAGCAGACCTCCGAGGAGGAGCTGCTGAAGCAGGCGAACGCGCTGTACTCTCTGCTCGATAACCGGTATAAGAAGAAGGTGGGTGGAATTTCATTAAATTTTTTTAGTTTAGTTTTTAATGTTTCCTTTCCCGGGCAGTCCGGGCTGCCGGTGCGTGCGGTCTGGCTGATATAAGTTGTTTTGCTTGGAATAATAGTACCCTATCACCGGCTCGATATTGAAGCCTAAGAGCAACCCGACCTATTACAGCGACCTGCTGAAGGAACTCGAGGAGGGCCCGAGGCGGTCGTGGCTCGATCGGATGTTATTGAGGGTCAAGGGATTTGTGAGGTTACAGTAGAGGCCATTGCAGATCAAAAAAGGGGGAACGGGGCTTCTATATGAAAGCCTAAGAAGGACAAGACCTTGATGCATTCTGCTTACCCCCAATTGCGTAACATTCACCTGTACAATACTAGGGATAATGTACAGCATATAGCCGTGTAACATAGAACCACAAAACTCCACGAACGCCGCAATATGCTCTACTTCCCTTCCCCTCTCTCTAGTTAGTTCTAGGGTATTTAACCACCCAGCTCCCACCATTTTTGCCCTTCCCTTGAGTTTCGCCAAAACCCGCCCGTGCCCGGAAAGAGGCTTATAGGTACTTCTGCTCGGGATCCAGCCTGTTCATGAACTCCATGCTCTTCTCGTACATGGTGAAGACGATGCCGCCGCTCAGCACGAGGCGCGCGAGGCGGGGCAGGGCGCCGCTCCAGAAGGTCAGCACGCCCTCCTGCCTGAAGATGAGCGCGGCGCAGCGCAGGCTGTTGCCGTAGACGCGCCGGGCCTCGATGCTCTGCATGCGCGTCTTGATGGTGTCGAGGGGCTGCGTGCTGAACACGGTGATGGCGCCGGCGACGCTGCCGATGCCAAACGTGGCGACGGCGCCGAGCTTCTCGCCGGGCGCCGTGTACGACTCGGCGAGCTGCTTGAGCGACGTGTAGCTGCCGAAGCGCACGGCGCTGTTGGCCGACTGGCGCGCGGCCGTGGGCACGAGGCCCTGGAAGAACCCCCTGATCCCGCGCTCGCGCGCGATGACGGGGATGGCGTCGAGGAACCCCCGCATGCGGGGGTGGGCCCGCTTGCGCTCGTCGATCAGCGTCGTCTTGATGGACTCGGTGGGCGTCACGGCCAGCAGCGACTCGGTCACGCCCGCCCCGAACCCGGCGATCACGTTCCGCGCCCCCGACACCTTGCCCTCGTCGTCCGCCAGCAGCCGCTTGTACTGCTCGAACGACACGAACCGGATCGCCGCCTTCGCCGAGTTGCCGATGATCGACGTCGTGCACCCCGCGTACCACTGCCGGCCGAACGGGGGCCAGGGCAGCTTCGCGCCGTCGGCGAGGTTGCGGTTGAGCTGCGTTCTGGTCTTCGCGACTATAGAAAGGTACGGAAGGGTCAATCTTATTAGAAGTCCGATGATAAGACGGACCGGAGGGGATTGTAAGGAGGCTAGGTATAGACTCGAGACGTACAATCGGCCGGATATGTGATGGCTGTTCCGCAAGCATTGTTAGTCGTCATCCTCTTGTCGCCCGGTGGCTACCAATCTCGATATCATAACGCACCGATCTCAACGGCGCCCGCTGTAGCACCGGCTAAAATGGACCGAAGAGGGCTGGGCTTCTTGTTGGTCGTCTTGGGCGCATCTTCCTTCTGAGCGGTCGCGGTCGCCATTTTCGCTACCAACTGGGCGCAGATGGCTGGCCCTGACCTACAAAACAGGGGACGAGTGGGCGGTTCGTGGTGGTTCGGGAGCCGGCCGGAATGATGGTGATGATGATGTTTAGAACTTTTTTTGGTAAAATCGGCCGCTTTCCGGAGACCAGCACGCTCCCGTCACATGTGGACTCTGTAACTTCGATGCATCATTTAGCGGGGCTTTGCCGTGGTTGGGGTCCGATGCAGGTACAAAAATACAAAATACAGGGCAAGACATGGTGGGGGTTTAGAAAACTGAGGCTTCGGCGGCGGGTTCTGCCACCAAGCGTCACTCATCAGCCACAGTTGGTTAAGTTCCAGGGACCAGGACCACGGCCTTTGATTCCATGTCCATGCAACATGCGAAGACAGAAAAACTCAAGACCTGGATTTTCATGGGTAGTCCCTGATATGTATGCCGGTTATGGATTTGTTACGATGTATGTTTATGCCTGCTTTCTCCCTTGCGCCTCGTTATTGATTCGTACGGGTCCTACAGACAGAGCAGACAGTCGTCTACATAGTATCGGATCGACAGCCTGTGACCAATGAATGATTCCAAGGTTACCTTTACATAACTGATGTTTTGTGTTGTGTTACGCAGCTCGGCCCGCCACTGTTCGTGGCTCAAGCACTGGGTGCATATTGAATATCTGTCCCTTTCGATGATAAGTCGTCATCATCTCTCTGATATTCATTCTTTCTATGTCGCATCCCCTTCTCAGCTACCACCCAAGGTCCATACCGGATACTCGGCATGAAGTTATTCGCAGTCGGTTCTGGCTGCCTACTGCCGCGAGTCCCACTACTGCGCTGGCGGAAATGAGTTCCCGAGACTCAGCCCCCATACAATAGCTGACGTATGGTTTCTTCTTTCTTCCCTTCATGACTCTTGACAGATGGTCCATTTCACGCCCGACGCACGACATAATTCACGATTATAGGCGGGGTCCGGGGATTCACCGTTCCCCCAAGTTCGGGCCACCTTACCTAATGCCTGTTGCTACTGTGGAACCGCACGATTTTGACGTGGCATTTCGCAACTCAGCCTCCACCCGGTGTCTAACTTAACATATCGTAACGGCCTTGAGAAGAATATGTTTCATTTCCCTTTTTTTTCGTCGTCCTTTTATGTGAAGGTGTGTCTTTCGGGCGCCCCGAGTGCTTCTTCGTCGACCGGGCCGCGCCTCAGTCGGAAAGGTGCAAAAATAGACCGACACTAAATTAGACAGCAGCATTCTCAACTGCCGGAGCGCTATTTATATACGACCTACTTGGAAGGCTGATTGGGTACCGACAGGACCCTATTTGCCGGTCTTGTCAACGACCTGCATGCGCTGCAAAATCCATGCTTACATAAACATTGAGGATCGCCCGTTTACCTTAGCTTCGTACTCAGTCGAGGCCCACATCGACATCATCGCCATACAGGAATCTTCATACATACTTACGTACCCAGTCGTGATCCGGCACCACCTGCCGTCGGCGCGGGAATGGCAGAGCATGTTGAGGCTCGGTCGCTTGCCGATCTAAACTATCTAGCTGCCAATCCACCTCAATATCCTACCAACCCTGCGGAGAAAAGACAAGATCCCCTTACTCTCTACATATCACGAGTACCCGGCACGAGGGGTAAGAAGAGCCTATTCGCGAACCGGATGGCCTACCCAAAACTTTCTGCCTATTGCTGACCATGTGAACAGACATCATCCTTTCAACATTCAAGCCTCAGGTCAAGAACGTCACTGTGGAGGATATCGCGAGTTCATTGTACTACGTCCACTTTGATACTCCGACGGACGACTTACTCGTCCCTGCCGAACAAGCCAGGTCATCTTCGTCTCCTAGATCGAGTTCGGAGAGCCGAAGTGCTCAGATCCAAAGGAAACCATTACCCTCAAGCGCCAAGCTTGCGGAACTGAAAGACACCCTCGTAGATCCGGCAACACGCATGACACACCCAGCACTGAGACAGGATGACTCGGGACGCGGGGCTCATGTACAGCAACCGGTGCCACAAGCGAATACTCATCTTAACCCCACCACGCCTCCCCAGAGAGCGCGGGAGCCAGCAACAGGCGCCATCCAGAGGAAGCCGCTGGGGCCCAGGGCTATAACAAACATCGACTCTACGCATAAAGGCTCTCCGCCGACGGCGTCGGACGAGCAGTCTCCGGCGCTCCCCCCTCGGCCGGATCAGCAACAAAACATCCCTGGACAAGCGAATTTCCAGCCACCACCAGCGCCCCATTCAGTATCCAAGCATTCCAGTCGCCCACCATCCCCGGCCAAGAAAACTTTCAAGCCTTTCTCTTTGACACTAATAAGACGGGATCGGAGTTCCGGCGAGCAATGGAACGTGGGTAAGATCGCCTCCTTCCAGCTCATGAACCCAGATCAGCTCGAAGAGGATAGACACTACCAGCCCTCGCCGACGATCCTGGTCCACATCCTGACGTCAGGATACGCCAAGTTCCGGGGCATGCCGACACGGCCCACCCTAGGCAGCGGCGGCGGGGACATCCGATCGAGCTTCGATACACGGCCCCGCAGCGCCGGAGCAATCTCGGTCTCCCGTCTCGGCGAAGAGAGAGCCGCGGCCCAGGGCATCTTTGAGCGCCAGGTCAGGATGTCGTACTCGCCGTCGTGGGCGGAAAACCTCCGTCGCGCCTTCGACAAGCGCCGCAAGTCGGTCAGCGCGTCCTCGCCCACTTCCCCCGTACGCGTGTCCGGCCACGGGCGTCACAGCAGCGCGGCGTCTGCCGGCTCGTTAGGGGGGGGCGACTTCGACTTCGGCGGCTTCGGCGGAGGCGATGGGGGACCCGTCATCACCCAGCCGGCGCCGGGTCTCAAGCCGCGCGGCTACACGTTCACGAGCCCCTGGGACGGGCGGTGCGAGTTCGTGACGGGTAACGGCGGGCGCTCGCTGCGCTGCCGCCACATCCTGCCCAACTACTCGGGCAACGTCTTCAACCCCCTCGTCTCAGGTGGGGAAGGCGGCGGCGACAGCGAGAATCAGCGGTCCTCGAGCTCCTCCCACCATTATCATCGTAACAACAAAGCGGCGCGCGCCGTCAGCGAGCTGCGTTTCAACATACCTACCGGCGAGCTGTTCAAGGAGCGGGACAAGAGGGTGTCGATGGACGGCGCGCGCACGCGAGACCAGATCGGTGCGCAGCTGGGTCAGCAGCTCGACCAGTTCCAGAGGCTCGTCAAGAACGCGGCGGCGGGCGCCACGCATAATAAAAGCAAGGGCGGTGGTTACTACTCGTCCGACGACGACCACGACCCCGACTGGAGGCTCGACATGAGCCTCGGCCGCGAGAAGGCCGGCGGCGGCAAGAAGGGCTCCCGCGCCAAGATGGGGAAGCTCATCGTCGCCGAGGACGGCCTCAAGATGCTCGACCTCGTCGTCGCAGCTAATGTCGGCATTTGGTGGACCGCGTGGGAGAGGTCTTTCGAGGACGACCCCGCTCCACTCCGTGATGTGATGTGATGTGAGGAGGATGTGGAGCTACCCATGCCAGGAGACAAGCGATGAAAGGCGCACGGGTTATCGTTCGAGTCAGCGCCGGGCTTAATGGGGAGCAGGTCGCTGCTTGGTGGTAGCGTTGCGTTTGTTCGTCGCAGCAGCACGTTGGGGTGTTTTCTACGCGTGTGTGGTAGACGCAAGCAGCGTTGGACAGCCAGACAGGCATGGAGGGACTCACCTAAGCAGGCCGTATGATATATCACGTGTTCAGCCGCAGTTACGAGCTGCCGCGGGTTTGGCCACGTCTACTTAATTACCTAGCGAAGCGGTAGTGAAGGTGGTTGAGACACATACAGCAATCGGCATTTATGACTGACATGTGTGTGGTGGTAATCAACCGCATAAGTTAGATAGACATAGTTAGCTACATACCATAAACAGAAGCGTTGCTTGCTTCTTCCTTGTAAAAGACTTGCCTTTCCTGCCATTGAAGTCACGTAATTTGGTCTCTCCGTTGATCGGTCTCTTTTCCCCATCTAGCTCAAGGAAGGGGAACGCGGAAGCGGGGGAGTACGGAGGTAGTCCCCATTTTCATCTGGATCTGAGTTGCTCACCATTGATCTAACTTGGTCTTATTGCTTGTCTTAATAAGCCCAAAGTAGCGGGTTCTTATATATATATATCATAGCTTGAACAATGAAGGTCGCTACTTGTCTCTTGTATCATATTCTCTACCACTTCCTCTCCATCTACACCTTACACCCTTTCATTTTCACACTTACCCTCCGATAGCGCCGGGTCGCAGTCTACTTCCTGCGCGACTAAAGTGTCTCGCCTACCGCGGGACTAGCAGGTTGGCAGGACCATCGAGTATCAGCTCAGTACTACACCCGCTTTGATGGGGCGGCGCTCTTGATTATATTTTATATGTGTTTAATACACCTTGAGCAGAGACCGAGTACGTGTTTCTTTCACCTCTCGTCTAACATTCCTGAACGCGATCCGGTCCGTCTGTCTAGGCCATGATCGACACAGTTCGACTGGTCCCTGCCGAAACGGCCCATGGGCGGCTGAAAGCGGAGCTGACGTGCCCTGGGACTTTGGACAGGCCGTTCTAAAATGACTACGACACTATGTCCACCCGGGAGTCATGTTCCACTCAAGCCGTCTCCCGGCCCGATCGCATTACAAAAAGCTCAGCATGGGCTATTACCGAAGAGGGACAACGCATCTATCGTGGCAGAACAGAGTTCTACCCCGGTGGCATTAGCTGCCTGACACTAACACAGCGGCGGTGCCTGTTACGGCTTGCGCACCACCTATACAACCTGGGACACCATCCGCTCTCCGACCGCATCAGCGACTATCTCGACGCCGGCGCCGAGGCCTACGCCAAGAAAGACTATGCCTCCTTTACCGGGATGCGGCTCCATCGCATGGCCGCCGAAATAGCGGCAGCGATCCGGGCGCGCTTGAAGCTAAGGCTAGGTAGTATCCAGGACCCCACAGAGCGGTTCGTGCCGTACCGCGCCGTCTCCGTGTGGTCTGGTGAGCGCGGCAACGCGGCAAATCTGCCGCTATCGGATTTCGCCTTTATGTCGGCGTGGCCAGGCGATCCGGGCTCCCCCGCAACACAAGCATTCAATAGCGGCCTTGGCATGTAAACTTCATCCTTGCAAGTCTACTCCGTAGACCCGTCCTGCCCAGATGTCAAGTGCTCTGTTTGATTAGTTTACGTTGAATCTATCGTTATGAGATACCACTCCCTCGCCCCCCATCATTTCCATCCCGCTGCAACCCTGCTCCTTGACGATGGGATATGACATTTCTGTCCTGCTTTCACCCGCGATAGCCTATGTCGGGTCGCAATTTCGTGATATCGACCTGGACGTCGGCCTGGGCACATATTTCTCTTAGCTCGTCCCTCATCGGAGGATACCAATCAACGCCCACGTCTTTCAACAAAAAATTGAACCGCTGGAGACGGGGGGTGAAAGTCTTCCAGTTTCGTAGCCACGGTCGAAAAAGGGCCATCCATTCAGTATCCTCCAGGGCGAATTCCCATTGTAGGCACAGGTCGTCTGTAATAGTCAAAACCTCGATATTCCTTGGCAGTACGTCCTCCAAACGCTGCGCACCGCCATACGTAAAACTCCCTGCCAGTAAAGCAATCGGAGCTTCCAATCTCCTAAGGTAGGCAAAATTTCGAATGGGTTTTAGTGAACCTTTAATATACAGTGTTGGGAGTTCCGGGCCATCACTCATTGTGGACAGGGCCGAGATGGTCAGGTCCGTTAGAGTACTTTCACAACGAGATACGTCGCTGGCGATCTGATCGAGGTCGATGACAGGCTTGACCACGTCGTTTCCGAGATCTGGGCGGTAGAACCATTCCCAGCGGACGGTTTTGAGCCTATTGGCCACTGAGAGTACTCGGCCCAGGTTTCCTTCCCGTATCTGAGTGAGGTCCAATGAGGCAAGTCTGGCAGGCTCCGGGGGGCGCGGCGTTGGCCACTCGAATGGGACAGGGTTGAGGACCGAGGCCGAGATATGCCTGACTGATGGCAAATAAAAGAGCGGCAGGACATCATTCGTGTTTCGAATGTACTCATTACGGGGGTTGTTGATTATGGGGCGATCCGGATCATGATACAGCATAGAAACATCTTGGAGCCGTTCAAAGCCATGCAGTCGGCGATCGCTTTGCCCATCGTCGCCGGAATGTGGGAGCAGCATAGACCTGAGCACTCTAGGAATGAGGTGACTTTTCCGAGTGAAGCTTGGGCCTAGGTATAAGGATGTCAAGTTGGGTATTTGAATCATGAGAAGCGCAACGAAGGCATCCACAGAACCACCTCACAACTCTTGTATCCAATGGTCGCGGTACGACACATTCGTCCCCATAATGGCTTCGACCAATCCAGACAGGTCATCTTCGTCTAGACTAGTGATTGTTGGCAAGTTACGGTAGAACTCCTCAGGATCGAAGCTTGCGCCCTTGAGAGTGAGGGCACGAACGTGTGTACCAAGCTCGGGCCTGCGTACAATACTTTGAAGAAGCTGTGAGATAGGTGGCGGCGGATCGTTCCATGTCCAACTGACGCTTGCATAAAGGTATGGCTCGGTCAGAGCGCGTAGAGGATTGCTCACGAGGCACAGGCTGTATAAATCTGAGCGTGGAAGCAAATATATAATTAAGCGTAATACGTCGGATGGCGTGTCATGTAAATGCGACGCCATGGCCAAAAGTATTTGTGTATAACTGAGGTTGGCAGATAACAATAGCAATGGCGCAAGAGTGAAAGATGTATATACAGATAAGGTAGCACGTAGTAGGGAATCCTGCTGTCGCCTACACAGCCGCAGTTGGTTGGATACAACTTTTCAGATCCATTCGGGTTGGTACAAATCGGGTCCACCCAGTTTCCGAACAGCAAATTTAATCCATTCAAATACCGTATTAATCCTCGAAATTTGTTAAGAGCTAATACTGGCTTCTAGCCATTCAAAGCCTAGCTTTGCAGTAAGTTGCGCCCATCCACGGCTTTTAGCCGCTTATAGCTTAACTGCTGTTTATGGCGAATATCACACTTTAACTTTTTCGCTACGGGCTTCCATACGTTATAATAAAAAACCATATGCTCTTGAAAAAGCCCATTTAATATGTAATACTCATCGTAACTTAAGATATAAATCTTTTTTCCTATTACCGTATGTAATTATGGCAGCTTTCCAGCCCAAATAAGCTAATTTTTATACCTCGCCGCCGCTTTAGGCCACGCCCGAAAGCACTTCGTAACTGTGTAATTAAACGTACAGCTCCTATTTAACACGTTAAACGCGTTTATTTGGGCGAAAAAAAAAAATCGAGGTTTTAACCTAGCTATATACGTATTTAATCCCTTTTGTTATTAAACTTACACGTTCGAAATATGGCGGATTAAGCCCCTTTAAAAGTTATTTTTAGCTTACGTATAAAAAACCTATAATTTTGTTTAAAATACCCTTAACTATAATTATAAAGTGGTAAAACAACTAATGTTTTATCCTTTATTAACCTAGGTAACATATGTTATTATAATATTTATAACTTAAAACGAAACTAATTTAAAAATTTCATAAAATTAAATTATACCGACGTTCTATTATATGTGACGGCTAGGCTAATTAACCAACTATTAAACCTAAGTCGACGGGTTTATGTTGGCAGAGTACTGTGGGAATCTGAGTAATAGAGTAGCAGGATAACTTAGTTACGTCTCGTAATACTAAGGGTGCTTTGGGTAACGAAGTTATATTAAAAGTTGCTGTTTCCGATTACGCGGTAATAAATATATATATCTTATGGTAACTTTAATTGGATTTATTAAATCCTTATAAATCCGTATTACGACTTTAATTAGATTTATTAAATCCTTATAAATCCGTATTACGACTTTAATTGGATTTATTAAATCCTTATAAATCCGTGTTACGTAATTAATTTATTTGGATTTTGTTTTACGGTTTTACTAAAAGACCGTTTTCCGAGGTCCGATTATTTATGTTATAATACGATCCCTTTTTCTCCAAATTTTCGTTTCGAAAATTTTTTTTTTAGTAAGTGTTTTTGTTTTTTATTATGTTAGGTTATGTTTTTAACCGTAAACCCCGTAATCGCCCTAATTAAAAAGAAAACGTTGTTTTTTTCGTTTGTTATATTTTTAAATTTGGTTTCGACGTTATACTTTGTATTTCTTGTTTTAAAGAAGGGACGCGGTACGTTATAATCGAAAATTTTAAGCGTTACGAATAGTACGTTCGATACCATAACCGTCGCTGCGATGGTTTAGCTGTTCCTTTTTCGTTTTTAGATGGTATTAGTTATGTTAAAAATCGTTTGGACCAGGAACGGCAAACGGTTATTAATTGGTTTATTAAGTTTTGTAAGGATTTGCTAAACAAAATATCCGAAATTTTTGAATAAATTTCGCGTTTGATCCGTATCGATAAATAATAAGTTTTTTTGCGAAAAAAAGGTGTAAAATTAATTCGTTAAGGTGTAAAAAGTTTGGATAAGTTTAAAGATTTTGAGCGTAAGGAGGAGGAGGTTTGTATAACGGTTAAATTTGAAATTGTTATAACGTAAGGCTTTCCGGATGAGAATAGTTTCGGTTATATTTCCGTTAATGGAATTAATTAGGATGTTATTTTAGGCGCCGTTAGTAAAAGTTTTTTAATAGTTATTGGGATTTTATAAAGTTTTTAACGGGTTTTTAAAAAGTTTTTAAATCCGGGTACTTTTTTTATTTGATTAGATATTGGGTAAGTTCGTTAATTTTTCGTATGTCCATGATTTTTTTTGCCTTATATTTTTGTTTATTTGTTATTTTTATATCGTTTTGTTTGGTTCGTATTTTGATGGTATCCGCGGTTAATTTAAGTAGGGATATATGGAAAACCGGATGGAGTTTGATTTTGGATAAAAGGTTTAGTTAATAATTGTTGTTTGAGATTTTTTTGATGATTTTGTAAGGACCGATGTATTTGAAATCGAGTTTTTTGTTGGGTCGTTTTGTTTGGATATTTTTGGTGGTTAGGTAAATTATTTTTCTTTTCGAAAAGGTTGGTTTTTTTAACCGTTTTTGGTTGTAATATTTGCTTATTTGGTTGCGGACAAATTCAAGTTTTGTTTTTATTTTCTGGTGCAGTTGTTTAAGTTATTTTGATGTGAAAATTGTTTTGACGTTAAGTGGTTTTTTTTTTTGTAATTTTTTGTAGATTTTTGGAATAAATCCAAAATTAGTTATAAATGGTATCGTTTTGATGTTTTTATGGTAATTGGTGTTATAGGTAATTTATGTTATTGGTAATTTTTTAACTTAGTTATTTTGCTTATAATTAATGTAATATCGTAAGTATGTTTCGAATATTTGATTTTGTCGTTTTGTTTGTTTATTTGTTTAGGGTCGAAAGGCGTTGGATAATTTGTGGTTTAAGTTAATTTGGGTTATTAAGTTTTGCCAGAATTTGGAGGCGAATGTTATTCCGCGATTTAAAATGATTTCGTATGGTAGCCCGTATATACTAAAAATGTTTTTGAAAAAAATATATGTTATTTGTTCGGTATTTGTGTTTTCGTGGTAAGGTAAAAAATAAGAGAATTTTGTGAATTAATTAATAATTACGAAAATGTTATCGTAGTGTATGTTTGTGGTTGGGTTTTTTAATAATGGAAGTTTGGTAATGAAATTTATAATAATGGAATTTTATGGTTGTTTTGCGATTGGTAATGGTTGTAATTTTCCGTATAGTTTGTGGCGTCGTATTTTCGCCTTATTGTAAGTGTTATATTGGCGTCGAATTTTTTATATTATGTTTTTTATTTTGGGGAAAGAATATGTTTGTTAAAGGCGTTCGAGGGTTTTGTGGATTTTTGGGTGTCCATATAAGGGATGTTTATGTATTTTTCGTATTAGGTTTTTTTGGTATTTTTTTGGGATTTATATTTTGTTAGTTTTTTTTAATAGGGTATTATTGTATGTTTTGATTTTTTGATGTAGGTTTGGGGTTATCGTTCGGATTGTTACGATTTGTTATGGACGTAGGTATTTTTTTGCAGTAATTTCGAATACCGTATAGTTAATTTTAATTATTTTTTTTTCGAAGTCCGCTTTTTTGCTAAGTACGTTGGTTTTGTCGTTTTTTGCGCTTTTGTAATAAATAATAATAAAGTTATATTTAGCTAGTTTTTCGGCGTAACGGAGTTATCGTATTATAAGTTTTTTGGTTATGGTAAACCGGGTAAGATTTTTATGATTTGTATAAACTTTAACTTAATATTAATTTTTTTTAAGGAAATGTTTAAATTCGCGAAAAGTTTTAATAATAATCAAAAATTTTTTGTCCGGGATGGTATATTGTAATTCGGGTTTTTGTAATTTGTACGAAAAGAAAGTAATGGGATGTAAAATACCTTATTCGTTTTGTTATCCGATTATTGCGTTTAACGTATAATTTGATATATCGGTTTTTAGTTTTATTAGGCGGTTTAAATCGTATATAATTAATATTAATCGATTTGTAATTACTTTTTTAAGTTGTTAGAAAATTATTTCCGTTTTTAGTATTTATTGGAATTTTTTTTTTTTTGTATAAAAACGTTAAGGGGTATGGTTATTCGGTTAAAGTTCTTGATAAATTTACGATAATAATTGGCGAATCCGAAAAAAGTTTGTATTTTTTTAATAATAATTAATTATACCTAATTAAGTATTATAGCAATTTTTTTAAAGTTTATTTTGATATGTTTAGGAGTAATAATATAATTTAAGTATTTAACTTTTTATATATGAAATTAGTTTTTTTCCGCGTTAATTAATAAGTTGGCGTTTTGAAATAGTTGTAATATTTTGTAAACATATTCCTTATATTATTTTTTAGTTTTTGAAAAAATGAGAATATCGTCGAGGTAATATATAACGAAAATATTAAGGTATTCCTTAAGGATATAATTAACTATACGTTAAAAGGTAATAAATATATTAATAAGTTTTATTAATGTGATAAGATATTTATAAAAATTATATTTAATTCGAAACGTTATTTTTTATTCGTAACTTTTTTTGATTCGAATTAAGTTATATTTATTTTTAAAATCGAAAGTTGTAAATTATTAGGTTTTATGGAAGCGATTTTTTATTTCGTTAATTAAAGGTAATAGCATTCGATTTTTAATAATAACATTATTAAGTTGTTGGTAATCCATAATTAATCGAAATTTGCCGTTTTTTTTGGGTATAAAAAATATAAAGTAACTAGCTGGTAATTTGGATTATCGGATTTATCTTTTTTTAAGTTGATCCTTTAGATATTTTCGGAATGTTCGCAATTTTATTTCGTTGAAATTATAAATGGGATAAAATTTGGTCGATGTTTTTTTTTTAAAAATAATTTCGTAATTTTATTTGTTATATTTTGGTAATTTTGTTTCAAATTTTTTGCTAAAAAGTTTTTGGTATTTATGATATTATAGTAATACGTTAATTAATTTTTTTGATTTAAGGGTTAGTTATTGCAAGTCGTTATTTAATTATTATAGTTTAGTTTTAATGGTGGTAATAATACGTCGAATTTTTCTGTAATACCTTTTTTTTTTTTATGTCGTTTTCCTGTTAGTAATAAGGTTTTTATCGTATCCTTATACCGGCATTCGTTGTTATTTTCGATCGAATATTAAGATTTTTATTTTTTTTTTGTTGTTTGTTATTAAACCGTAAAGGGAATTTTACCTGGCCAGTTATTTAATCGATTAAAAGATTATACTAGTATAATTATATTATTTTTAAAATTATGTCGTAATTTTTTAACGGTATAATATCGAAATTAATGATTATATATCGTTTTAACGTAACGGTATTAAGGTAATTAATTTCGCGTATAATTTTATTATTGTTGTAAAAAAATAATTAACTTTCGGTAATATTCGTAATATAAAAATCCTTTTTGTATTTTTATAGTAATTTAAAACGGTTAATTATTTTAGGTATAATGTAATTACTTTCCAAAATTCCGTTATTTATTATAACGGTGCATTAGTGTATCCCAATTCGTAATTTTAATGTGATAAGGTTTTTTTTATTTTTTATTACTGCTAAAGCTTTTTTGGGGAGTTTCGGTTAATTCTTAAAGGTTTTGCCTTTTTGTAGTTTTTTTATAAAGGGCGTAATACTTTTGGGTATTTTTCCTCGAATTGTCGTATTTTTTTTTTAAGATCTTTAATTTGATTTTGTAATTATTTAATAAAGTAATGTTATTATTTTATTTGTGGTTTTAATTTATTAATACGTACCGCATAACGTTTGGTGTTTTTATAAAGCTATATATTTCGGTATTTTTGTGTTTTTATTTTTTTTTTTAATTAAATTATTTTTTTTATTTGTTATCGCATTTTTTAATCTTATCGTATGAATTGTTTTTCCATAACGTAGGTAATTTCCTAGGTGGGGGTATTTTTATTTTGTCCTTATAAATTTTTGGTAATTTGTTTTAAGTTAGTTAGGATTTTTTTTCGTTTTTACGGATTTATGGTAATGGATAGTTAAAGGTGAAAATCCGTAATAAGCTGTCGGGTAGATAAATTTCGTCTTTTTAACGTTATTTCGTTTTTTGGATCGTGTGTATATTATTCGTAATGGCAAAAGGGGTTTTTTTGGGAATATCGTTTTCCCGGTGGCCAATTTTATTTAGTTGTTTTGTTATCGATGTTTTTTTACGAGCTGATGGTTTTGAGATGTCGATATTATTATTTATTTTTTTTATTATTTCCTGTTTTACTGCGGAAGTTAAATCTTTTCCGGGTTATACGCGTGATTCGTTAGTAAATAAATTATTTCCATGTTTTATGCGTTGGGTATTCCTGTCGCCGATAATGCATAATATGTTTTCGTCCGTAGATGTTTGGGATTTCTGGATAGATGGTTTTTGTCCATCCTCGATATTTTTCGAGCTATTCCTTTATGGTTTATAATAGTCGTTGTTAAGCTTTTTTTTTGTTGTATTCGTAAAATTATAAGTTTTTGATGTTGTTGGATTTTAGCTTGGGATAGTTTTTTGGCTTTTTGTTGTGCTTGTATTAATTTAGGGTAGGAGGGTCCCGGCGGGCTTTCGTTTCGTCGTATTATGGTAAGGGTTTTATTGTTAAAATTAAATGGCTTGTTATGGGGTTTAATAGGCCGTTTTTCCGGTATCGGGGTTTAATTTCCTGGTCGTTTTAATTTTTTATATCGTGTTGCCGTATATCCTATTTTTTTGCAATTATAATATTTGACCTTATTTTAATTTTTTTTTTGAATCGTTCCGATTTTTATTAATTTTGGCTCCGTTTTATATGCAGTATTTTGTCGTTGCGGTGTATTAGTATTAACGTAATATCGCGGTTTATTATTATATTTTCTTTTGGTATTGCGCGTTCGTTAGGTATATTATCGGTTATCGATTTTAACGGTTTTGGCGATATAATTAATTAGATATTGTAATTAATTTTTTTTAAATAGTTCTTTTTAAATTTTTTTTTTAAGGCCGTCGAAAAATCGAATTATCAAAATTTTTTGTCCCTAATTAAATTTTGAGGATAATTAAATAAACTTAATACCGTAGCGAGAGGTAAATCCTTTTTATCGTAATTGCTAAATATTTATCTCCGCCTTATTTTTTTTATTTATTACCCCGAAAGTTTTTTAAAGGGTTTATTCGAAAACCTTATAGTTATTATAGATACGTATTACTTTTACATTTTGTTATTCCAAGGGTATAATAACGTATTTTCGTATAACGGATTTAAATTAAATAATTGCATGTTCCGAAAGTTGCCTTGCTGCGAATTCGATTCGTGTTATTAGGGTAATTAGTTATATTGGAAAATACCCGAAATATGCTTAATATTAGGTAAAAAATAACTGTAATTTAGTAAACGTTTTGTTAAAAGGTTTAAGTTTAGGAAGTTTTAACATTTTTCCGGGTTTTTTATTTTAGATTGATTAAACCGAGGCTCCCCCGGGGGCTTGCTGCGCTTGCTTCAGAAGGGTTCGGGTGGCTTGGAGCGTCGAAGTAAGTTTTATATTGTTACGTTTAAGCTAGTTGATACGCTGGTTTATAAGGTCCAGTCGTCGAAGGATTTTTTTTTTAGTTAAGGCGGGAATTTATTTTTCCTTATTTAAATCCATATTATTATCTTTAAGGACTTCGTAAGCGGGTTGCTTGTTGGTAAATATATTATCGGTATATTACTTAAAGTTTAACGGTATTACTAAATAAAAACTTTTAACGTATAACGGTTAAGTTAATTAATTAACTATTAAACCTAAGTCGACGGGTTTATGTTAACAAAGTATTATAAAAATCTAAATAATAAAATAACAGGATAACTTAATTACGTTTCGTAATACCAAAAGTACCTTAAGTAACGAAATTGTATTAAAAACTGCTATTTCCGATTACGCGGTAATAAATGTATATATCTTATGGTAACTTTAATTGGATTTATTAAATTCTTATAAATCCGTATTACGATTTTAATTGGATTTATTGAATTTTTATAAATCCGTATTGCGACTTTAACTAGATTTATTGAATCCTTATAAATCCGTATCACGTAATTGATTTATTTAGATCTTGTTTTACGGTCTTGCCAAGAGACCGTCTTCCGAGGTCCGATCATTTGTGTCATAACATTATAGTTGTATAATTCCGTAAGTATAAGCGCCGCATATAAAAAACGACGTATTTTTAATTAATTTTTACCTTTCCGAATAAATAATTTTAAAAATCCCTTTAATAATATTGTATTATACGAAGGCGTATTAGGAAAATAGTTATACGCTCTTTTTGTGACAGCTAGGTTAATTAACTAATTAATAAACTTAAGTTAACGGGTTTATGTTGGTAGAATACGGTAAGAATTTGAGCAATCGAGGAATAACTTAGTTACGTTTTGTAATACCAAGGGTATTTTGGGTAACGAAGTTGTATTACAAATTATTATTATTTAAATTAATAACTTTTAGCCGTATATATTTTTATTACGTTTCCTTACGTCTTATTAGGGTTATTCGAAGTTTTTCGTTTTAAGTGTATTTTGGTTTTTTATACTTTATAGGAGTTATCCGGAGCTTTTTATTTTAAGTGTATTTTATTTTTTTGCGCCTTATGGGGGTTATTTGGAGTATATTACGTAATTAATTTATTTGAATTTTGTTTCGGTTTTAGTGCGACCGTTTTCGCGGTTTTTTATTAGTTGGGTTTTAATACGAATTTTTTTTTTCCAAATTTTCGTTCCGAAAATTCCTTTTGAAAGGTAAATTTTATTTTTTCATTATGTTTAGTCGTATTCGCAAGTTTCGCAAATAACGGGATCGAAAAGAAGAAAAAGAGGTGTTAGTATGTTTTATCGTTAACTTTAATTTCGAAATTATACCTTATACTTTTTGCTTCCTTGCTAGCGATAGGTATATTATATTTAAAGGTGTGTTTCGTTACGAAAATTGTATTTTGAAAAAAAGTTGTTATGATGGTTCCGGTATGTTTTTATCGTTTTTGAATAACATTAACAAAAAGATAAAGCGTTTGAAATTAGAGAATTTTTTAATTCGGTAATAGTTTTGCGATATTCGTGAAAAGCTGGAAACCGTTTCGCGTCGTTTGGACGAAATCTTATTTCGTTTGGACCGTTTTCGCATATAGTAGGAGTTTTTTCAGAAAAAAGGGGTCGAAATGGTTAATCGGGGTTTTTAGTTTTTAGACAAATTAGAAAATTAAAAGCGAGCCGAATAGTTGGGGGCCGAATAATAACTTTTTAAAAACTTTTTTACCAGTTTTTAATTTTGGTTAGTCTTTTTTAAAAGTTTTTTACCCGATTTTAATTAGGAATTTTACTTGCGTGGCGTTATTGGTAGAAATGTTTTAGTAGACGCTGGGCGTTTATGAGGATTTTTACAGGTTTTTAGGTATTTTCGGAATTCGGGTAATTTTTTTTATTTAACCAAATATTAGGTAAACCTATTTATTTTTTTCGTATTAGGGATTTTTCCGTTTGGTATATTTGTTTTTCCTTTATTTTTATATCGTTTTGTTTGGTATGTGTTTTAATGATATCCATTGTTAATTTAAGTAAGGAGATATGAAAAATTGGATAAAGTTTGACGTTAGGCGGTAGTTTTAAGTGGTAGTTGTTTTTTGAGATTTTTTTTAGTGATTCTGTACGATTCGATATATTTAAAATCGAGTTTTTTATTTGGGCGTTTCGTTTTAATATTTTTGGTGTTTAGATAAATTTCTTTTCTTTTTGAAAAGGTTAATTTTTTTAGCCGTTTTTAATTGTAATATTTTTTATTTAATTATATCCGAATTTAAGTCTTGTTTTTATTTTTGGTGTAGTTATTTAAGTTGTTTTAACGTAAGGATAGTTTTAACGTTAAGTAAAATTTTTTTATATTTTTTTATAGATTTTTGAAGTGAATTTAAAATTGGCTATGGTGGGGATAATTTTGATATTTTTATTGTAATTAGTATTATAAGTTACTTATATTATTATTAATTTTTTATTTTAATTATTTTATTCGGAATTAACGTAATATTGTAGTTATATTTCGAATGTTTAGTTTTCTCGTTTTGTTTGTTTATTCGTTTAAGATCGAAATATATTAAATAATTTATGATTTAAGTTAATTTATATTATTAAGTTTCGCTAAAATTTGAAGGTAAACGTTATGTTTTTATTTAAGATAATTTCGTACGTTAATTCGTATATATTGAAAATATTTTTGAAAAACTATACGTTATTTATTTAACGTTTGTATTTTTGTTATAAGGTAAAAAGTAAAAATGTTTTATAAATTTATTAATAACTATAAAAATATTATTATAATATATACCCGTAACTGCGTTTTTTGAAAAAAAAAGTTTGGTAATAAAATTTATCGTAATAAAACCTTGTAATTGTTTTGCAATTAGTAATAGTTATAGTTATCTATACGGTTTATATCGTTATGTTTTTATTTTAGCGTAAACGTTATATTAACGTAGCATTTTTTATACCGTGTTTTTTATTTTAAAAAAGTGGTAAATACGTTAAAGGCGTTTTAGGGTTTTGCGGATTTTTGGGTATTTATGTAACTAATATTAATGTATCTTTCGTATTAGATTTTTTTAAATTTTCTTTTAGAATTTGTATTTTATTTATTTTTTCATTTTTTGGTAAATGATTATTATATGTTTTAATCTTTTGATGTGTACTTAAAGGTGTTGTTTATATTGCCGTAATTTGTTATAGGCGTAATTATTTTTTTGTAATAATGTTAAAAACGGTATGATTAATTTTAACTTTTTTAAGATTTGGTTATTTATTAAGCGCATTAGTTTTTCCGTTTTCCGAATTTTTCTATTGATAATAATAAAGTTATATTCCGTTAGACTTTTTGCGTAACGAAGTTATTACGTTATGAGTTTTTTAGTCGTAGTAAATCGGGCGAGATTTTTGTGGTTCGTATAAATTTTAATTTGATATTAATTATTTTTAAAAAAATATTTAAATTCGCGGAGCGCCTTAATAATAATTATAAATTTTTTATAAAGCATAACGTAATACAATTTAAGTTTTTATAATTTGTAGGAAACAAAAGCGACGGGGCGTAATATATCTTAATTATTTCGTTATTCAATGATTACGCTTAAAATATAATTTAACGTATTAATTTTTAGTTATACTAAGCGATTAAAATCGTATATAATTAATACTAGTTAATTGGTAATAGTTTTTCTTAATTTATTAAATGGTCTTTTCCTTTTTCGGTATTTATTGGAATTTTTCTTTTTTCTAAATAAATTTATTTAAAAGTATTATTGTTCGGCTAAAGCTTTTAATAAATTTTCGATAGTAATTAACGAATTTAACGAAAGCTTATATTTTTTAATTATAATAAACAGTATTTAATTTCGTATTATAGTGATTTTTTTAGGTTTATTTTAATATATCTGGAAGTAATAATATGGTTTAAATATTTAACGTTTTGTATATAAAATTAATTTTTTTTTTACGTTTTAGTAAGTTAACGTTTTAAAGTAATTATAATATTTCGTAGATATATTTTTTATGTTATTTTTTAGGTTTTGAATAAAAAACGATATCGTTAAGGTAATACAAAAATATCGAGGTATTTCTTAAGGACGTAATTAATTATATATTAAAAAATAACAAATACGTTAGTAAATTTTATAAGGGTAATAAGATATTTATAAAGGCCGTATTTAGTTTAAAATGTTATTTTTTATTCGTAACCATTTTAATTCAAATTAGGTTATATTCGTTTTTAAAATTCAAAATAATAAATTATTAAGTTTTATAAAAATAATTTTTTATTTCGTTAATTAAAGGTAATGATATTTGGTTTGTAATAATAACACTATTTAGTTATCGATAATTTATAATTAATCATAATTTTCTATTTTTTTAAGTACGAAAAATATAAAATATTTTACGCGTAATTTAAATAATCGAGTTTATTTTTTTTAAGTTGATTTTCTAGGTATTTTTTAAGCGCGTATAACTTTGCTTCGTTAAAGTTATCAATGGGGTAAAACTTAATCGATATTTTTTTTAGAACAATTTTACAGTTTTATTCGTTACATTTTAGTAATTTCGTTTCAAGTTCTTTTTTAAATAATCGCCTATATTTGTAGTATTACGGTATTACGTTAGTTTTTTTTTTAACTTTTACGGTTATTATTATAAATCGTTATTTAATTACTATAATTTTACCTTAATAATAATAATAATACGTCGCATTTTTTTGTATTATTCGTTTTCTTTTTTGTATCGTATTTTGGTAGGTGGTAAAGTATTTATCATATCTTTATGCCGGTATTCGTCGCCATTTTCGATTAAATATTAAAATTTCCGTTTTTTTATATTTATCGTTAAATTATGAAAAAAACTTTATCTACTTAATTTTCTAATAAATTAAAGGGTTATACAAGTGTAATCATTTTTCTTAAAAATTATATCGTAATTTTTTAACAGTACGATATCAAAATTAATTATTATATTTTTTCCTAAATAAAAATATCGAAGTAATTAATTTCGCGTATAATCTTTCCGTTATCGTAAAAGAATAGTTGATTATCGGCGGTATTCGCGATATAAAGGTTTTTTCTATATTTTTATGGTAATTTAAGTTGGTTAACTATTTCAGGTATAATATAATTATTTCCCAAAATTTCGTAATCCATTATAACCATATATTAATATGTTTTAATACGTATTTTTAAAATAATAAAATTACTATTATTCCTTATTATTATTAAAATCTTTTTTAGAAATTTCTGTTAATTCTGTTAGGTTTCGCTATTCTGCGGTTTTTTATAGGTGGTTTTTATTTTTTAGGTTTTGTCCTTGCATTTTCTTATACAGCCAATCGATTTTTTTTCGTAACTGCTATCTATATTATTATTGTTATTTTCTTCTTTTTTCGTAATTTATTAATTTATTACTTAAGCTATTAATTTGCTATTTTTAATTATTTTATATAGTAATATTATTATTACATTTAAACTTTAAAATTTTTAAAAATAATCGTTTTATATTTCGAATAATTTTATACTAACATATTCCGTTATAATATTTTCCAAATTAAGGTATTATTATATATCGTTTTAAAGCGTTTATCTTTTATTAAGATTTGTAATATATGTTAATCGTATTTGTAATTTTGTAATAGCTTATTAATAATATTTCGAGATTATTTTTTGGATTAATCTTTTTTCCGTTTAATAGTTATATTATTTAAACTAGTAGAAAGGGTTTTTTTAAAGGTATTATTTTCCTTAAAGCTAGTTTTACGCGGTTATTTTTGAATTAATGTTTATCTAAGGGCTCATAATACGAAATTATCAATATTATTATTCGTTTTATTTTTTTATTTTATTTTATTTAGGAAAGTCGAATCCTTTTTTAACTATACGTATAATACGTTAATACGTAGAACGTTTTAAATTTTTATAATTTAAATATTATATCGTCGGTAATAGAAAGCGTATATCCGCTTATGTTAATTTGGGGTATCGGAACAGATATTTTCGGTCCATCCTTAATATTTTTGTAATTATTTTTTCATCGTCCAAATTATACGTCGTTAAGCTTTTCTTTGTTATTTTCGTAAAAGCGGTTTTTTAACTTTCTCTTTGTAACATTTTTGTTATTATTATTTAAAACGCTATCATATCCTATTTTATAAAACTTTTTAACCTTTTGTTAGAGTTATTATATTTCTATATATAAAAATTTAAAGCGATTTTTCTTGTTAAATTATTATAAAGGTTTTTTTTTTATATTATTTGGGGTTTGTTTTATAGGTACCGAAATCTAAGGTTTGTTTTAGCGTAATTTTTTAGATAAATTACATTATGATACTTTATAGCTAATCTTGCCATAAGTTTAATATTTAATTCGTCTTATATTTTATTATTAAATTGCGTTAATTTCTATAAGTTCCGGCTTTATTTTATAAAATATGCTTTTATATTAAGGCGTATTAATATTAGTAACGTATTGTAATTTGTTATTATATTTTCCTTAAATTTTATAAATTCGTTAGGCGTATTATCGATCGTTATTTTTTATTATTATTGTAATATAATCGGTTAAGTACTTTAGTTAATCCATTTTAAATAGCTTTTTTTGGATTTTTTTTAAGGTATTAAAAAATCGTTTATTAATACTTTTTGTCCCTAATTAAGTTTCGAAAAATGTTGGATTAATTTGTTGCTATAATTAAAGGTAAATTTTTTTATTGTAATTATTAGATTTTGATTTTTATTTTCGGTTTTTCGTTTATTATTTCCAACGTTTTTAAAAGAGCTTATTTGAATTTTTCGTAATTGTTATATACTTGCATTATTTTCGGGTTTTGTTGTTTTAATAATATTATAATATGTTTTTTTATTACGGATTTAAATTAAGTAACAGCGTAATTTGAAAATTATCCGGTAGCAAATTTAACTTATAAAGTTAGCGTAATATGACGTATTAAGAAATATCCGCAATACGATCGATGTTAGGTAAGAAATAATTGTATTTTAATAAATGTTTTATTAAAAGGTTTAAGTTTAGGAAACTTTAATATTTTTTTTAATTCTTTAATAAACGTTATTTAGATAATTTAACTTCTGTTAGCAGGTTTTTCGTTAAACGTTTATTATATTTATTTCTTAAGAAGTTGTTAAATAATTTAAAAAATAAAAGTAAGTTCTGAATTATTCTATTTAAGTTAGTTTATACGTTAATTTATAAAGTTTAAACATTAAAAGATTTCTTAGTTAGCTAAAGAAAATAATTTTTTATATCCCAGATTATGTTATTATTTTTTAAAACTTTATAAGCAGGTTATTTACTGGTAAATATATTATCGAAACATTTCTTAATGTTTGACTATATTATTAAATAAAGGTTTGTAACGTATAACGATTAAAGTAATTAATTAATTATTAAATTTAAATTAACGGATTTATCTTAGTAAAATACGGTAGGAATTTAAATAATTACGAAATAACTTATTTTGTTTTTGTAATATTAAAAGTATTTTAAGTAACGATATTATATTGCAAACTGATATTATTTAAATTAATAGCTTTTAATTTTATATATCCTTATTACGCTTTTTTGCGCTTTATAAAAGCCATCCGAAGCTTTTCGCTTTAAGTACATCCTGTTCCCTTGCGTTTTATAGGAGCTATCTGGAGCTTTTCGTTTTAAGTGCATTTTGCTCCCTTACGCTCCATGGGAGCCATTTGGAGTACATCACGTAACTGATCCACTTGGATCCTGTTTCGGTCTTAATGCGACTGTTTCCGCGGCCCTCCACTGGTTAGGTTCTAACACTTTCGATAAAGTAGTTAAAATTGTAAATCAGTTCTTACGTTTTATAAGACGTATATTGTAACCGTAATAATATTCGGATAACTGAACAAATAAAAAAAAATATCTTAATATTGTCCAAGTTTAACATTCGCTTATAGTTAAGCATTTTTTTACGCTTATAATTTTTAATATAAACTAAACTCTACTGCCGTTTAAGTATATAAATAATTATATAACGTACTTTATAAGTAAGTCGGTTATTTTTTCAACAATTTTAATTACTTATCTTTAATCGCTTATTTTTAACATTAATACCAAGGAACGCAAAAAAAAAAAAAAAGGCTGAATTAAATTTAACCATCTATATAAAAAAGAAAGAAAAAGCCCGAAAATTAACTTTAAACGGCTTGGTTTATGTACGAAGTAGCCCTATCTATATTGTAAAACCGATATAATAATAAAATTTCCCGAACCAATACATTTTCCTTTTTACAAAAACTAACGTTAACTGAAAAGAATCAATTATCGAATGAATCCTTGACCTATATACGCGAACCTTTTTTATCCGGCGTTAATATATTAAAAATATAGCGAATTTACTATATACGTAACGTATTACGAAACGCGCCGAAATTAACTAAGTATTTAACTTTATTAAATAATAATAAAAACTTAAAACGCGTTTAAATTAAAAGATAAATTATTAAAAGTTGTTATACGAAAATCTAAATATATTTCGTAAATAATTTAAATTTATTTAGATTATAATCGCAAAAGACAGTATCGTAAAAAAAGTATATAATTATAACAAAATTAAACTCTTCTTAAAACTTTATATAATAATTATTATAATTATTAATAATACTACAAAACGGAAAAAAAATAAGGAAATTAATTAAAGAAATCTAAAATAATTAATAATAATATAAATTATTAATGTTTAAAATTAAGCCTTACCTTTATTTATTAACTTTATCAGGAAAAATTACCGTTTTCGCTAATTCGCTGAGAATTTATCTTTATCCGATTAAAAAGTTATTATAAGCGAAAATAACTAAAAAATAAATAAATTAAATTTAAAATAAATTAAATATTACGATATATATATTAAAATACGTATTAAATATTCCAAACGTTTTTATATTTTCAACGGTTACTAAAATTATTATAAAATTAGTGAAATTATTACATTTTATATACTTATTAATACCTTTTATTTATTTTAGCCTTTCGAAGCATCCTATTTCTTCCCGTTAAAACGCGTTTATTTGCTATATATTAAAATTTTATACGATGTTACGTCACTTATATTTTTATGAAAGATTTTATCGCTAATTTTTGCAACGCGTTTAAAACCGTTATAATAACCGAGAAAATCAAATCGGAATTCATAAGAATGGAACTTATTGTATTCGATCCTAATCGCGTTTTTTCCGAATTAAAAATTTAATTATACTTATATTAGCTGTTTCTCTACTTACCTTTATTAACTCCGTTATTTCCCTACTTACGAAAACTTTAAAAGGTTTTACCGAAATAATTTAAAGAAAACATTATTTGTAAAAAAATTAAACATTAGTAGAGTAGCGCGCTAATAAATAGAATTAAATTAATTAATTTTTTAACGAAAAATAATTTAATACTATTGTACGAAAACGCTTTTTTGGGAAAAATACGACTCATTACGAGAAACGACCATATCCTTAATAAACGCTGAAAAGTTAAAAATAAATGTTGTTTTTTTAAAAAAAGAACATTTATTATAAAAGAAACATAAATTCTCACAACCACAATATAATAATAATATATAATCGCGGTTAGTAACAGTCGAAAAGAGTTATCATTAAAAAGTTTAAGCGAAAATACGGATATAAATCGTTTAAAGCAAGCTCGGATATAATGCGCGCACTTAAAAGGAGGATATAAAGGCATTTAACAATTGAAAATCCAATTAGTTTAAACTAATTTAATATGTTATAATTATTTAATTCGATTTTGTTATCGCGAAATATAGAAAAGTAACCGACTTACTTATATAACCGATTTACTTATATAATACGCTATATATTTATAAAGGCCTTCAAACCGTTACAGCGAAAGCGGACCGCAATAAAAAGGATAAAAACCAGGTTACGTTAATACTTTTTATACAGGCTAATAAAAAGGGCAGGGGAAAATTGAAATCTATAATTATTTTCCGCGGTATTTCCGAATACCGTTCTTAAATATCTAATGAAAAAAAAGCAATACGTAATCGGCGTAAATATTCAGTTTAATAAAAGACATATAATAATGAAAGAATTATAATAGATATTGTAAATAACTTTGAAAAAAATTCGGACGATAACAATACATCGGTAAAAATATACGTAATAATATTTTATAAAACTTCGAAACTTATAAAACTTTTTTGCGATTATAAGCTTACTACCTCATTCATTCTCTTTAATTATACAAACATTTTTCAGCGTTGAACAATAACTACTAATAACTGTTTTAAAAAATAACTAATTAAACCCGCGGATAGATATATTACGAAAAAGAAATTAATATTTTTAGTAACGAAAAAAATCAATAACATAAAATATTTCGAACCGTCTTAATAGAATTAAGTATATCGTTTAACTTAGTTAAAACCGTTTCTAAGCGGGAATATTTAATTTAAATAGCGCTCCGCGATTATAGAATTAAGATTCGCTTAACGGGAATAAAACAATCTTTATTAATATTAAAAATATGTAAGAAAAGAATTTTATAAAGTAAGAAACGGCAAAAGATAACATCTTGGAAGCTTATAAAATTATCTCCATTAACGCGTTAACTAAAGGTAATTTCTAATTTGTAAGTTTATTAAACTACGTAAAACTAATAGCTTAAATATAATTGAGAATAAAAATAATTTAAATTACTCTTATAAAAAGTAAACGAAACGTATTATTTAAAAAGATGTAATTTTAATTATTTAAACAGTCGTTTTAATATTATAATAATTATTGAAATATTTAACACCTTGGCAAACTATAGAAAAGGTAATAGAAAAAGTAATAAAAAATAACAAGAAGCTATAAAGAACTCTGAGTGGTATTAAATAATAGAGAATCTATATACAATTTGTATAAGTGGCGTTAGAAATAACATGTCGCCACCCTTAGCGCGAAGCCGTTAACTTTTAACGAATTTCGAAGGTTAATACGGTATTTCGAAAAATAAAATCACACTATCTAGATGTCGTATACTATTATAACTTATAATGTAGGGAATTATGTATTTAAAAAGGTAGAAATATTGCGGCGCTAAACGTCTCTTAGTTTAAAAAAAGTATCTTATTATTATATAAGGAAAAATAGGAAAGTAATTAAAAAGTACGAAGTGTTTTTATATATATAGCGCTACGTTCGCTTAGCAGAGCCGCATTACTAATATTGTAACCGTAACTTTAGTTTTAAATATAATTATTTTTAATTATTAAAAAAAGATTTAATTCCACCTTAGGTTCGAACCTTGAGGATATCGTAATATGTTAGGTTCTTTATAACATTATAAAGTTAATAAGGCGGTAAGCTAGCACGGCCGAGGTAAGGTCGACGCGGGAACGCGGCACCGTACTTGTGGAGGGGGGGTTAGGTATAATACTAGTTCTAATACGGAAGTGATAATATTGTAATACGCGGTTAATTAATCTGATAGAATTTTACCGCATTACTTTTTTACCGCTTTCGCGATATAAATACTAGACATTTTGTTAAAGTTTTCTATTTTTAAAAACGTCGTAATGTACTATATACGCGAACAGTGTAAACAAGTAAGCGGATTGAAATTTCTTACTTCGTAATAATAAATTTATATAACTTAATTACAATATGTTAAAGTAATAAAAAGCAACTGGAGTTTTTATCGCTAATAGTAAATATAGCTTTAGAACAAATATACGCATTATATTTGTAAGATAATAAGTAGCTATGGGCTAGAGTGAGGTGATTACCGGCTAGTTTCAGAGCGGATTGTAAGCAGTAAGTGCATTAAGTTACTTTTATTTAGCGTTTTTTCTTAATTATTAAATAATATATTTATATAAGTAAGTGAGTTAACGGCTAATCGGTTACTAGCTGTAACCGCGGAATCTTTGTATTTTATTTCTACTTTCTTTTTTTTAATTATTAGTTTTTAATAATATTAGTATTAAGTAATATAACGCAGTTATAAATTCAATTACGTAAGTTTGTAAAAAACTTTCCGTTTATAAATGTGGAAATTATATTACATTATAAGTAGTTATTATAATAATTAATTAGTCTCGTACTAAGTAATTAAATATAGTCCGCCCGCTTTCGTATTTTAATCCGGCTTTTTACCTTTCTTTATTTACCTTTTTCTTCCGTGCCTTTATTTCTATTTTTTTCTTTCGCGTACGTGTCTTGTTCCGTTTCTTTTCTACATTTTTCGCTTCTTTTTACCTGTTTATTGTCGTACATTTTCCGTTTTATTTTTATTTATTATATTTACGTTTCGTTAATAACTTTTTAGAAAATAATTTTTCGGTAATAACAAACGCTATAAATGTTTTAAACGATATTTTTTCGACGCCGACGATATACCGGATATTAGTCGCATTACGGGCGGTAATAAGCCTTATTATATTTATGTAAAAAAACGCGATTTAGATTACTATATGATTTACTTTTACATTTAAAACTTTTTAAATTACGTTATAATTAATTATTACTATAAATCCTATTATGCGATAAACGCTTATTTTTAATATCGTTTATATTATCGCTTAATATTTTATAAATTTCTATTATTTTTAAAAACACCGTTTAATCTATCGGATATTCTGCTTTTAAAAAATACAAATTAATTAACGGACTTAAAACCGCCTATCTTGTTAGTATTTAGCATAAACTTAAGAATTCATTTGCGGTCGGTCGCTAACTTACAGCTTTTTAAAAAAAACTAATTTAGTTTTAAGACAATTATTATACATTTAATCGTTTTATTAATAGATTAAAAATAAATCTCCGATTAAATATTATAATTACGAAAGTTTACTATGAAAATCGTTCTATAAATTTGTAAATTTAGTTTATATTCGTAAGCTTTTTAATCTCTTCCCTAGTATCTTCCGATTAATTTCCGATTAGGAGTAATTTTATGATAAGTTTATAAATATAAAAACTTTCGAAAGTTGTTATACCTTTACGCTATTTATTTACGAACATTGTTCGCCCGTTTCTTAATATTTTAATAAGGTTTTAATACTTATTGACAACTATAAAAAAAAAGCCTTTAATTGATAAAACAGTTATTAAGCTTAAACATCTTAAACTTTTTAAGGCCGGCGATTTATTTCTAATTAAGGACCTATTTTACGCCGATTATTTAAGGTTTACTTTTTATTAGACATAAACCGCTTTTAAAATTTGTATTCGTTTTACGACTTTTAAAATATTTATCTTACAAATTATATTATATAATAATTTATATGTATTTAATTTTACTAAATAATATAATTTAAGTTTCTTAATATGTTATGTGAATATTTCTTATCGTATTTATTAAAAATAAATAACGTAATATATAAGCGAATTAATTATAAAAGCGAATTAGCTTTTTTATTTTAATATTCTTTTACAATATTTCAAAACTCTTATGAAATAACGTACCACATAAGCCTACGGGATGCACAAGCTTTCGGGATAGTTTTTGACATATTTTAATCATCTAATTTCAATTAACCATTTTTTAACACTAACAATATAGAACGGCTTACAAAAAAAGCAAGAATAAACTTAACTATTTAGGGTAAAAAACGAAATCCGAAACTGAGTTATACGATAGTTAGTTTTATTTATAAAGTCGCCTATTTTTTTTCATATGTATAATATATTAGTAAATCTTTTAGAACCGATATTATCCTTAATTTACAAAAATTAAAGCCGACTGAGAAATAATAAATTATCGACCAAATCCTTAACTTAAATGCGCGAGCCTTTTTTATTCGACGTTAGTACGTTAATAATGTAGCGAATTTGTTACTTATGTAACGTGTTATACGACGCGTCGGGGTTAACTAAGTATTCAACTTTATTAAACGGTAATAAAAATTTGAAAGGCGTTTAAATCGAAAAATAAATTATTAAAAGGTTTTATGCGAACATTAGAAGATGTTTCATAAATAATTTAAATGTATTTAGATTATAATCGTAAAATTCGGAATTATAAAAAAGGATATATGTACTTTTAACGAAATTAAATTTTTAATAAGGTTTTTTATAACAGTTAGTATAATTATTATTAGTGCTAAAAAACGTGGAAAATTTAGTAAATTTAACTAAAAAATCGTAAATGGTTTATAATAATATAAGTTATTAATTTCTAAATTTAGGCCTTATCCTTATTTATTATTCTTGGCGAGAACAACTATTTTTTCGCTACTTCGCCCATAATATATTTTTATCGGATTAAAAAGTTGTTATAAATAATAACGGTTAAACGATAAATATATTATATTTAAAATAAGTTTAATATTTCAATTAATATATTTAAACGCGTACGAAATAATTTGAAACGATTTTTTATTTTTAACGGTTACGAAAATTATTATTCGATAAAATTCCAAAAATATTACGTTAATTATAATATTATTACGTTTTACAAATTTGTTAAATTTTTTTACTAATATTAGGTTTTCGCCGAATCTTGTTTTTTTAGTTATAACGTATTTATTTGTTATATATCGAAAGTTTTATACGATATTACATTACCTATATTATTATAAAAGATTCTATCACCGGTTTCTGCGATACGTTTAAAACTATTATAATAACCGATAATATCAAATTGGAATTCGTAAAAATAAAATTGATTTTATTTAATTTTAATTATACTTATACCGACGATTTTTTTTACTTACGTTTATTAATTCCGTTATTTTACTATTTACGAATATTTTTAAACCGCTTAATCTTTTAATAAAATAGAACTTAATATTATTATACAAAAATACGTTTATTTAAACAAAATACAGCCTATTGTACGAAACGAACCATATCTTTAGTAAACGTTAAAAACCTAAAAATAAACGAGTTTTTCTAATAAAAAATACTTTTTATAAAAAATATAAGTTTTTATAATTATAAAAAAGGGAATAGTAAATAATCGCATTAAGTAATGCCTAAAAGTAATCGTTATAAAAGGATTTAAGCGAAGAAATAAAAATCTAACAGTTTTAATAAATCCGAACATAATACGCGTACTTATAAAAAATATAGAAATGTTTAACGACGAAAAATCCGATTAACGTCTCTTACAAGCGAACGGAACACATAAGCAAGCGGAATATTTTTTGGTACCCGTTAGCTTCATACTTAATCTACTTAACTATAATATATTAAATTAATTCCAATTAATCGTATTCTTTCTCGTTAACCGTATATACAACATTTAAATCAGTGTACGTTTGCATTAAGGCTTATTACGGACGTATATTACCATTCCTTTTTGCTAACCCGTATAGCCCGGAACGCGTTTAAGTTAATATTACCCCTATTCCGCAAAGATTAAAGCCAACCAACTAAATACCTATTCCCGACTGAATTCATAATTTTTACACACGAACGTTTTTTATTTAGCTTTAATACGTGGAATATATTCGCAAAATACGTCGTATTAAAAGGTTAAAAGGCGTGTTGCAAGGTTGTGGGGCAAGGTTGTAGGGCGCGGTTGTAAGGCTTATTAGGGCGCGTTAAAGGGCCTGTTGGGAGGCCCGTTGAAAGGCGCGTCGCGGTATTATATGATTTATTGGAGTAATAATTCGATTTTACGTATATATAATTATTAAAATAAAAAGTTCTAAGAAAAAAAAGTACTTATTATATACGATAAACAAACTTTTAATCGTGAAAAAAAGTGGTAGTAAAATTACGTTATTAATAATAGCCGTTGTATATAAATTAAAAAAAAAAGATTAATAATATAACATCCGTAACAAGATTTAATATAATGCGTATATTTATCTAAAAGCTATAAATACGGTTAGCGAAAAAGAAGACAATTAATTAGAATTAATTAAATATGTTATAGTTAAGTAAATTAAGTATGAAGCTGACGGGTGTTAAAAAGATTGAAAAAGTGCTCCGCTTATTTGTATATTCCGTTTGCTTGTAAGAGACGTTAATTTAAAGTAATTTAATATAGTATTATTATTTAACTCTAATATATTATCGTAAAATGCGAAAAGATAATCCGTTCGTTTATAAAAGCCGTTCGCTTACATTGTACGTTATATATAAATATTCATATAAGGTACAGTTAGGTTTAAGCCATATTTTCCAGGTTAAGGTAAATATACAAAAATTATTATACGATATAATTCGCACGATAAATATTATACCCAATAGCTTGGAATACGATAATTAATCGATAGTTTTTACGATTTAACGTAAATTATATATCTTAATTTTTTAAAGCCTTATTTTGCCGAATACGTAATTACCGATAAGTTTCGACCTTGATAAATTTTATGCCCGTTAGCTTTACGGTTCGGCATAGTTACATAATATAACTTAAAAAACGTTAAGCTTTACGCGGTAATCTTAAGGATAAACCTTAAGTATATATAAAAGGCTTTACGAGCCCTTGCCAGTTTTACGGCTTAATCGTTTTACGGTTATAAAGGAAATATTAATACGATAATCAGGTAAAAAATATTTAGTATTAAATTAACTTTTCGAATTACCATTACTATTATAACTTAATATAGGACGAAATTCGTATACGATACCGGTAATCCGTACCGATAGGATTTTTAACGAAACCGTTTCGTTTAAGATAATTAAATTCCACAAAGTTACCGGGCGAGCGAAAAATATCGAGAATTTTATCGACCCAAAAAATATCTTTTAAGAAAATCGCATTCGATTATTAATTTTCGGATACGATTTAATTTCCGAAAATAACAGTAATTAATTTTTACAAAAATTAATGCCTGATAATATAAATACTACAAAGAAGTTATTAGGGAAATTAAAAGAGGAAAGGGAGGGACGATTAACGAATATTAAACTTTAAATTTTAGAACGTTATAAAAAATATAACCGATAATTTGCCCGGCTGCTCCGGATAACGAAATTACTTTAAAACATTGATACGAATCGACGTAAATAAAAACTGCGATATAAAACAGCTTAAAGTCGCCTTAAAGTAAAACGCTTACGAAAGGGATCGGTTTAATAAAGCCTAGGAATTAAGGTACCAATTTATCATTTTATCTAATTTTATTTACACGGTTACGTCTCTTTAAGGGAGAATATAAATATTTATAAACTTAAATATATATATAATGTAATGTCGCACATAAGTAAACGGCCGACATAAACGAATGGATTAAAAACCTTTATTTCGTAATAATAAATTTAATTTTTTTTTAATTATAACACGTTAAATAAATTCAAATTAAATTGTTTTATCGTAAACTATTTATATAACATTAAAACAAATATACGTATTATATTAAGTTTTGTTGCGAACGTTATATTATTATTTCTTTTTATTTATTTATATACGACCGATTAACTTTTAATCCGTTTAAACTAATATTACTTTGACTTCGAACGTATTAAAGCCGACCAATAAAAATACGATTACCGACCGAATTCCCGACCCGTATACGTAAACGTTCCTTTATGCGGTTTTAATACGTAAAAAATATTCGCAAAATGGGAAATTATAAGGTTTATTAAGAAGGGCGTTGTAAGGTTACGGGGTAATATTATATGGCTTATTAAGGCGCGTCGGGGGGCCCGTTAAAGGGCCTATTGGAAGGCCCGTTACGGGATTATAAGATTTGTTAGAATAATAATTTGATTTTACGTATATAAAAAAATTAAAATATAAAATTCCAATTAAAAAACCCTTTATTATATATACGATAAATAAACTTTTAACAGTTAATAAAGATAGTAATAGTGGAAACGCGTTGTTAATAACTATTAATAATAACCGTTGTATACGAATTAAAAAGAAGGAATAGCAATATAACGTCAGCAATAAGCTTTAATATAATGCGTACATTTATCCAAAAGTTGTAGATATAGTTAGCGAAAAAGACTACCGTCGATTATATCAATTAGATTTGTTATGGTTGAGTTATTTAGATTTGTTGTTACGAGGTGGGAAATTTTGGTCCGTTTATTTAAATGGGCCGTTCGCTTGTGTACGACGTTATTATATAAGTTCGCGACTTGTTTTTTAATATGTTGCGATAGCAAATTCCAATTATATAACGATAACATATTAAAATAATTTAAAATAAGCGGATCTTTTTCGCTAAATACCTTTATATCCTTTTTATAAGCACGCGTATTACATCCGGGCTTGCCGTAAACGCTATATTTTCGTTTTTTGGCTTAAAGACTTTTACGACGACCTTTTTCGGCCGCTGCCAGTCGTAATTATTTATTATTATAATTTTTCGTATTTATAAAAGCTTAATTACTTTTATTTAATAAATATCTCTTTTTTTACCAACGTGTATTTTTAGTTGTCTAGCGTTTATTAAAAATGTAATTAGTTTCGCGTAATATAGCGTATTCTTTTCGAAAAAGCGTTGTAATATAATAATACTAAATTATTTCTTTTTTAAAAAATTACGGCTTTAATTACCTTTATTGTTAAGCTAATTTAGTAATTGTTAATTTTTTTTTTTTGCAAACACAGTTTTTGTGAAATTATTTCGGCAATATTTTTCAAAGTTTTCGTAAATAAGGAAATAACGGAGTGAGTAAAACTAAATGAAAAAACGGGGGGTATAGGCAAAATTACACCTTCAAATTCGGAAAATATACGTTTACAATCGAATAAAATAAACTCCATTTTTAAAATCTTAATTTAATATTATCGGTCGTTATAATAACTTTAAAAGCGGTATAAGAAGCTGTAATAAAAATTTGTTAGGTAATGTAGGTAACGTAATATCGCCCAAAACTTTCAATATATAACGAATAAGCGGGTTAGAATAAAAAATATAAAATAGGTCGAAATATTAAAATAAAACAGAAATTAAGAGCATGTAAAATATAATAATGCCGTATTTAATTTAATAATCTTTAAAATTTATCGGATAGTAATTTTAATAACCGTTTAAAATAAAGAAACGTAGCGATCTTTTTGTACGTATTCGAAAATATTGGTTATTAGCAAACTACCACAAAATGAGCTTCTTTTAATAAAGATAATAAATCAAGATAGGGCTTAATTTTAAAAGTTAATACTTTATGTTATCCTGACTTATTTCCGATTCTCCTATTACACTTATTAAAATTTTTTTCCCTTTTTTAATATTAATAATAACTATACTAATTTTTATTAATGGCGTTATTAGAAAACTTATTTCGTTAAAATAAGAAATATCATTTTCCGCGATACCGTATTTAAAAAGTATATTTTAAATAAAAGTAAGGTTTTTACAAAATATCTTTAAATATTTATATAAAATCTTTTAATAATTATTTTTTTAATTTAAATCTATTTCGAATTTTTATTGTCGTTTAATAAAGTTAAATACTTATTTAACCCCGACGTATTTCTTAACAGGTTAAGTAATTAATAAATTCGCTATACTTTTAATATGTTTACGCCGAATAAAAAAACATTCGCATATTTAAGTTAGAAATTCGTTTAATAATCGGTTCTTTTTCGGTAAAAATTAATTTTGTAAATTAAGGATAATATGGGTTTAAACGCTTTTTTTATAATATCTGGATTTTAAAAGTAATTCGCTAATCGTATAAATCGAATTTAACTTTTTATAATTAAATTTTAAGTTCTTTTTTTAGGCTTAAATAATTATATTTATTTCCGATTTATTATAAAAACGTTTCATATTATAAGTATTAAATATTTTAATATTAAACTTATATAAATACCATATAAATAAAAACAGCTTGCAAGCTTATATAATACGTTACATAATAATATTATTAATTATAAATATATATAAACATATATATATTTAGTTAAAAAATAAATAAATATTGTTTTATAAAAAATTTATTAACCTTTTAAATATATAAAAATATCTTTAAATATATATAAATATTTATCCATATATCGAAATCGTTATATAATTATATTATTATTATATAAGTAATTTTAAGATATATATATAAATAATTATTACTTAAAATTATTATATATATAAGCAAAACGTAAATATATACGAAACGTTTTTTTAATATATTATAATAATATATTTAAATAACTTTATATTAATATATCGAAATAATTAAAATTAATTAAATTTTCGTTCGTTTAATATTTTGATAATTTTTTTATAAATACGCTTATTATATTCCGGTTTGCCAGAAATTTTATCTTTTTATTTTTTCGTTTTACCTTTTTTAAAATAATTATTTTTAGTTATTATTAATTATATTTTTTTATCATTTTATTTTTTTTCAATTAAAAAAGTTTATTTATTTATGTAATAAATATTTTTTTTTTTAAAAATATAGTTATTTTTTATTTTTTAAAATTTATTTAAAATATACTTTTTTTGTTTAATTAAATAATTTGTTTTTAAAAAAAATATTTTTATTAATAAATTATTTTTGTAATTTTTAATTTTTTTTAAATATTTTTAAAAATTTTCGTAAAAAATAAAATAAAAATAAAAATAAAACTTACGGAAATTAAAAGGGAAAATAATTAACGTAAATATAATTTAAAAAATTTTAAATTTTTAAAAAATTATATGAAAATTAAATAAAACGAATTAATTTTTATAAATTCGAATTTAATATTATCGAACGTTATAATAATTTTAAAAATATCGTAATAACCGGTAAAAATAATTTTTTTTAACGATATAAATATATTAACGTAATATTAAATTTTTAATATAAAAAAATAAATATTAATTAAAAAAAAAACAAAATACGTTAAAATATTAAAATATATATAAAAATTATACGGATATATAAAATATAATATAATATTTTTCGAATTTTATTAAATAATAATTTCCGTAATTATTAAAAATAAATAATTTAAATTATTATAATTTATTTTTTATTTTATTATATAATTTATTTAATTTTTTTATATTTTTCGAAATTAATATATTTATTATATAAAAAATTTTATTAAAATTTTAAAATTTATTAATATTAAAATTTTTTATAATAATATATTATATTACCGAACGAAATATATTATCGAACGAAATATTTTTTTAATTATTTTAATTATATATTTTTAAAACTTTATTATTTATTAATTATAATATTAAATATTTTATAAAATTATTAAAAATAAATTTAATTATAAAAAGTTTACTTTTATATTTAAAATTTTAATTTTTATTTTAAAATATTATTTTAATAATAAATAAAATCGAATTATTATTTTATTTAATTTATAATAATTAATATTAATTATAAAAAAATTAATTATCGTTTAAATTTTTTATTTAATTTTAATATATTAAAAAATATAAAAAATTTAATATTTATTTAACGTATTATTAAATTTATTAAATTTAATTAAATAATAAAATTTATTAAAATTATTTAAATCGAAATATTATTTATTAATATATATTATACGAAAATTTAAAAATATGTCATAAATAATTTAAATTTATTTAAATTATTATCGTAAAATATAATATTATAAAAAAATATTTATAATTTCGATAAAATTAATTTTTTAATAAAATTTTTATAATAATAAATATAATAAAAATAATATTAAATATTATAAAAATAAATTATAATTATTTAATATATTAATTTTTAATATTAAATTATATATTTATTTATTATTATATAAAAAAACTTATTTTAAAATTTTATTTTATAATAATATATTATTAATAATTAAATAATAAATAAATTAAATTTAAAATTAATTTAATATTTCGATTATAATATTTAAACGTATACGAAAAAATTACTTTTTAATTTTTTTATTTTTGCCGGTTACGAAATTTATTATTTAATAAAATTCGAAAAATATTATATAAATTATATTATTAATATATTTTATATATTTGTATATTTTTCGTATAAATTTTAATTTTTAATATATTTTTTATAACGTATTTATTTATAATAAATCGAATATTTAATACGATAATATTTTATTTATATTATTATAACGTTTAATATTATTAAATTGGAATATTTAAATATTAATTTCGTTTAATACGATTTTAATATTATTTACGTTAATTATTTTACCTTTAATTTCCGCCGATTTTATTTTTTATTTATAATAATTTGTAATAATATTTAAAAAATAATAAAATAAAAATATTTTTTTTAAAAAAAATAAAAATTTTAAACGTAATTAATTAATAATAATAATTATATTTTTTAATTTTTATTTAAAAAATAATTAATATTTTAATATATAAAATATTAATAATTTTAAAATATATTTTTTATTTTAAGTTAAATATACGTAAATTATTATACGATATAATTTTACGATAAATATTATATTTATTATTTTAAAATCCGGTAATTATTTAATAATTTTTACGATTTAAAATAAATTATATATTTTAATTTTTTAAAATTTTATTTTTTTATTAAGGTTTCGTAATATATAATTTTTCGATTAATTTCGGTTTAAGAAATTTATAAATATGGTTACTGGTAAATTTCGATTTTTATGCTTATTAGTTATACGGTTTAACATAATTATATAATATAATATAAAAAACGTAAAATTTTAATATAAAAAGTTAATTTTTACGAATATTTATTAATTTTACCGCTTAATTATTATTTAGTAATTTTTCGAATTATTACTAATATTATAAATAAATATACAATAAAATTAATATATAATATTAATAATCCGTATTAATAAAATTTTAAACCAAATTATTACGTTTAAAATCGTTAAATCTTATAAAATAATAAAAAGTACGAAAAATATTAATAATTTTATCGACTTAAATAATATTTTTTAAAAAAATTATATTTAATTATTATTTTCCGGATACGATTTAATTTCCGAAAATAATATTAATTAATCGTTATTCGAATTTATGCCGAAAAATATAATAATTATAAAGGAATTATTAAAAAAACTAAAAAGTGAAAAAAGGAAACGGCAAATAAGAATTAAATCCTAAATTTTGAAACTTTGTAAACTAAAATATAACCGATAATTTACTCGGTTACTCCGGGTAGCGAAATTACTTTAGAATACCGACGCGAATTAACGTAAAAAGGAGTTGCGGAATAAGATAACCAAAATTACCTTAAAGTAAGATATTTACGAAAGGGATCGGTTTAGTAAAACCTAGGAATTAGAGGGGCGCACGTACTAATGCATACCCCCCCTATTTGCACACCTCAAACTGGGCCCACCCCTAAGAACAAATTGTTATTTTATAACCCCATTTATTAGGTATTTATATAAAAGATGCTTTTTTATAATAATTTACACCGGGAGCTTTATAGGTATTATAAAAATTGGGGAATTCCTTTGTTAAAACGTTAAAGGGTTTTTTTTCGCGGTTAATACCGTTTACCGTTTCTTAATGCTATTTCTAAACCTTTATATATCCTTCTACTTTACGTAATGTTTATTAAGGTCCGTAATTTTAATTTTTTTTTTTAAATATAAAAGTTAAAATTTCGATTTCAAAATCTTTTTCGCGAAATTAATACCTCAAGTTCGCGATTTTTACGGTTTAAAAGTTCATCGTTTTCCTAACTTTATTAACTAAAATCTTAAAATCGCGTTTGGTTTCGTTTAATTCGCTTTTTACTTTCTTAAATTAACGTTGAAGGTTTTAAATGTATTTTAAGCTAAAAACTACATTTTAAAATTATTTTTAACGGTTACTTTGCTTAAAGGGAACTAATTAACGGTTAAAATTAATTAACTTTAAATTTAATAAAACTTTTTTAATGTCGAATAATATGACTTCCACTCGGAAAAATTTAAACGAATAATAAATAAAATAAAAAACTTTAAAGAAATATCATAATAAGTTTTAAAAACTTTTTATTTTAATATAAATACGAACGTATTGTAAAAGTACTATTTATACATATTTAAGTAATAATAAAACTTTAATACGAAAAATACCATAACGTTTAATAGTTACGTTAAATAGAAAATATGTAAAAATATATATATCGGTTATATTTCATATATATAATAAAAAGTATAAAAAACCGTAATATAAATAATATAACCGTTTAAAAAACGGTACGCTAATCGCTTTTAATTTAGGTTTGTAATTATAAAACCTTATAAAACTATCCCAATACTATTTTCGAATTACTTTAACCTAATGGTATATTATTATATACCTAAAAATAATTATATCTAGGTATTATTACACTTAAAACGATTTTCATATAAAAATTATAAATAATATTAATCTTTCGCCGTTTCCGTATATACCTTTAAAAACGAACACTTAAATCGTAAATTCGAACTTTTTAATTGCGGCGTCTTTACGTAAAACGCTTCCTAAAGTCTTACCCGTATTATTTTCGCCTTTTTGGATACCGTTTTCGTTTAAATTAATAATATTTTTAAGTTTAACTTTTTTTCGGTTAATGTTACTGCCGAAAAGTTTGTAAAACGTCGCGATTTTTTATAATTAAATTTTTTTAACTTGGAAAAATTCGAAAACGCGTAAACGTTTAAGTAGTATATCATTATTACGGTTTAAAAAATTATCGATTTAATAGTTCCATATACCCGTTAAATCCCTACGAATGTTTAAAATATATAAAATAAAATAAAAATATTTAATTTTTATCAGAATACGTTTAATAGCGTTTTCGATTTTAATTTATAAAATTAAAAAACGTTTTTCGAAAATTATTAAACGTTATTACGTTTCTAAGTTTTATAACGCTCCTATTATCTACCTATTTTTCGCGTTAAAATAATTCGATTAATACCTTATTTAAAGGTTACGCGTTTTTTTAAAAAGCCGTTTTCGACGTTTATTCCTATTCGGGTTAATTGATACTCGCAATTATAATGCATTTTCAAAATCTAAAACAATTTCGATAATAATTGGTTAAATTATTATTATTATAAAAAAAGATGTTGTTTATTATGGGATAACTAGGGTGTCCAAATGGGGGGGGTGTGCATTGGTACGTGCGCCCCTCTAAGGTACTAATCTATCATTGTATCTAATTTTATCTACACGGTCACGTCTTCTTAAGGGAGAAATATTTTAATATAAAAATTTTTTTTGAAATAAAACATTATTTAATTACGCGAAATTAAGTATATTTAAAACCTACAACGAAAAATTAAAATAAACGTTTTTTTTAAAAAAGATATTTATTATATAAAAGGAATAAGTTTTTTAACTGAAAAAATAAAAAAACAAAAAAGAATTTATAACGATTAAAAATAGTTATCGTAAACAAAGTTAAAATTAAAAAACGGAAATATAATATTTCCGATAAATCCGGTTATAATACGCATATTTAGAGTAAAATTGTAAAAAGGTTTAATAATAAAAATTTTAATTAATTATAATTAATACGATATTTTATTATTAATTTATTTATATTTATTATTACGAAAAATTAATAAAATATTTCGTTTAATGGTATATTTCGTTGAATAATATTATATATTACCGTAATTTACGATAATAACTTAAAAAAGCTTACATTATTTAGGAAATTCCTTTAAATATTTATATAATACTTTTTAATAATTAATTTTTCGATTTAAAAATATATTAAATTATTTTTACAGTTTAATAAATTTAGAGATTTGTTTCACCTAGACGGGTTTTATAACGCGTTATGTAAATAACAAATTCGCTAAATAAATAACATTCGCGTATTTTAATCGAAAATAATATTTATAATTATTTTTCTTTCAGTCGGCGTTAATTTTTATAACTTAAAAATGATAGTAATTTTGGTATATCTCTCGTTAAAACCGTATCTTAACCTCAAAGGTAAAACATTATACATAACGCTAAGCTTTGCGTAACTAGATTTTAGGTTTTTTTTTAGCCTACATAACTAGGTTTATTTTCGTTATTTTTAAAGCGGTTTATATTAAAATAGTTGAAAAATAAGGAATTAAAAACATATCGATAAATAATTAAGAAAAGCGTTTTACTTATATATATATTTCGCTTATATATATAATACGTTATATTTATTTCGTTAATAATTTATTATTACTTATTTATATATATTTATATATTTAAACTAACTTTATATTTATTTTATAACTATATATATAGTAATTATATATAACATTATTTTCGAAATATAATAACGTATAATATAAACTAATTTCGCGTAAAAACGAATTACCCGGTTTTTACTATAATAACAAATTCGAATTAATTAATTATAATATATTAAATGAATTGAAATTAATTAAATTTATTTTCGTTAAACATTTTTTTTTTAAAATATACGTATTATATTAAGGCTTATTGTTAATATTATATGTTTATTATTTCTTTTTAATTTTTATATAATAAGTATTTTTAATTATTATTAATCATAATTTTTTACTACCTTTTTTATATAATAAATATTTTGTTTAATAAATAATTAATTAGTTTTAATTTTTTAACATTTAGTTAATTATAATTATTTTTACGTTATTAAATAGATTTTTATTCAAAAAATTTTTATATTAAAATATTAATAAGTTTTTAATTAAAAAATACATTAATTTAAAGTTTTTTTTAACGAATTAATTTAATCTCTTTACAGCTGTTTTAACAAATAATATTTTTAAACGTTTTCGTAAATAAGGAAGTAAAACCGGCGGCAATTAATAAAAAAAAGTCGGCGTAAATATATCTAGAAAAATGTCGGCAGATATGTTGCACTTGATCTGTGGGCTTGGTGTCTTGATTCCTAGTTGCCTACTCATCTGCAAACAGGGGGAGGGGGGAGAGCAGCCACATATAGCTGCTTCCTGCTTTGTTTCTGCAATCCTAGGGCCACAAATCCAAGCCCTTTTAGAAAATCACCTTAACTGCTCGCAAAAACTTAAGAATTCGGAAAATATAATATTAAAAGCGTATAAAACGAAATTAATGCCAGCAAATCCGAATTTAATATTATTAAACGTTATAATAATTTTAAACGCGTTATAAAAACCGGCAAAAACATCTTTTTTTAATAATAAAAATATAATAATATTATATTAAATTTTCGATATATAACGAAAAAACGTTAAAAAAATATATGTACTTAAACATTAAAACTTATACGAAAAATATTTCAATATATAAAATATAATAATATTATAATTAACGTAATATTTTTCGAATTTTTTATATGATAATTTTCGGAATTGTTAAATATAATTTCTTTTAATTATTTTGGACGTATTTAAGTAAATTAATTATGATATTAAATTAATTTTTTATTTAATTTGTTCCTTTTTTATTTATTATTATGGAATATATTTTGATTTTATTTTATAATAATAAATAACAGTATAATTTAACTTTTACTATTAATTACTTAAATAATTTTAATTTGTTTTTTTAAATTTAATTTAATTCTTTACGTTTTTAAATCTTAATAATTATTATATTTATTATTATTAAAAACTTTATTAAAAATTTGTTTTCGAAAGTATAAATATTTTCTTTTTAATAGTATATTTTACGATAATAACCCGAATAAATATATAATATTTTCGAAATTCTTTTTTAAATTTTTTATAATATTTATTAATATTATTTTTTCGATTTAAACGTATTTAAAATATTTTTTACCATTTAATAAAATTAAATATTTAATTAATTTTAATATGTTTTATAACGCGATACGCAAATAATAAATTTGTTATATTTGTATCATATTAATGCCGGGTAAAAATTATTCGCATATTTAAATTAAGGATAGGGTCGATAAGTATTTTTTTTTTTCGGTCGGCATTAGTTTTCGCAAATTAGATATAGTATCGAGTCGGGTAGGTTAACCATTATATCGAAATCTTAAAGCAAAAAATATAACCGTATATATAAAATTAAATTTAATATGAAAAATTTAATTGTTTTTATAACTTTAATACTTAAATTATTCGAGTTTTTTTAAAAGCCGCTTTATGAAAGTAATATTACAAAATACAAAATTAAAGTTAAATAACGAAAAAATTGAACAAATACGTATTTATTTTATATTATATTTTACTTATAAATGAAAATAAATTTATATATAATATATATACTATTTAATATATTTAGCTATATGTTAATCTAGGTTTACTATATATATATATATACGTTTAACTATTATGCCGGCTAGGCTAATTAACTAACTATTAAACCTAAGTCGACGGGTTTATATTGGCAAAGTACTATGGGAATCTGAGCAATAAAAAAACAAAATAACTTAATCACGTCTCGTAATACCAAGGGTACCTTGGGTAACGAAATTGTATTGCAAGCTGTCGCTATCTAATTATAAAATAACGAACGTATATATCTTAATATTCCTGTTACTGGCTTAGTTGTGTTTAATTAACTTATATTAAGTAATGCTTAACTATATTTAATTGGCGCTAATAGTATTCAGTAAATTCGTACTAAATATATATTACGTAATTTAACTTATTTAGATTTTGTTTCGGTTTAAAAGGACCGTTTCCGAAACTTTCCTTTTGTAAGGTCGTAATACGATTTTTTTTTTGTTTACAAATTTTGCTTTTAAAACTTTTTTTTTGGTAAGTATTTTTTTTTATTATGTCGGGTCGCGTCATTAAAATTCGTCGTTAGGTTTTATTTTCAACCGTTTATTGTTAAAACTTTATTTTTATTTTTAACGAATTTAGTTTTGAAGTTATGCCGTATTCCTTTTATTTTTTTAAGGGCTGGAAGTGCTGGATAATGGAAAACGTATCGAAATGCAAAGTTTGTATTTGGCGGGGTATTTTCTACGACGGAAACGGTATTTCTTTGTTTTCGTTAGAAAATATCCGTACCGAAAATTAACGTTTAAAACGAAAAAAGGTTTTAATAAAGGAACGTTTTCTAAAATTACAGTAATAATATTAGCGCAAAATAAACGAAATTACTATTCGTTTAATTCGTTTTCGGAAACAAAAAGTATTTTTCCGTTTTAAAGCCGTTAAAATAGTATAGCGGGAATTGTAGTTTTTGGATAAATTAAAAAAATAAAAACGTCGCGAATAAATTAACGCGGAGGTTTTTATAATTGCGTTTGCATTATCTATCGGTTCGGTGGATTGGTTGGGTATTAAAAATATTAGTTTGTTTATTAAAAATATTAATTAGGGTTTTATTTTTGGCGTTTTTATCGTTATTAGTAAAAGTTTTTCAATAAACGTTACGTACCGATAAGGTTTTTAGCAGGTTCCTAGGTTATTTTTAAGTCCGGGTAACTTTTTTATTTTACCAAATATTACGTAAATCCTTTAATTTGTCGTGTATCTAGGATTTTTTTTAGTTTATATTTTTGTTTGTTTTTTACCTTTACGTCGTTTTATTTCGTATGTATTTTGATAATATTTATTATTAACTTAAGTAAGGATATATAAAAAGCTGGGTAGAATTTAACCTTAGGTGGTAAATTAAATTAGTAGTTATAATCCGAGATTTTTTTAATAATTTTGTAAAAACCGATATACTTAAAATCGAGTTTTTTGTTTGGTCGTTTCGTTTAAATATTTTTAGTAGTTAAGTAAATTATTTTTCTTTTTGTAAACGTTAATTTTTTTAACCGTTTTTAAGTATAGAATTTTTTTATCTAATTACGTACGAATTCGAATTTTGTATTCATTTTTTAATGTAATTACTTAAGTTATTCCGACGTTAGGATTGTTTTAATAATAAATAGTTTTTTTTTTTGCGATTTTCGGTAAATTTCTAGAATGAAATTAAAATTAATTATGAATGGTGTCATTTTAATGCTTTCGTAATAACTAGTATTATGCGCGATTTGGGTTATTAGTAATTTTTTAACCTAATTATTTTGTTCGTAATTAATATAATATCGTAAGTACGTTTTAAATGTTTAATTTTGTCGTTTTGTTTGCCCGTCCGTTTATAGTCGAAACGTATTAGATAATTTGTGGTTTAAGTTAATTTGTAATATTAAGCTTTGCCAGAATTTAAAGGTAAACGTGGTACTTTTATCCGAAATAATTTCGTATTGTAATTCGTATATGTTAAAGATATTTTTGAAAAAAAATATGAAAATTTTATAAAACGATTAATAATTACAAAGATGCTATTATAATATATGTCCGTAATAGGGTTTTCTGATAAAAGAAGTTTGGTAATGAAATTTATTATAATGAAGTTTTATGGTTGTTTTGCGATTGGAAATGGTTGTAATTTTTTATAAGGTTTGTGCCGTCGTGCTTTCGTTTTATTGTAAAGGTCGTATTAACGTCGGATTTTTTGTATTATGCTTTTTATTTTAGGAAAAAAATATATGCGCTGAAAGTATTTTAGTATTTTGTAGTTTTCTGGATATTTATATAAAAGATGTTTATGTATTTCCCGTATTAAGTCCTTTTAATATTCGTTTAGGATTTGTATTTTGTTAGTTTTTTCGGGGAGGGTATTGTTATATGCTTTAATTTTTTAATGTAGCTTAAGGGCCGCTGCCCGTATTATTGTTATTTGTTGCGGTTTTAGGTACCTTTTTAGGGTAATATCGAAGATTGCGTAATTAATTTTAATTATCTTTTCCTTAAAATCTGGTTGTTTGTTAAATGTATCGGTTTTATTATTTTTTAAGTTTTTGCTATAAATAATAATAAAATTATATTCGGCTAGCTTTTTGGCGTAACGGAATTATCGTGTTGTAAGTTTTCTAGTTGTGGTAAACCGGGTAAAATTTTTATAATCCGTACAAACTTTAACTTAATATCGGTTTTTTTAAGAAAATGTTTAAACTCGCGAAATGTTTTGATAATGGCCAAAAATCTTTTGTTAGGGATAACATAGCGAAATTTTAATTTTTGTAGTTTATAAGAAAAAAAAAGTAACGAAATCTAAAACATTTTAATTATTTCGTTATTCGATTATTACGTTTAAAGCGTAATTTAACACGTTAGTTTTTAATTCTATTAGGCGGTTTGGATCGTATATAATTAATATTAATTCGTTTATAATTACTTTTTTAAATTATTAAAAGGTTTTTTCCTTTTTTGGCGTTTATTAAAATTTTTTTTTTCGCGTAAACCTGTTAAAAAATATAATTAGCCGGTTGAAGTTTTTAATAAATTTTCGATAGTAATTAACGAATTCGAAAAAGGTTTGTACTTTTTTAATTGTAATAGGTTGTACTTAGTTAAGTATTATAACGATTTTCTTAAGGTTTATTTTAATATATTTAAAAGTAATAATATAGTTTAGATATTTAATTTTTTGCGTATGGAATTGGTTTTTTTTTTTGCGTTAATTAGTAAATTAGCGTTTTAAAGTAATTTTAGCATTTTATAGATATATTTTTCGTGTTATTTTTTAGTTTTAAAAAAGATAAGAATGTTGTCGAGGTAATATATTATAAAAATGTCGAAATGTTTTCGCAGAATATGATTTATTATACGGTAAAAGGTAGCAAATATGTTAGTAAGTTTTATAAGGATGATAAAATATTTATAAAGGCCATATTTCGTTCGAAATGTTATTTTTTATTCGTGATTTTTTTGAATCGGATTAAGTTATATTTATTTTTAAAATCGAAAGTAATGAATTATTAACTTTTATGGAAAGGATTTTTTATTTCGTTGATTAAAGGTAATAGCATTCGATTTTTGATTATAATATTGTTAAGCTGTCGATAATCCATAATTAGCCGTAATTTGCCGTTTTTTTGGGTACGAAGAATATAGTGTAATTTGTCAGCGATTTGGATAATCGAATTTATTTTTTTTATGTTAGTTTTTTAGGTATTTTCGAAATATTTATAGCTTTATTTTATTAAGGGTATAGATGGAGTAAAATTTGGTAGATGTTTTTTTTTGAGGATAATTTTATGATTTTATTCGTTATATTTTGGTAATTTCGTTTCGAATTTTTTATTAAATAATTTCCTATATTTGTAATATTACGGTAGTATATTAGTTAATTTTTTTAATTTAAGAGTTGGTTTTTGTAAATCGTTATTTAATTGCCGTAATTTGGCCCTGATGGTGGTAATAATGCGTCGAATTTTTCTGTAGTGTTTTTTTTTATGTCGTTTTTTTGTAGGTGGTAAGGTTTTTGTCGTTTCCTTATGCCGATATTCGTTGTTATTTTCGATCGAATGTTTAAATTTTTTTTTTTTTTTTTTTTTTGTTATTTATCGCTGGACCGTAAAAGAAATTTCACCTGGGTAATTATTTAGTTAATTAAGCGGTTATATTAGTGTAATTATGTTATTCCTAAAATTATGTCGTAATTTTTTAACGGTATAATGTCGAAATTAACAGTTATGTATTGTTTTAACGTAGCGGTATTAAAGGTCATTAATTTCGCGTGTTATTTTACCGTTATCGTAAAGAAATGGTTAACCTTTGGCCGTATTCGCGATATAAAGGTTTTTTTTATATTTTTATGGTAGTTTAAATCGGTTAATTATTTTAGACGTAATGTAGTTATTTTCCAAAGTTCCGTTATTTACTATAACGGTGTATTAGTGTATTTTTATTCGTATTTTTATTATGATAGGATTTTTATTATTCCTTATTACTGCTAAAGTTTTTTTAGAGAATTTTTATTAATTTTTTTAGGTTTCGCTTTTTCGCGGTTTTTCTATAAGGGGCTTAATTTTTTGGGGGGTTATTTAAGCCGTTGTGTTCGTTTCTGCAAATCGTCGATTTGATTTCGTAATTATTTAATAAGATATTATTATTATTTAACTTGTGGTTTTAATATATTAATACGTGCCGCATAAAGTTTTATGTTTTTGTGGAATTATGTATTCCGATATTTTTGCATTTTTATCGTTTTTTCCAATTAAAGTATTTTTCCCGCTTGCTGTCGTATTTTTTGGTTTTATTGGGTGAATTATTTTTTCATAACGTAGGTTGTTTCCTAGGTGGGAGTATTTTCGTTCGTTTTTTATAAGTTTTTGGTAACTTATTTTAAGTTAACTATAATTCCTTTTTTTTCCTACGGGTTTATAGTAATGGATAATTAAAGGTAAAGATTTGTTATTAGTTATCGTATTGTTAAAGCGCGTCCTTTTAAAGTATTTTTTTTATATTAAGTGGTTGCATTTTTTAGAATAGCAAAAAAGGTTCTTATAGGGGTATTATTATTTTATAGGCCAGCTGTAAAGCGCTATTAGTTGGTTAATTTTTTTTTTGAAAGCGTAAAATGCGAAAATAACGATATTATCGTTTATTTTGTTCGTTTCGTCCCGTTTAATTGGGAAAATCGAATTTTTTTTCCGTTATACGTATAATTCGTAGGTAAATAGTTTGTTTTTATTTCTTATAATTAGGGTATTATTATCGTTAATAATAAAAAAGTGCTTTTTTGCATATTGGTTAGGGGTATTAGAGCAAATTATCTCCGTTTATTTTTAATAATTTTGTAGCTATTTTTTGGTTATATCCAGGGGTTCGCTGGTAATGGGTTATCGTCGTATTATAGCAACCGTTTTTCCCTTATTATCTAAAGATTGTTTTATGGGCATTAAGGTTTAAAACTTATCTTATTAAAGTTTTTTAGGTAACTTACATTCTTTTACCTTATGTCCAGTTGTGCCGTAATTCCAGCATTTAATACGTTGTTAGTATTATTTTTGGATAGCGCTAATTTTTATAAGTCCTGGTTCGGTTTTATGTACGGTATTTTGTCGCCTGGGTGTATTAGTATTAGCGTTATGCCGCGACTTATTATCATTTTTTCCTTTAGCATTATGGATTTGCTAGGTATATTATCGGTCGTCGATTTGAACGGTTATAACGATGTAATCGGTCAAATATTCCGGTTGGTCTTTTTTAAATAACTTTTTTTGGACCTTTTTTTTAAGGCCGTTAAAAAATCGGGTTATTAAGATTTTTTATTTTTAGTTAAACTTCGAGAAAAATTAACTAAATTCGTTGCCATATTTAGAGGTAGATCTTTTTTGTTGCAGTTATTAAATTTTTATTTTTGTTTTATTTTTTTCGTTTATTATTTTAAAAATTTTTTAAAGGATTTGTTCGAACGTTTTAAAATCGTTATATATTCGTATTACTTTTGGGTTTTGTTATTTCAAAAACGTAATAATATATTTTCGTATAACGGGTTTAAATTAAATAATTATATATTCTGAAAGTCGTTTAATTGCAAATTCGATTCGTACGGTTAAGGTAACGAGACGTATTAGAAAATATCCAAAATATGTTTAATATTATGTAAGGAATAACTGTAATTTAATGGATATTTTATCGAAAAATTCGGGCTTAAAGGGTTTTAACATTTTTCCGGGTTTTTTACTTAGGACCGGTTAAATCGGTACTTTTTTAGGAACTTGTTAAACTTATTTCAAAAAGGTTTAAATAATTTAAAAAATCGAAATAAATTCCGAGTTATTTCGTTTAAATTAACTAATACGTTAATTTATAAAGTTTAAACGTCGAAAGATTTTTTCCTTAGTTAAAGTAAGTATTTGCTTTTTTTCGTCCGAATTTATATTATTATTTTTTAGGATTTTGTAAGCGGGTTATTTACTAATAAACATAGTATCGGAATATTATTTCAAGTTTGCCGGTATTATTAAATAAAAGTTCGTAACGTATAACGGCTAAATTAATTAATTAATTATTAAACTTAAGTTAATAAGTTTATGTTAATAAAATATTATAGGAATTTAAGTAATAAAAAAATAAAATAACTTAATTACGTTTCGTAATACCAAAAATATCTTGGGTAACGAAATTGTATTGCAAGTTATCGTTATTTAATTATGGAATAACGAACGTATATATCTTAATATTCCTGTTGCTGGCTTAGTTCTGCTTAGCTGTCTTACATTAAACAGTGCTTAGCTATGCTCAGTTGGCGCTAGTAGTGCTTAGTGGATTCGTGCTGAGCACATGTCACGTGACTTGACCCACTTGGATCTTGTTTCGGTCTAGAGAGACCGTTTCCAAGACCTTCCTCCTGTAGGGTCGTAACAACTATACGGCGCGACTTGGAAAACATTTTCGGGAAAAACCGTAGTTATAAACGGATCGGATTAAAAAACTATATAGGAATTATATAATATGGTAACAAATAAGTAAATTACGTATACGATAAGAATAATCAATTTTTAACGGTCTTAACCACTTCAATTATCGCCGATATGAAAACGGGAACCGAAGCTCCTAAATGGTCCGTGCATTAAAGTTAGCGCAACGCCCAAAATACGTCGTCCCAAACTAGACTCACAAGTTACCTCTCGCAAGTTACTGGTTGCCCAGGCCAGACAACAAACGAAACGAGACATACCTAAACTTACGACCATTAAGCCATTAGGACAAAGATAAATTTATATTAATATTTTCAATTTACTATTATTAATCGTCTTTTAGTATATAATAATATTATATATATATTTATTTATTGTAAATATTTATAAATTAGTATTAATAAATTAACTTTATACTATTAATATATATAAAATATTTAATTTCATATATTAATTATTTATTTACCTGCGACTTGTCTAATTTTCACATAATTTATTTTTTACTTAAAGTTATATTTTACTAATTGTTAAAAAGCTTAGTTAATTTAATTAATTTAATTAATAGCCTAACTAAAACTAATTAATTATGAAACTAACTAACTATAAGTGAAAAACTAAAACTAATTTCCTAACCCTCTTTATGCGCAGTTCGTTTTACATTTGCGAGCGATTGTATAATTATTTTAATAGTGGCCAAGCACCAGCTTTTTAGCCAGTGCCGCCGTTTACGGGCATAGCCCTTAATAAAATACTGGTTAATATTATTTGCGCTTATATATAATGCAGGTTCGCTTACGACTACGTGGCCTGGCTTTTATACGTACGCTTTTTACAATATATTAAACGTCGCGAAATAAAGCAGCATTTTATATGCCGGTGCTGTTAATTATATCTAAAATTATTCGTAAAAACTACATTTTTTAATGGCAGGAAGTAGAAAATCTTTAATTGTTAGATTTATAAAGTTTAAATATGTTCGAATAAATTAAGAAGATTTTTTTTTAATTAGTAGTAACCGTTATTAAATATATATATTCTATTCTTATATTTACTTATATTGTATAGATTATATAAAAAGACTATAAAGTTTTAAGTTATCAAGTTGTAAAACAATTTTATTAATTATATTAATCTCAAAATAATTATAACTTTCGTTTTCTCTTCTTTTTTTCTTTCTTTTTTAACCTTAGTACAATTAGTAAATATTGATAAATAATTACTACTGCAAAAATAACATTACTATATAATGCGAGTTTATTGCAACCTTTAGTTTTAAAGCTAGTTAAGTACTGAAAAGTTATATGTTATTTCGGCGCATTTCGCTTGCTTTTAAATGCTCGCTTCTTAAATCGCGCGCCTTGTACGTTTTAGCTCGGCGAAGGCATTATAACATAATAGCTTTTACTCTAACGGCGTTTATATTACTTTACAGTTTAAATTTTTTAAATTAACTTAAAGGTCTGTACCGTACCAGGTAGCGGTAGTGCGGTAGTAGGTATTGCCAAAACCTTCCTATTTAGGACGAACTTTAAGGGGAAAGAATTTTGAAAATAATGTTACGGCTGCACCATGCCATTATGCCACCAGGGCAAAAGATCATTGGAATGATCGCAATTCTAGGCAATCATCCTTGGTGCTGCGGCTGTATATGTACTGGAGCTGTTACGGTGGACAAGGTCGTAACACATAATAACCCTCGTTCACTCCGTTCGCAAGCTCACTACGCTAAAACGAGGGCATTTAAGGACCGCTATATATTTGCTTTAAATCCCTATTTCCCTCGAAGGTATTATCTTCTAACCGTGATTGAGACCTGAGCTGTTTGCCATTTTGTCTCCACTTGGATGTCACGCGTTGCTGCTCTCTTCGTGGTAGTTTCCCCAGCTAGCACCTCGTCAAAATACTGGTTGAAATCTTCAAACGGCACACTAATCGGCTCACTGGTATCCCTCGAGGCGTGCTCAGTGGCGAGATTGTAGAACGACGCAGGCTGGTCGGTAACGATAACCTTGAATATGTCCGTTACCTCGGGAACATCTCCGTCCGTGGGCAGGATTTCCAAGTCGAGGTCTATGTCGCGTGTTTGTCCGGGAGCTACTACGAGAGACTCCTTGCCCTCGCTCACGTGAGGAACCAAAAGCGTTACCGTCCCGTCCATCCGTAAGTTGAGTACAGTAAAGTAGAGGGACTGCTTCGTGATCTCCTCGGCCTTCCACCACCCGGACAACGTGGGATCAAGAGGCCGTCGATTGATGAGCTGTAACACTATACTTTCCCCATGTGAAGCTGTTGCTATACCGTCCTTCACGGCAAATCCAAATTGCCCATGTAAATGGGAGCTGGTGTTCTGGAGGTTTAGGACCCTCCAGTAATGCGCGAGGGTTTTGAGAAATGCATGCATCTCAGCAACGGATGGTTGTTCTGGTATGTACACTGGCGATCTTGGCAGTGGTGTGCCGGAGGCATCCACGACCTTGTGATGGCCGACGGGGGTAGCGCGGATCTCGTAGCCAGCCTCGATGTGGCCAGGCTCCTGGAACTCAACCCCGATAGAGGGCTCCTTCGCCAGCCGCTGCCGGAGCGCAGAGTCTTCCACGAGTACTAGGAGGGGCTGCCCATACACAACTGACACAATCGATGCTGGGCAGCCACACTCCACGCCAGTTACACCAGTAGCTAGTAATGCCGATGACTGGATTGCCCCAACTCGATCGATCGTAATTGTTGTTATTGGCGCATTAAGCTGTAATACACCACGAGGGTAGATGTCCCAGGCTTCACCCCGTTTGACGCCGTGTATCTCGCCTTGGTCGATGTAGACTCGCCTAGACCCGATCTTATTAATGACGGCCTGGCGAGTACTTGAAAAACTACTGTGAGAAAATACTTCGCGGTCTTCGATACCGAACAGTTTTGGATGCTGGTCCGCGGCCTTCAACCCGATTCTGGCACGAATATCATAGAACAGTGTTTTATAGGTGAGAGGCTGCCCATTCTGCCTCAGGGTCTCCAGGCTAGTCAGCAGCGTCACCGTCAGAGCGCCACCTCGACTTTTACTTCCGTTCCCGTACTCATATGCATAATGGTGTGGTTGACATGCTGCTAGAACCGTGTAGTTTCGCGCCCTCGTCCAGTATGATTGTCTTATAGACGCTGCACGGTGGTGCGTCTCTGCAACCTGCCTCACCTCCTCCTCGGATTGCCCTGGGTATGGATGCGCTGGCAAAATGCTGTCAATCTGGCGAACGCTTTGCCTGCGGGTTCGGTCTCCACCTCCGGAATGACAGCAGTCGAGCACTGCAAAAAGATTTGCCCCGGCATCCGCTAACTTGTCAAACCGCCGGCCGAGCTCATAGTCTTCCAGATGGCGATGACCATGAAGAACTAGACACTCGATGAAACCACTGGGGTTCCCTGTTGAAGGCTGGTCTTGAGTGTCATGCGACGTTGATTGACGGCCTCCATGACCTGAGTAGTGGAAGTATACGAAGTCATCTTTACTAACTCCTTTGGTGACGTAGTCGAACTTTTCTAAGATGTTCTCATAGGTAGGTGGACTTTCCTTAAGATTATCGGTAGTGATCTTTAAAACCTCCAAAGGGGTGCCGATATTGTTCCGGAGAACACTTTCCGCATTGTTTATGTCGTTAACACAACCCTCCAGGTCCTTGATGCCCGGAGGATATTTATCAATACCTATCAAGATGGCCCAGACCTTCTGTGGCTGATCCATCTTGGAGTCGTAAACCGAGATTAGACTGGTTTGGTGTATGTTTTCAACAGAGGGGATACAAGCACAAAAACCACAGAGGCTCATAAAATCCACGGGGCGTTTACCCACTTGAAACCAGCGCAGCAGGTCAGGCGAAAATTGTAAGATGGAGGAGGGTTGGAGATGAAGCTCTGTCTTGCCTTCAGCCCCTTCCTTCGTCAGGGCTTCTAGGCGTCATATTTGTATCCACTAGGATTCCAGTATTCCTGTCTTAATTATATATGGGCCCGCGGCTGTGCCGTCTCCCATTCCAATCGATTCCATTTTCGTCTACGCGTTGGCGCCCAACGGGCTCCAACTGCGGCCCGTGCCGTACTTTGCGCGTCTGTTACATGCATCCCTGTCCTATCAACGTTGAAGTGTGGTAGGCCTTCGGTGGGCGCTATCACAAAATTGCATTTGCCGGCTCTAAGCAGGTATCAGGCATGCATGCGGCATTTATCGAGTGTCTTGTGAAGTGGCATCAAGACCATACAGGCCAGTAGCGAAGAATTACGTGTTTGGACGGCTTGCTTTCTCACCCTTACCCCGCTCTATATTCACCAATACATTAAAAGGGGTAGAGAGCCCGCATAAAGGGGCTTGGCTGCAAGATATATCGCCAAGGAAATTGACGCGAAATAAATCAAAGGAGGATAATCGCCCGACGTAATCTACGTGTAAAGTGTGACATTCTCAGGCCAAATGTGGTCTGGTGATCTCAACCATAGGTGGTTATCGAAAGGATTATGGGTAGAATTTAAGTTCGCTGCAGTAAGCTAAAGTAGGCCCAGAGAGCACAACAATATACGGTATTTCAACTGCTTAATGGTGCCAGTCCCGCTACCAGTCAACTCAGCTAGCATTTCAGGCTCCGAAAAACGGTAGGCTGTGTTCTAAAACGCGAGGGGCGTATATTTCAGTGTGAAAAATGGACGGATGGATCGGCCGATCCAGATCCAAAACGCCACTTGAACGGATTTGGACAGATTAATAGATCTAATCGATTTTAATCCATAGGGGCGCTTGAGGCTTAAGCCACTGAAAATCTGATTAAAATTATAAGTGTCTATCTCAAGTTTGGCCTCCTAATTATAAAAAATTGCTATTTTCTAAATATTAATAATTTTTACCTTATCTCAAAAATGTAAATACTAAGCAGCTTATATTATACTTTGTTTAAAATAATGACGGCGCTTCCTTATTATAAGGCTAAGCCGGCTAAAAATTTGTTAGCGTTTATCGTTTATCGCTGGAATTAAGAAGATGTCAGAAGCTATTTGTACAAAATGGAGATATTTAGTAGATCTAATAGTACGTTATTAATATAATGCATTTTCGGTATCAATTTGCACTTGGTTGTTATAACGGTCGAACTTATCTATAACAACTACCTTACGAAATTAGTTTCGAACTTGTCGTAGAATAGGGGTATCTCTGATAGTTAGCATGCTCTCAGCACCCCGGAATAACCTTATTCCGGTATGCCCTAAGTATATAGAGAGCTTCTTAGCTACAACTCTTTAAAGCTTAATTCTAGTCAGACAATTATGACTTCCCATACTTTATGTTACCTTATCTCCCGATCTTCTTAACTGTGATAGTACTTTAGCCAAACCTTTTATACGGTATGCCTCTATCGTATTTAGTTCCTACTTATTTTTATATATTTATAATATAACCTCTAAATCTGCTTGTTACTTATAGACAAAATTTGATAATAATTTAATTACTTTTCTACTGGTAAATGTGATAGGTAGGTTAGTTAACTAACTACTAAACCTAAACGTACGGGTTTATATTAATAGGGGTATTGAAGAAATTTAAGTAATAAATAATTAAGATAACTTAATTACGTTTCGTAATATTAAAAGCGTTTTAGTGTTTGAAATTATATTGTAAGCTGTCATTCTTTAATAATAAGATTTAACGAGCGTATATATTTAAATATTATTATATGAATCGAATGTTTTTTAATCAACTAATAATCGATTATGGTCAAATCGATTAAATTCGATTAATAGTTAAGAGTAGTCGAATTAACCGAGTTTAATTAGTTGCGTTACGTAATTTTGCGGTTGGAGTTGTTTAAGTCTTGTTCCGACCGTTTTTTTAAGCTTTTAGCGTGCTAGGTTTTAATACGATTTCTTTTTTTAGAAGAATTTTATTCTAAAAATTTTTTAATTTAATTTTCCAGTAGATAACTTTTTTTTTACATATTATTTTTACTATATCCGACCGTTTTTCTAAACGTAAAAAATGTAATGTTCATTTTAACTGTTACTAGGCTTTATTTTTTTTATTGGCAGTTTTGGTATAAACATATCTCGTTGTTCCGCCTATTTATTAATCGTTTTAATTATATCGTTACCGAAGGTACGGTTCGTTATCGTTTCTATATAGATAAACAATATTCGTATTACGACTTTAACGGCGTAGACTTTTAAACAAATAGGTTTTTTTATATTATTCGGTTTTTTTTATTGCTAATTATTTAATAACGCGCGTATCGAGTAAAAAGGATAGGATTAAAAAAATGAAAAAAAGGGAAATTTTTTTCTTAAAAACTATATCTCATTTACAACGTTTCCGTCGTTAAGGAAAAAATATTTCGTAAAAAGGCGTTTAAAATAATCCGGCGCGGGGTCGAAAATTTAAACAAACTCGAAAAGCGAAAATGGTAGGAACGAGAAAATATATCGCCCGCGCTTTCTTCTCTTAATTTAATTCATTAATTTTCGATTATATTAATTACCGAGCCGTCTGTAAACGATATTAATTAAGGCATTTTTAATTCTGGCGATTTCGGCGTTGTTAGTAAAAGTTTTTTAATGGGTGTTAGACGTTTATAAAATCTTTTACGAGTTCTTAGGTATTTTCGCAATCTGGATAATTTTTCTATTTAATTAAATATTAAGTAAGTTCGTTAACTTTTCTGGTATTTAAAAACTTTTCCGCCTTATACGTTTATTAATCTTTTATCTTTATATCGTTTTCTTTAGTATATACCTTAATAATATCCGTTATTAACTTATGTAAAAATATATAAAAAATTAAATAAAGCTTAACTTTAACTGGCAGTCCTAATCAGTAATTATTTTTTGAACTTTCTTTAATCATTTTATACGGGCCGATATATTTAAAAGCGAATTTTTAACTTAAACCTTTTATTTAGATGTTTTTAGTAATTAGGTAAATTATTTCCCCTTCCGTAAAAGTTAATTTTTTTAACCGTTTTGAATTATAATATTTTTCTATTTAATTACATATAAAATCGAATTTTATTTTTATTTTTTAGTATAATTACTTTAGTTATTTTGCTATAAGCATGGTTTTAACGTTAAATAGGCTTTTTTTTATAAACTTTTAAAGTAAATGTAAAATTAGTTATAAAAGAGATTATTTTAATATTTTTATAATAGTTCGTGTTATAAGATATTTAAGTTATTAATAATATTTTAATCTAGTTATTTTGTTTGTAATTAATGTAAGATCGGAAGTATAGTTCTAAGATTTAGTTTTGTCGTTTTATTTACCCGTTTGTTTAAGGTCGAAATGTATTAAATCATGTATAATTTAAGCTAATTTATATTATTAAGTTTCGCAAAAATTAAAACGTAAACGTTATTTTTCATTTAAGATAATTTCGTTTGGTAAACCGTATACGTTTAAAATATTTCCAAAAAAGGTGGATATTATTTATTTAGCGTTTGTATTTTTGTTATAAAGTAAAAAATAAGAAAATTTGGTAAATCGGTTAACGATTATGAAAATGCTGTCGTAATATATGCTTATAATTACATCCTTTAACAAAAAAAGTTTAGTAATAAAATTTTTTGTAATAAAATTCCATAGTCGCTTTACGATGAATAAAAATTATAATTTTTTTACACAGTTTATATCGTCGTATTTGGCTTTAACATAAATATCGTACTGGCGTAAAAGCTTTTATATTATGTTTTTTATTTTAGGAAATAATTAATGCGTTAAAAGAGTTCTAATGTTTTATAATCCTTAGGTATCCGTATTATTAATGTTAATATATATTTTGTATTAAATTTTTTTAATATTAGTTTTGAACTTATACTTTATTTGTTTATTTTTATAGATCGTTATTGTATATTTTGATTTTTTGATATATATTTAAAAATGCTATCCATATTGTTGTAATTTGCTGTAAACGTAATCATTTTGTTATAGCAGTATCGAAAATTGCGTAATTAATCTTAATAATTTTTTCCTTCAAGTTTGGTTAGTTGCTAACAACGTCGGCCTGGCCGTGTTTTAAGCCCTTTCGGTAAATGATAACAAAATCGTATTCCGCTAACTTTTCTGTATAACGAAGTTATTATGGTTTAAGATTTTTAATTATAATAAATTAACTAATATTTTTATAATCCGTATAAACGTTAACTTAATATTAATTATTTTTATAAAAGTATTTACATTCGCGAAATACCTTAATAATACTTATACACTTTGTATCGAAAATAACGTAACGTAATTTCGATTTTTATAATTTATATAAAAAAAGTAACAAAATATAATAGTCTTTAATTATGTCGATATCCGATTATTACGCTTAACGTATAATTTAACGTATTAGTTTTTACCTTAATTAGGCGATTCGGATCGTATATAAGTATTACTAATTAATTAGTAATTACTTTTTTAATTTTTTAAACGTTTTTTCAGTTTTAAACGTTTATTAAAATTTTCCTCCCTTTTTAATAAATTTCTTCAACAATATTATTATCCGGTTAAAATTTCTAATAAACTTTCGATAATAAATCGCGAATCCGAGAAAATTTGTACTTCTTTAATTATATTAAGCGTTACTTAATTTCGTATTATAGGAATTTTCTTAAGGTCCATTTTGATATATCCGGAAATAATGATATAATTTAAGTATTTATCTTTAAATAACGTATTAAATATATAAGCGAGACGTACATATAAGCGAGACGCTTTTAAGCACACCGTAATAACAAATCTAAATAAGTTTATAAAAATATATCGTATTAATTAAAATTAATCGGATTTGTTTTCGCTGAACGTATTTACAGCTTTAATACAAATACGCGTATTATCTCCGGGCTTGCCGTAACCGTTACATTTCCGTTCCTTAGTTTTAGCCCTTTTGCGGCGATTACTTTTAGCCCCTATAGATTATATTTTTCTATTACCCCCTTTCTTTTCGGCTAGAAGAGCTTATCCCTTTTATATAGTAAGTATCCTTCTTTTTTAGAGACGTTTATTTTTAGTTTTTCGACGTTTGCTTAAGATATAGTTCGTTTCGCATATCTAGGTAATTTTCTTTTAAAAAAACGCAATTTCGTATAAAAACAAATTTCTTTTTATTAAAAAATTAACCGATTTAACAACTTTTAACGAATTACTTTAATTTTTAATTTCTTTTTGTAAATAACGTTTTTATATAAATATTTCCGTGATATTTTTAAAGGTTTTCGTAAATAGAGAACGAATAAAACCGACGGGGGTTAATAAAAAAAATAATCGGCGTAAGTATAAGTGGAAAAATTTCGAAAATAAAAAGAACGATATTATAATCGAATAAAACGAAATTAATTACGGCGAATCCGGATTTAATATTATTAAACGTTATTATAGCTTTAAACGTATTATAATAACCGTTAATTTTTTTTAGAGTAATTTAAGTATGATAATATCGTATTAACTTTTCGATATATACTGCATAAACGCGTTTTAGAAAAAAATTACAATACGTTAAAAAATTAAAACTTAAACGAAAAATACGCAAGCATATAAAATGTAATAATATTATAATTAACGCAATACTTTTCGAGTTTTATCGAATGGCAATTTTCGTAGCCGTCGAAAATAAGGAAACGTTTCAATTTTTTCCTACGCGTTTAAATATATTAATCGAAATGATAAATTTATTATATAGTTAATTCGTTCGTTATTTAATTACTGTAATTTATTAAGATTTTGAAATGAGTTATTAATAATAAACTTTTACGGCATTAAACTTTAAGGTAATTTTTCCCCGTTGTAATAATAAATAATAGTATAACTTAATCTTAAAAATTAATAACGTAAATTATTCAAAGTTATGTTTATTGTTTTATATAATTTATTTAAATTTTTTGAGTTTTTCGGTATTATTAATTTTTATACCCGTTATTATAAAAAGCTTTATTAAAAATTTACTTTTATTAAAATTGTAAATATTCTTTTTTGTAATATCGTATTTTATAATAATAACCCAAGTAAGCTCGAATTATTTACGAAATTTTTTTAGACTTTTACGTAATATTTTTTAATAATCGATTTTTCCATTTAAACGCGTTTCGAATTTTTTTTACCGTTTAACAAAGTTAAATACCTAATTAACCCCGACGCGTTTCGCGACGCTTTACATAAGTAATAAATTTGCTATATTTTTAACGTACTAACGCCGGATAAAAACCGTTTACGTATTTAAATTAAGGATACGATCGATAATCGCATTTTTTTCAGTCGGTATTAATTTTAGCAAAAAGGGAATAATATCGGCTTAGGCGTATTTACCGTTATAACGGTATCTTAAGATAAAAGGTAAAACCTAATACATAAAACCAAGTTTTTTATAATTAAATTTCGGCTTTGTTTTTTAACCTGAATAACTAAGTTTAGTTTTACTTTTTCTATAAAGCGCTTTATAATATAATAATTAAGAAATAAGCAATTAAAGATATGTAGTTAAAATAGCTAAAAAAGTGTCCCGCTTATATGTGCGTCTCGCTCATATGTTTAGTACGTTATATAAAATTGGTTTTGTTATGTTAACAAGTAAGTTAGTATTTTAAAATAACTATAATATTTTGTAAACGTATTTCTCGTATTAGTTTTTAATTTCCGAAAAGATAAGACTGTCGTCGAGGTAGTATATTACGACAATGTTAAAGTACTTTTTAAGGACACAATTAACCATATGTTAAATAATAACAGATGCGTTAGTCCACCTTATAAGTATAATAAAGTACTCGTACAAACCGTATTTAATTTAAAATATTATTTTTTATTTACAACTTTATCTAATTTAAATTAAGTTATATTCCTTTTTAAGATTTAAAGAAATAGGTTATTAAGTTATGAAAGTCATTTTTTTTATTAATTAAGAGTAATAATATTCGATTCTTAACAGTAATTTTATTAAAATACCGGCAATATAAAATTAACTAAAACTTTTCTTTTTTTAGCTCAAAAAATATAAAGGATTTTCCTGGTAATTTTAATAATCGATTTATTGGTTTTAATTATTTTTTTAAATTATTTTTTAAGTCCGTATAACATTTTTTCGTTAACGTTATAAATGGGATAAAATTTAAGTAATATTTCCATTTTTAAGATAATTTTATAATTTTATTCGTTTTATTCTAGTGGTTTCTTTTTACGTTTTTTTAAATAATCCTTTATATTCATAATATTATGGTGATATATTAATTAAGTTATTTGGTTTTTTAAGTTATTATTATAAATCGTTATGTAATTACTATATTTTCGTTTTAATAATATTAATAATACGTTATATTTTTCGCTAATTTCTTTTATATCGTGCTTTTATAGGTGGTAAAATATTTATCGTATCTTTATACAGGTATTCGTTGACATTTTCGATTAAGTATGAAGATCTTTATTATTTGTTTCTATATTTGCTATTAAGTTATTAAACGAATTTTATATAATTAATTTCATAAATAATTAAAGGTTTATATTAGCGTAACTATAATCTTTTTAAAGTTATATCATAATTTCTTAATGGTATAATACTGAAGTTAATTATTAATTTGTTTTTTAAATAAAAATATCGAAATAAATACTTACGCCTATAATATTTCCGTTATCGTAAGGAACAAGTTAACTTTTAGCGGTATTCGCAATATAAAAGGTTTTTTGTATTTTTATAGTAATTTAAATCGATTAATGACCTCCGGTATAATATAATTATTTTTTAAAGCTCCGTTATTTATGATAACGGTAACGTACCACACAAGCTCACCGCTCGTTTTTTGGCACCTCGCAACAACTAATCCAAATACCTTAACCACAACATATTTATTTAATTTAAATTAACCGTATTTTCTGTCGCTAACCGTATATATAACTTTGGAATAAATGCACGTATTATATTAAGGTTTGTTACAGACGTTATATTACTATTCCTTCTTTTTAATTCGTATGCAACGATTATTATTAACAGTTATTACCAGCGCGTTTCGATTAATACTTTTTTTAACGGTTAAAAAACTTGTTTATCATATATAGTAAGTATTTTTTTTGATTAAAATCCTTTGTTTTACTAATTATATATACGTAGGATCGAATTGTTACTCCGATAAATCCTATAATACCGCGACGCGCCTCCCGACGACCTTCCGACGGCCCCCCGACGCGCCCCATAACAAGCCCTACAGCCTTGCCCCGCAGCTTTGTAACGCCCTCCAGTTTTCTAACGCGTCGTATTTTGCGAATATCTTCTACGTATTAAAGCCGGATAGCAAACGTTCGCGTATATGGGTCGGGAATTCGATCAGCAATCGTATTTCTATCGGTCGGCTTTAATACTTTCGAAATAAAGGTAATATTAATTGGAATAAGTTAAAGGCTGGTCGATCGCATACGAATTAGCAGGAGGGAATGGTAATATACGTCCGTAATAAGCCTTAATATAACATATACTCTTATCCAAAAGGTGTAAATATAATCGGCGAAAGATAATACGACTGATTTAGGTTAATTTGATATATTGCAGTTAAGTTATTGAAATTAATTATTGCGAGGTGCTAAAAAACGAGCGGTAAGCTTATGTAAGCGGTGAGCTTATATAGTACGTTGTATAAATATGTTTTAATCCGTACTTTTAAAGTAATAAGGTTATCGTTAATTTTTTTAATTATTAAAGACTTTTTTTAGCATTCTTTTCATTATTTTAAGTCCTGTTATTTTACGGCTTTCCTATAAGTAATTTTAATTTTTTGTGTTTTACTTATATTATCGTACTTAGCTATAACATTAATCGATTTTATTTCGTAATTATTTAATATATTATTATTAGTATCATTTTATTTTATCTTTTAATTCCTTATTTTCGTTATCCGAATCGTGTTTAATTATTTGTAGCTATTATATATATCGGTATTATCGCCGTATTTAAATTTTAAAGGTTTTAAAATAATCGTTTTATACTTTTGTAAAATTCTTATTAATATATTCCGGTATAATATTTTTGACCTTCAAGTATTATTACATATCGTTTTTGACTAGCTGTTTTTTTTTAAGTTTATAATATCTGTTAATTATATCTGTAATTCCGTAATAACTTATTAATGTACCATGTAAACTTGTTGCGCACATAAGTTTATCGAGCGTTTTTTAGCATCTCTTAATAGCAAATGCGAATTAAATAATTATAACATATTAAATTAATTTAAATAGATCGGATTTTGCGTTTTTAAACGCCTTTTTACCCTTCTTACAAATACGCGCATTATAATTAGGTTTCCGTAAACGTTATATTTCCGTTTTTTCGCTTAAATCTTTTTACGATAATTATTTAAAATTATTTTCTTTTATAATTATAAAAGCTTATATATTTTTAAAAGTAAATACCCTTGTTTTTAAAAAAGATTATTTGTAATTTTTGAGCGTTTATTAAAAATATATTTCGTTTTTGGTAAGAAATCGTATTTTTTTAAAGAACAAAACATTTTCGTATAATATTATAAAATTGTTTTTTGTTAGAAAATTAATTAAATTAATTATGTCTACGAACGAATTACCGTAGAAATTTTAGTTTTGTTTATAAATAACGTATTTGTTAAATTATTGCGTTAATATTTTTTATACTTTTTACAAATAAGGAAATAATAAAATTAATAAAAATAAATAAAAAAACGGTTAATATAAATATAATGAGAATTTATCTATCAAAAAAATAATTAAAGTAGAATAAAACAAACACTATTTTTATAAAATTTAATTTAATATAATCGGTTATTATAGCGATTTTAAACGTCGCGTAAAAACCGGTAAAAAATTTTTTTTAATAATAATAATAACATAATGTTATATAAAATTTTTAATATATAACGAATAAATACGTTTTAATAAAGAAAAATAAAATACATCAAAAAAATTAAAAAATAAATAAAATTAACGGATATATAAAATATAATAATACCGGAATTAACGTAATATTTTTCGAATTTTATCGAATAATAATTTTCATAACCGGTAAAAGTACAAAACTATTTCGAATTTTTCGTACGTGTTTAAATATCGTAATTAAAATATTAAATTTAATTAAAATTTAATTTATTTATCGTTTTTAACGTTATTGTTTATAATATTTTGTTTTCGTAAAAACAATTTAAAAATAAAATTTAATTATAAATATTAATAAATTATAACACTTTAAATTATTTTTAATTATTTTATTAAATGTATTTAAATTTTTTATATTTTTAAAAATTAATAATAACGTAATATGTAAATAATTTATACCACATTTTAACTATTTATTTATAATTAATTAGTTTTAATAATAACACTATATAACGGCTTATATAAAAACCAAAAATATATTTAACCGTTTAAATTTAAAAACAAAACGTTAAATTTAAAAATGGAATATTGCGTTTTATATATAAAACCGTAAAACTTATTTTATGTAAAAGATATACTAGTATATTTATTTATAGGAATTATATATTCAAATTCCCAAAATTAAAGCCGGTTAAAAGAAATTAATTAAAAATTTAATTTTATCAAATAATAAAAAAAATGAAAATACGTTTATATCAAAAAATTAATTATTAAAAATATTTAAAGCGAAAATTTAAAAATAGTTATAAATAATTCGAATTTATTTAAGTTATTATTGTAAAATATGACATTATAAAAAAAGTTTATTTTCGACGAAATTACATTTTTAATAAAATTTCTTATAATAACCAATATAATTATTATTAATAATAAAAAAATACAAAATTTATATAAATTTAATAAAAAGATCTAAAATAAATTATAGTAATATAAGTTACAAATTTTTAAAATTACAACTTATTTATTAATTATTAAGTAATAGTTTATGTAATCCGGTTAAAAAAGCTTTATAAATAATAACGGTTAAATGATAAATAACTTAAATTTAAAATAAAAATAAAATTTTAATTAATATATTAAAATACGTACGAAAATATTAAAATATTTTTTTATTTAGAACTGTTACGAAAATTATTATCCGATAAATTCGAAAATATTACATTAATTATGATCATTATTATATTTTATATACCACTTTAAATTTTAAATTTTTTGAATTTTTGAATTTTTCATATTTTTTTCATTAAAACGCATTTATTTGTTATATATCGAAAGTTTTATATAACGTTATATTATGTATATTATTATGGAAAATTTTATTGCCAGTTTTTAAAACGTATTGAAAGTTATTATAACGATTAATTTTATTAAATCCGGATTTACCTTAATTATTTTCTTTTTTTTCGATTTTAATCGCGTTTTTTCGCCTTAAAAATTTTAATTATGTTTATATTAACCGTTTTTCTACTTGTTTTCATTAATATTATTATTTGTTTATGTGCGAACACATTTCAGAATGATAATAGAAAGATTTAATAAGGATATTATTTATAAAAAAGTTAAAAATTATTAAGTTAAATCGCCGAAAAAAATTAAATCGATTTATTATTTATTACAAAATAACTTAATAATTTTATACTAAAACGCTTTTTTTTTAAAAAAGGTTATTTTTAAAAAGCAAATTACGTTTTTAATAAACGTTATAAAATTAAATAAAGACGTTTTTAAAAAAAAATTATTAAAAAAGAAATACAAGTTTTTATAATTACGAAAAAAATACTAGTAATTAATCGCAATTAGTAATAACCGAAGGTAATTATCGTAAAAAGAGTTAGGTAAAAACATAAAAATATAACGTTTACGGTAAGCCCGAATATAATGTCCGTATTTATAAAAAAGATATAAAGGCGTTTAGCGACGAAAAATTCGATTAGTTTTAATTAATTTATTACATTATAATTAATTAAAATAAATTCGTTTTTACGAGATGCTAAAAACCCTCTAGAGTATTTGTACGTTCCGAGTGTTTATGTACTACGTTAATTATATTAGCTATTATAAAAAACCTTATGAAAAATTTTGTTTCGTCGAAATTATAAATATTTCTTTTCGTAATACCTTATTTATAATTATAACCCGGATAAAGTTAAATTATTTACGAAAAGTTTTTAAATTTTTATATGAAACTTTTTATTAATTTATTTTTAATTTTAAATCCGGTTAAGTTTTTATTAGCGTTTAATCAAGTTAAATATTTATTTAACCTTAATATATTTTATAATGCGTTACGTAAGTAATAAATGTGCTATATTTTTAACATATTAACGGCGGATAAAAAACGTTCGCGTTTTTAGGTTAAAGATTTGTTCGGTAATTAACTTTTTTTCGGTCGGCTTTAATTTTCGTAAATAGGGGATAATATCGGCACGGAAAGGTTTGCCATAGATTCGATTGTTTTAAGGTAAATTCGGGGACGTTATATATTGAACAAAACCGTTTATAATCATATTTTAGGTTCTATTTTTTAGCTGAAATAATTAAATTTATTTCAGCATTTTTTATAAACCGTTTTACATCATTGGCGTTAAAAAATGAACAATTAAATTTGGATGGCAAATATGGTAGATAAAACGTACGGCGAGCTTATGTGCGCGACGAGCTTGTATAGTACGTTAATAATATTTAATAATTGTTTTTGGATTAGTTTATTTTTCTTTTAATAATTCCATTATTTGAAATAATAACAACTGTTTTGTTTTAAATATTACCTTTCTTTTAAGCTAGCTTTATACGGCCTTTTTTTGGTCGTTACTGTTTTAGGAACTAATAATGCAAAAGTATCGATATTATAATTTATGGTTTTATTTTTTCTCGTTTTATTAAGGACATAGAATTCTTTTTTAATTGTACGTATAATATGTTAATAAATAAAACATTTTTATTCCTTATAATTAAGGTATTATTAACGTTAATAGTACAAAGCATATATTCGTTTATAATGATTTAAAGTTTTACGATTAATCTTTTCGGTCGATTATTAGTGCTTTTATAGTTACTACTTACATATTTAAATTATTTATCGTTGGTTTTTTATTTTATTTTTGTAAGAGTAATTTCGTAATGTTTTTTATGGGGTTTTTATCATTATATCAAATATTATTATATTTTAACCTCAAATAATTCTTTAATTGTTTTTAGGCGCGTTATAACCTTTTATACGACAATTTAAGAAAATTTTATCTCTGTTAAATTATAACGAAAGTGCTTTTATTTTGGTTATTATGCGGTTATCTCGTAAGTATTAAGGTTTAGGATTTAGTTTGTTGAGACTCTTTAAATAACCGATATTAAAGTATTTTATAGCGTATTTTACCATAGTTCTAATATTTAACATATCGTATATCTTATTATTAAAAAATTTCGACTTTTATAAATCCAGGTTCCGTCCCGTTCGTAATATTATCTTGCTTCGGGGTATTAATATTTGCTGCGTACGTAAGTTTATTATTATTCCGAATCCCTACTTTTAGGGTAAATCGGTTTTATAATTCTTATTATCGTTTAAATTATTAATTATAAATTTTATTAATTTTCTCGATATATCCGTTAAAGGTAAGTATTTACTTTATTCGTATTATTTTATTTTTAACTTTATTTTACACTTTGTGGTAACATATTTTAATTAGGTCATTTTTTTATCTTCTTATCCGGTTATAGTAATTAAAGTTTTAAACTTAACGGCGTATTTAAATGCTGTTTTTTTTAAAGAAAAAATCGAAAGTTTTCTAAACGAAACATTTTTCCTTATCTGAATTACCAAAATTAAAATGGAATTTGTTTCCAAGTGAATATATAAAGAAAAGATTTCGTTAATCGAATTCTTTTGATTATTTTTTACTGCGTTTAGGTAATTTTATACCATAAGTTTAAATTAGTTAACTACGTTTCTCGTAAGATATATTGTTACGGCAAAAATCCATTCGGGTATGTTATTAAGGTTTAAAAAACCTAAATAAATACGCGTTTATATAAAAAACATTTATAAATTTTGTTTTATTATCGTAAGGTTCCATTTTTTTAGGCTTTATTCTAGTAATAACCGTAATTTCCGCTAAAATAACCTTAATTTAGTTGTAGAACCGTTGATTTTTTCTTTCTAATTTATGGATAAAAACCTCATGTTATTAAATAAGATTTTTCTAAATACTAATCGATATGTTAATATAAAATATTATTCAAAGTTTAACTGTATTATTAAATAAAGATTTGTAACAAATAACGGCTAAAATAATTAATTAATTATTAAACTTAAACGTATAAGTTTATATTAATAGAAATATTCTAAAAGTTTAAACAATAAATTAATAAAATAAGTTAATTACGTTTCGTAATATTTAAAACGTTTTAATGTCCAAAACTATTTTACAAACTATCGTTATCTAATTATACATTCTAACGGGCGAATATATTTAAATTTTAATATATTAATCGAACGTCTTTTATTCGACTAATAATTAATTATAATCCAGTCGATTAAATTCGATTAATTAGTTTTTAGCGTAATTGAACGATTTTCGTTCGATTAGTAATCGAGCGTAATCGAACCGACCAAGTTCGACAAATTGCGTTACTTAATCCTGCGGTCGAAATTATCTAAGTCTTATCCCGACCGTCCTTTCAAGGCTTTAGCGTACTAGGTCTTAATAGTAATAATTTTTAATATTTACGTATAATTAGAATATGGCATAATTATTATTCGGTACGTAAATAAGTTATCAAACTTTATATAGTACTTCTCTGCCTTATTAAACTCAAGCTTAGTCTATGTAGTAAAATATTATCATTTTTTAAATATAGCTAGCGGGGCATTTTTATTGCGTTCATACATAACCGTAAGTTTTTTAACGATATATTTAAAGTTTACTTAAATATTACTATATTTACAAGATTTACCATTGCCTAGCTAGCTTTAAAAATTTTTTGTAGCATTTTAGCTTAATTTGAATAATTTGGCGTACTGGATTAAAATATCCTACTTTTTTACCTCGAGCATTTTCTTTCAGATAGCATTTTGCACAGCATTCTCCTTTTCAATCTAACATTTTTTAAAGTTTTTTTTTTAGCTTTTTCTTACTTAAATACCATAACTTTGGTACAAAAGCTCGGAATTTTAAACGCGTTAAAATATCCTTTATATTATGCTAATAAAGATTGTTATTTCGGTAAATCTTCCGCGGTTTAGTTATGTACTGATTATTTAATTTTATCATAATTTTAAAATATTTACATTAAACTTTATACTACCGGTTTCGCCTTTAAGTACTTATCTATATTTAGACGATAAGATAATGAACTTTGCTAACAGGTTCAGTCCTTTTCTATGACCTTAACTTTTTCCTTTAAATTCGCGAGTAGTAAAGCGTTAAACTTAAAAAGATTTTCGTTAAAACCGAACAAGAAATAGCGACCGATTAAGTTAATGCTATAACCTGCGTAACGTAAACGATATTTATTCGAATCGAAATCGAACTTATTTTATAATAAAATATATCGCCGTATCGATAATTGAAATATTTTTAAACCGAGAGAATTAATTCATTTTAAATACCTTAATTTTTAATTACTCTTATAATTTATTTTATAAGCCTTGCAGTTAAATAAATGTTAAATTATTTAGGTATCATAAAAACGATATTTTAAAACTTAAATTTTATTTTAATAAAATAAGTAATAATGCGGTTTAAAAAGATATAATCGGATAAGTAGATATTAAAAAATATAAATTTGGTTAATAATATTTTATAGCTCATTTTTAATTATTACCTAATAAAATTTAGCTTTTTTAAAATTTAATACCGTTTAATCTGTTTGTAAGGTATTATATCTTCTGCACGTGGTAAAAATAAATAATAAATTCGTAAAAAGTTTAATTATTACCTTTTCAAAATAATACATTATCGTAAATAATTTATTAAAAAAAGGTTTTAAAAACCACGTTTATCAAACCTTAATATTAATATATTTAGGCTTACTTACTTGTAAAGTTCGTCGGTATTAAGGTCTGCTAGTATTAACGTCCCCTTCCATTCGAATTATATAATTTTTTTTCTTTAATAAAAATTTCGTATAAACTTAGTGGATATATTTTATCAAATTTTTATTTTTAATATTTAATAGTATAAGGATACTTAGGACGTATATTTTTAACCTTATAACAGCGAAAATATAATTATTAACGCTTTAAAAATTTGGTATTTTTAATCGATACACTGATTTTTTCAATACTCGAATTAAGCTTACCTATAAGTTATGTAATAGAAATGTTAAATCTAGGTAATCGGCCATATTCGACCGAATCGTAATTAAACCGTGATATTTCAAGAAGAGTACTCTCGGCCGGCTCGCGCTTTATTACTCCATTCTGACTCAACTGTGAGCTCGTCCGTAGGAGCCGATATATTACAGGCAATACTGGAAGTACTAGCGAGCCATGGTGATGACGGTGCCCCTAATTATGTAGATAGAGGCTTACCTCAGCTAGCTCAGGCCTCCCTGGCTCGTTTTTCCAATTTCTTCAGTCACTCAAGTACCGCTCCACAACGCTAACCTGGGATCCTACCTAATGAATTGCCCTAGCAATGAATACGGATTTTACCAAAACAGGCTATATATAAAATTGAATAATAAATTAACAAAAATCGTTATAATAAAATAACGCCTATAGTATAAAATCGCATTTTATATTAACTCCATATACGAATTTTATATGGTATATATTATTACTTTGACTATTTTTAATAGTTATTAAATATAAATTACTGTTACCAGTTTAAAAAATTAGAGAAAATTTAAATTTTAATACTAATAGAGAGATACGATGATTACTTTAAACTTTTCGCCCTGAAATAGAGTTTATTGACAGTTTAAAGCCACATTACAAAGTACAACATATGGAATAACTTGTATAGTATAAAATATAATATTTTATATTAAATTATTTTTAAATGTATTTGCTTATTTCTTTAACGCAAACTTCATTCACCTAAGTACTGTATTTGGAAATAATAGTTTAAGAGATTTTCTTAATTATTAACCCACTGTATGGATTATAATTAACGATTAACACATTTTTATATAGCGAGTATTCAAAAATTTTATTGTTTAGTATTAGAATTAATTTTATAATACAAAATTTAAATAGAGTGACTTTAAGGTAGTTCATTATAAAATAAAGTGATAAATAATATATATATATCAGCTACTTTAGTTTTTCTTTTTTTTTTATATTTATTATTTTTTGTTCTATTTGATAGTTGACTTAATCTTTATCAATACTTTAAAATTAATATATATTATTATTTATACATCCTTGTTAATCTTTACTTATACTTTATATTTTTAATTCGATTTATAAAGTCTATAGTTAAGTGTTATTTAATTTTATTTTTAGAATTATTTATTACCTGGGTAATCCATTAGGTGGGGTCTCAGGTTAGTATATCTTATATGTGCAAAGCTAGTTCAACAATATTTTTAGCCGTTCGGGCTATGGTTGTTACGTCACAACTATGAGAAATTTGGGGGCAGCTAGGTTCGGAACGCCCTTATAGCTACGACGCAACAACCACAACCCGTACGGGCAAATACGCAGCTGGACGGGCTTCTCCTATACTGAATTACTCTTGGAAGACCTATGGCAAAATGCTATATACGGTGGTTGTGCTGTTGCAGCTATGAGGACGTTCCGGATGCGAAGGCTATAAAGAAGAGAAAATTTATTTTTTTTCTTTAATATTTTTGCTAAATTAGCCCCGATTAGAGAGTTTGATATATAGCTAAGTAGCGTCTTTAAAACTCTACATATTGGCGCTTTTTATTATTTTCGAATAGTTTTGTATTGTTGTTTTGTTTATGAGTTTTTAAAATAGATTTTTGAAACCATATATGAGATTGCGGAGAACGGAGCTTAAAAATCACAACTTGCTATTAGGCCCTATTTTAGAAGTTTGGTTATTTTTGTAAGTTTTTTACAAATTAGATTAGCGCGGTACTAAAGGCTACTTAGCCACCGTGTGACGGCTCGGCTAATTAACCAACTATTAAACCTAAGCTGACGGGTTTATGTTAGCACAGTATCGTGAGGATCTAAGTAATTAAAAAATAATTTACTTACATTTCGTAATACTGAGGGTATTTTAGGTAAGGAAGTTATATTGCAAGTTGTCGTTATTTAATTCTGGAATCTAACAACTAAATATACCTTTATTTCCTAATATTAGCTTATTTTTGCTTAGTTAACAGTTGGTAAGTAACGAGCAGTTATGTTTAATTAATTAACGTTAAGCATTAACTACGTCATTCCACGTATTAAAGTTTTATTTCGGTTTAATTAAACCGTTTCCGGGGTCTCTTTTTTGTTAAGTTATAACACGATCTCCCCTTTCTATAAATCTTACCCTTAAAATTCTTTTTTCTCTAGTAAATATTTTTTTCTAATATGTTAACCTATGTTGTTAAAGTTCGTCATTAGGTTTTGTTTTCGACCGTTTATCGTTAAAACTTTTTTTTTATTTTTAACGAATTTAGTTTTAAACTAATACCGTATATTTTATTTTTTTTAAAGGTTAAAAATGCGAAATAATGGAAAACGTATCGAAATGTAAGGCCTATATTAGGTGAGGGGTTTTTTACGACGGGAACGGCGTTTTTTTCTTTCGCTAGAAAGTATTCGCGGAGGAATGTTTTTTGATATTATAATAACGTTATTAATGAAAGATATGCGAAGTTATTACGCGCTTGATTCATTTTCGAAAATGGAAAGCGTTTTTTCGTTTTAAAGATGTTAAAATGATATAACATAAGTTATAATCGTTGGAAAAGGTGGAAAGATAAAAACGGCGGGAATAAGTCGATACGGATGTTTTGATAGCCGCGTTGGTACCGCCTGTCAGTCCGGTAGATTGGTTGAGTATCGAAAATACCGATTAGTTTATTAAAAATATTAATTAGCATTTTATCTTGAATAATCCGAACGTTATTAGTGAAAGTTTTTTTAATAAACGTTGAGCGTTTATAAAACGTTTTGCGGGTTTTTAGGTATTTTCAGAATTTAGGTAATTTTTTATTTGATTAGATATTAGGTGAGTTTATGAATTTTTTGAAGTTAAAAAATTTTTTTTATCTTTAATTTTTTTTCCTATTTTCACGTCGTTTTATTTAGTATATATTTTAATCGTATCTGTTATTAACTTAAGTAAGGATATATAAAAGATTAGATGGAGCTCAATGTTAGTTAGTAATTTTAGTTGGTAATTATTTTAGAAATTTCTTAATGATTTTATATAGGGCGATGTATTTAACATTAAGTTTCCAATTTAGTCATTTTATTTAGATAATTTAGTAGTTAGATAAATTATTTCCCCTTTTGAAAAGATTAATTTTTTATTTGTTCGCGTATGAATTCGAATTCCTTTTTTATTTTTTTGGTAGAATTATTTAAGTTGTTTTGACGTAAAAATAATTTTAATATTAAATAAACTTTGTTGTTATTTTTTTGCAAACTTTTAAAGTAAATTTAAAGTTAGTTATAACCGGTATTATTTTAATGCTTTTATAGTAAGTGTTATTATAAGTTACTTAAGTTAATAGTAATTTTTTAATTTAATTATTTTATTTATAATTAATGTTATATCGTAAATACGTTTTTAATATTTAAGTTTATTCTTTTATTTATTTATTTATCTAAAGATAATATAGGTTAAGTAAATTGTAATTTAAGCCGATTTATATTACTAAATTTTGCTAAAACTTGAAAGTAAATAACGTATTTTAATTTTAGATAATTTCGTATAGAAGTTCGTACATCTTGAAAAAAATTTTTAAAAAATGTATATTATTTATTCGGTATTAATGTCTTTATTATAGGTTAAAATATAAGAAAATTTTGTGAATTGGTTAAAGATTATAAAAATGTTATCCTAATATACGCCCGTAATTTGGTTTTTTAATAAGGGAAATTTGGTAATAAAATTTATTGTAAAGGAATTTTATGGTCGTTTTGCGATTAGTAATAGCTGTAGTTTTCTATATGATTTATGTCGTCGTATTTTCCCTTTGGTATAAACGTCGTATTAATGTAAGATTTTTTGTATTATGTTTTTTATTTTAAGAAAACGGTATACGCGTTGGAGGCGTTTTAGGATTTTATGAATTCTTAGGGGTTTATGTAATTTATGTTAATATATATTTCGTATTAGGTTTTTTTGATATTTTTTTAGGATTTATAATTTTTTTGTCCGGTTATACAGGCCGTTATTATATATTTTCATTTTTTAGTATATATTTGAAGGCGTTATTTATACTGTCGTAATTTGTGGTAAACGTAATTTTTTTTTTAAAAAAGTTTGGTTATTTATTAAGCGCGTCGATTTTGCCATTTTTTAAATTTTTTCAATGGATAATAATAAAGTTACAGTCCGTTAATTTTTTTACATAATGAAATTACGGTGTTGTAAATCTTCTGGTTATGGTAAATCGGGTAGGATTTTTATAATTTATATAAACCTTAACTTAATATTAATTCTTCTTAAGAAAGTATTGGAATTTACGAAATATTTTAATAATAGCTAAAAATTCCTTATTAAGGATGGTATAACGTAATTTAAATTTTTGTAAGTTGTTAAAAAAACAGTAATAAGGTATATTATATTTAAATTATCTCGTTATGCGATTATTACGTTTAAAGTATAATTTAATATATTTATTTTTAGCTTTATTAAGCTTTTTACATCGTATATAATTAATATTAATTAATTAATAATAGCTTCCTTATTTTCTTGGAACGTTCTTTTGTTTTTATCGTTTCTTAAAACTTTTCACTTTTTTTAATATGTTTGTTTCAGGGTATTATTATTTGGTTAAAATCTTTGATAAATATTCGATAGTAATTAACGAATCTAGAGAAGGTTTATACTTTTTTTTACAGTAATAAGTTGTACTTAATTTCGTATTAGAGCGATTTTCTTAAGGCTTATTCTAGTATGTCCGGGGGTAATAATGTAATTTAGGTATTCGAATTTTTAGTTCTGAAATTAACTTCTTTTTACGTTAATTAATAAGTTAACGTTTTAAAGGAATTATAATATTGTATAAACGTATTCTTTTTATTATTTTTTGGTTTTTAAAAAAATAAGGATATCGTTTAGGTAAGATATTACGAAAATATTAAGATGTTTTTAAGCCCGTAATTTATTATACTTTAAAAGGTAGCGGGTACGTTAGTAAGTTTTATGAGGGCAACGAGATATTCGTAAAGGCCGTATTATTTCGGAACGTTATTTTTTATTTGTAGTTTTTTTAAGTTGAATTACGTTATATTTATTTTTAAGGTTACAAGTAATAAAGTATTATGTTCCGTAAATACGACTTTTTATTTTATTACTTGAAAGTAATAATATTTAATTTTTAATAGTAATATTGTTAAGTTATTAGTAATTTATAATTAGTTGTAGTTTTTATTTTATTTAGGTACGAAAAATATAAGGTACCCGGCTCGTAATTTTGATAGTCGAATTTATCTTTTTTTATGTCGGTTTTTTAAATTATTTTTAAATGTATGTAGTTCCGTTCCTTTAAGGTTGTAAATGGGATAAACTTTAGTTAATATTCTTTTTTAGGATAATTTTATAGTTTTATCCGTTATGTTTTGGTAGCTTTACTTCGAGTTTTTTTTTAGGAATAAGCGTTTATATTTATGATTTTATGGTACTCTATTGGTCAAATCCTTTAATGTATTAGGTTATTATTTTAAATCGTTATTTAGTTATTGTAATTTTGCATTAATAGTAGTAATAATGCGTCGTAATTTCTTATAGTGCTTATTTTTTTATATCGTATTTTTGTGGGTAGTAAGCTTTTTATCGTATTTTTATATTGGTATTCGTTGTTATTTTTAAATAAATATTAAGATTTTTATCGTTTTCTTTATATTCGTCGTTTGATTGTAAAAAAATTTCATTTAGTTAGTTTTTTAGTCGATTAAAGGGTTATGTTAACGTAATTATGTTTTTTCCCGGGATAAAAATATTGAAATCATTAATTTTAAGTATGATTTTTTTTATTGTCGTAAAAGAATACTTAACTTTTATCGGTGTTCGTAATATAAAGGTTTTTCTTGTATTTTTATAGTAGTTTGAACCGGTTTATTACTTTAGGTGTGATATAGTTACCTTTTAAAGTTTCGTTGTTTACTATAGCGGTATATTAATATGTTTTAACCCGTACTTTCAAAATGATAGAGTTATTATTATTCCTTATTATTACTAAAGCATTTTTCGGTAGTATTTGTTAATTTTTATAGGTGGTTTTCGTTTTTTGGGGGTTCGAGTTAGCAAATTCGTTAATTTTATTATTCGTTTTTCTCCCGTAGCTGTTTCGTAATATTTTGTTATTGTTTTGTTATTTTTGTAATTTATTAATTTATTTTTTTATATTTTTATTATCTTTTTATAACTGTTTAATAATCATTTATTATTAATTTACTTGATTTTTTATTTTTAAGGCGTAGTATTAATTTTATTTCTGAAAGTAGCGAATATTTTTTTTAATAGCATAAGGCGTTTTTCTTCTTTTTGTACCCTTTTCTTTTTTCAATTTCTTAGATAAGCAGGTTCCGTAATATTACTTGGTTAAACCCGGAGCTTCCAGCGACAAAAGTCCGATTATGCCTGTTTAAGCTAAGCTCGTTAACTTATAATACGGTTTTCTTTTCTATGATTTTTGTCCTTAAAGATCGAAATTATTTGCCGCTTTGTTTAGTAAGTAACTTCCGTTTTTCCTTATTATTTTCAAGATGTTTAATCGTGTAATTAAGCAGAAACTTAAGTTTTGCGAGCGTTATAACGCCTTTTTTTAAAACGAATTAAAAAAGCTAGTTTTGTTATATTTTTTTGTATTCGTTATCGTTCGGAGCAAAAGGAATATAAAATGTTTTTAGGATCGTTTAAGTGGGTTTATTATACCTTTACTACCCGTTTTTGCGATATTTTTAATTCGTTTGAAAGTGAATATTATAAATCGTTCGAAATAGAGGATTATTTGAAACTTGCGGACCGTTTTGCTAAAGAGGAATTTTTGGTAGCTTAGTAATGCCTAAACGAATTATTTAGCCGTTTAGTTCGTTTGCGAAATTAAAAGAAATTATTAAGAAAACGTAACGTTAAAATAATTCATTGTAGAGTTTTTAATATAGAGGTTATAGAGAAATATAAGTGTTTAGAGAAGAAATAATAGCAGTTAGAGATTACGAGAAGCGCGGTTATATAAGTTATGTGCCCGATTAATTAAAGTAATATCGACGTTACCGATTAACCGATTATAAATTAAGGCGTGCCCGTTACTGCTAATTAAAACCCCTTAATAATCGTTAAACGTTTATAAGGTTTCTCGCGGGTTTCTAAATATTTTCGAAGTTCGGGTAGTTTTTTTACTCAACTAGATATTAGGTAAACCCGTCGATTTTTCTCGCGTCGAAAATGTTCTCTATTTCGTATCCTTATTTATCCTTTACCTTTATATCGTTTTATTTAATATATATTTTAATAGTATCCCTTGTTAATTCGAATAAAGATATATAAAAAATTAAATAAAATTTAATTTTAGGTCGTAGTTTTAGTTAGCAATTATCTTTTGAGATTTTTTTGCTGATTTTATAAGGGCCGATATATTTGAAGTTAAGCTTGTAGCTTAATCGTTTTATTTGGATGTTTCCGGTAATTAGGGAAACCAATTTTCTTTCTTAAAAGGTTAATTTTTTAACCGTTTCTTATTATAATATTTTTTTATTTGGTTGCGTACGAACTTAAGTTTTGTTTTTATTTTTTAATGTACCCGTTTAAGTTAATTTGATGTAAGAATAGCTTTGATATTAAGCGGGCCTTCCTTTTATACCTCCTTGTAAATTTTTGGGGCAAAGCTAAGATTAGCTGTTAATAAAGTTATTTTCATACTTTTATAATAATTGGTATTATAGGTTATTTAAGCTATTGGTAATTTTTCAACCTAATTATTCTTTTCGTAATTAATGTAATATTATAGGTATATTTCGAACGTTTGGTTTTATTACTTTATTTACCCGTCCGTTTAAGGTCGAAACGTTGTAGATAATTTGTGATTTAAACTAATTTGCGCTATTAAGTTTTGTTAGAACTTAAAGGTAAATATCCCGCCTTTATTAAAGATAATTTCGTATAATAATTCGTATATACTGAAAATATTTCTTAAAAAAATATATGATATTAACTCGACGTTTGTGTCCTTATTATAAGGTAAAGAACAAGAAAATTTTATGACTTGATTAATAATTACGAAAATGTTATCGTAATATATATCTATAGCTAGGTTTTCTAATAAAGGAAGTTTGATAATAAAATTTATTATAATTAAATCCCATAATTGATTTGTAACTAGTAAAGGTTATAATTTTCCGTATAGTTTATGTCGTTATGCTTTTGTTTCGGAGCAGATATCGCATTAACGTTTAATTTTTGGACGATATTTTTCATTTTGGGAACGTATTATATACGTTAAAAGCGTTCAAAAATCTTCTCGATTTCTGGATGTTTATATAATTGTTGTGTATGTATATTTCGTATAAAGTTTTTTTAGCATTTTTCTAGGACCTGTAGTTTATTTGTTTTTTCTAGTAGATTATCGTTATATGCTTTAATTTTCTAATATATATTTTATGTAGCCCGTATTGTCGCGATTTGTCGTAGTCGTAACTATCCTTTTATAGTAGTATTAAAAATCGTATGATTAATTTTAACTATGTTTTTAAGGTCCGGTCGTTTGTTAAAGGCATTAAGTTTGCCGTTTTCCTATTTTTTGCGGTAGATAATAATAAAATCGTACTCCGTAAGTTTTTTTGCATAATAACGTTATTATGTTATAAGTTTTTTAGTCGTAGTAAATTGGGTAAGATTTTAATAATTCGTGTAAACCTTAACCTAATATTGGTTACTTTTAAGAAAGTGCTTAAACTCGCGAAACGTTTTAATAATGGTTATAAACCTTTTATCGGGAATGGCGTAACGTAACTTAAGTTTTTATAATTTATATGACAAAAAGGTAATAGGTTGTCACTTACCTTATTTATTACGTTATCCGATTATTGCGTTTAAAATATAATTTGACATATCGGTTTCTAATTTAATTAGGCGCCCGGAATCGTACATAATTAATCTTGGCTGGCTGATAATAGTTTTCTTAATTTATTAGAAGGCTTTTTTTATTCGTAACGTTTATCGGAACTTTTTTCCCTTTTTAGTAATTTTCGTTAGAGGTATAGCTATCCGGCTAAAATTCTTAATAAATTTTCGATAGTAATTGGCGAATTCAAAAAAGGTTTATATTTCCTTAATTATGGTAAGCGTTACCTAATTTTAAATTGTTACGATTTTTTAAGGTCTATTTTAATATGCTTAAACGTGATGATATAGTTTAAGTATTTTATTTTTTATATATGGAACTAACTTTTTACTGTATTAACTAATAAGTTGGTATTTTGTAATAATTGTAGTATTTTGTAGATATGTTGTTATGTAATTTCTTTATCTTAAACAAAATAAGAATATCGCCGAGGTAACATGTTATAAAGATATTAAAATGCTTTTTAAGGGTATGGTTAACCATACGTTAGAAGGTTATTAGCGCGTTAGTAAATCCTATAGAGGCAATAGGGTATTAGTATAGGCCGTACTTAGTCTTAAAAGCTATTTCTTATTCGTGGCCTTTTTTAATTTTAATAAAATTGTACTCGTTTTTAAGGTCCAAAGTAATAAACTATTAAGCTTCGTAAAAACGATCCTTTATTTCGTTAATTAATAATAGCGGCATTCGATTTTTAACGGTGATATTATTAAGCTATCGATAATCTATAACTAGGCGTAATTTTCTAATTTTTTTTGGGTACAAAAATATGAGGTATCTTGCCGGTAACTTCGAATATTAGATTTATCTTTTCTGTAATCGGTTTTTCAGGTAGTTTTTAAGTCCGTATAATTTTGCGTTATTAAAATTATAAATAGGGTAAAATCGAGTTAATGCTTTTTCTTTAAGGATAATCTTATAATCTTACTCGTTATATTTTAGTATTTTTATTTCAATCTTATTTCGAATTAAGCATTTATAATTGTGGTATTATGGTGGTATATTTATTAAGTCCTTTAATTTTTCGAGCTGTGGTTTTATTAAATAGTTATTTAATTATTGTAATTTTGCTGTAATAGTAGTAACGATACCTCGTATTCGTTTGTAATATTTATATTCTTTTTTATATCGTATTTCTTTAGATAGTAAGGTATTTACCGTATCTTTATGCCGGTATTTGTCGGTATTTTTAATCGAGTATTAGAATTTTTATCGTTCCTTTTTATATTTATCGTTGGGGTATAAAACGAACTTTACTTAGCTAATTTCCTAATCGATTAAAAGGTTATGCTAGCGTAATTAGGTTTTTCCTTAACTTATATTATAATTCCCTAACGGAATAATGTCGAAATTAACAATTATCGTTTTTTCGAGAATAAAAATATCGAAATCATTAATTTCGCGAATAATTATTCCGTTACCGTAAAAAAATAATTAACCTTCGGCGGTTTCCGTAATGTAAAAATCCTTTTTATATTTTTATGCTAGTTTAAATTAATTAATTATTTTACGTTTTATATAATTTTTTCTTAAAGCTTTTTTGTTTATTATAATAGTGCATTAATATATCCTAGTTCGTATTTTCCTAATAGTAAGAATATTGTTACTTTTTATTATCGTTAAAACTTTTTTTAGAACATTTTTTCGTTTTTTCAGAGTTTTGCTATTTTACGGCTTTTTAATAGGTAGCTTTTATTTTTTAGATTTTGTTTAAGCTGTTGTATTTGGGCGTATATCTAGTTAATTTCGTCTCGTAATTATTTAATATATTCCTATTATTGTTTCATTTTGTTGTTTAATTCCTTAATTCGTTTCTCGAACTGTTAGGTAATTATTTGCAGTTGTTATATATGTCGTTATTATCGCCGCACCTCGCTTTTCAGCTGGAGTATTTGCTTGGTTTATCATCGTATTTTTACATTTTATTTGATAAACAATTTTTTTGTTACCTAGAGCGTATTTTATTAAGTTGTATTAGTATCGTTCTCGTTTTTTATAACTTTTTGGTAAATTATTAAACTCTTTTTGTAATCTCTTATTTGTTGTAAAGGTCGGTAGTGACTGCGAGTTGGAAATGTAAGTTTGTAATTGTTTGTTATATTCCTTTTTCCACCGATTTTAAAACTAACTTTTTTTTTAAATTTGATAGTTATACTACTTAAAATAATAAAAAGGGTCTTCTTGTAGGTATAATTTCCTTTCGGGCTAATTTCATATGGCTATCTTTTGGTTAATATCTTTTTTTAAATTAATGGTGCGAAGGTATCGGTATTACTATTCGCCATTTTTATTTCTCCTTATACGGTTAAGAAAATCGAACCCTTTTTTAGCTCTACGTATTATACGGTAATAAATGGAACATTTTTAATTTTTATGGTCGGGGCATTATATATGTCGACAGTGAAGGGTATGTATTCGTCCGTATCGATTGGAAGTCCTAGGGCAAACGGTTTCGGTTTATCCTTGATATTTCTGTAACCATTTTTTTATCGTTTAGGTTATTTGTCGTTAAACTTGTTTTTTTTGTTTTCGTAAAAGTGGTTTTTCCTTTTTTAATTTCTTTTAGGGTAATTTTTGTTGTCGTTTACGGTGTTGTCGTATTCTGGCTTAAGATAATTTCTTAGCTTTTTTCTAGGTGCTTTATAGTTTTGCGTATAATGGTTTTAAAGGATTTCTTCCGCGCCGTATTATAGTAAGAGTTTTTTTATTTTAGTTATTCTGTACTTGGTTTATAGGTACTGGGGATTATAGTTAATTTTGTTGAAATTTCTAGGGTGATCTGTAATAAGGTGCTTTATATCCTATCTTACCGCAGTTCTAATATTTGACGCGGCGTATGTCCTGCTGTTCCATAGTTCCGATCTTTATAAGTCCTGGCTTAGTTCGGTATGAGGTGTTATTTTTCTTAATGGTATTAGTATTTGCCGAATATTTTGGTTTGTTGTTATTCCGAATGCCAATTCCTAAAGTATATCGTTTTCGTTTTTCCTATCGTTTTTCAAACTATCGGTTATCGATTTTATTAACTTCCGCGACGTACCGATCCAAGGTGATAAGTTGTTCTATTTTAACCATTTTATCCTTAACGTCGTCCTTAAATCCTTAGTAAAATATATCGATTAAGGCATTTTTCTTTTTATCTCTTTATTCAGTTTAAGCAACTAAAGTTTTAAAGGTAATAACGTATTTAGACGCAAGTACTTTCTATTTTAAGTCGAAATTTTTTTTAAGCCGCAAACCGCTTTTTATCCGAATTACCAATTTGGAACGAAGTTAATCTTTAAAATTAATATATAATAAAAAATCTCGTCAGTTAATTTTTTTCGGTTCGTTTTAACCTTCTTTAAATAATCTTTTATACTAAGCTTAAGCTAATTAGCGGTATTTCTAGTAAGATACGTTTTTACAGTAAAAATCTAATCTAGGATACTATCGATATTTAAAAAGCGTAAGTAAATACGTATTTAAGTAAGGAAAATTTGCGGGTTTTTTTTCCCATTATAAAGCTTCGGTTTCTTGGGCTTTATTATGATAATAGGAATCGTTACGGCCGAAATGTTTTTAACTTTAATAACAAATCATTAAAATTTTATTTCGAATTATTAAATACGAACCTAAAACTGCTAAATAAAAAGTTCTTAAAAAGTAGTCGACATTTTAACAATATTATATATTACTTAAAATTTAACAGTATTTCTAAACAACAGCTTGTACCGTATAATGGCTAAATTAATTAACTAATTATTAACCCTAAATATACGGGTTTATATTAGTAAAAATATCTTATTGTTTAAATAATAAATAAATAAAAATAGTTTAATTACGTTTCGTAATACTAAACGTACTTTAGCTAACGAAATTATATTACAAACTATCGCTATTTAATTACGAAATTTATTAAGCGTATATATCCTTTCTGTTGCTTATGATATTTACACCTATTTACCTTTTTTACCCGTATTGACGCCTAAAATCCAATTCCCTGGGTAAGTAGGTTACATAATATTGCTTAGCTAAACCCGGAGATTCTAGCGACAAAAGTCTGACTATGCCTGTTTAAGCCAAGCCCGTTAGTTCATAATATAAATTAATTATTTCTCCTTTTAAAATTTAATTCTTTTAATTATTTTTTATTGTAATATTGTTTTTATTTAGTTACATACGAACTTAAATTTTATCTGCATTTTTAGTATAATTATTTAACCTGTTTTGATATAAACATAATTTAATATTAAGTCACCCTCCATTTTATATTTCCTTATAAACTTTTAAAATAAATCCAAAGTTAATTTTTAACGAGATTATTTTAAAACTTTTATAATAAGCAATTTTATAAGCTATTTCAGCTATTAGTAATTTTTGAACTGAATTATTTTATTAGTAAGTAATATAATATTATAAGTACGTTTTTACCGTTTAATTTTATATTATAACCTAACAGGCTAGGCTCTCCCAGACAGTCGGGACGTTAGGAAAGCAAGCTCCGACCTAGGCTAAGGTATTACATAACCGGCTTAAAAGGTTTAAAAGGTTTGGCACCTTAAGCTAGTTAAGTAGGAAGAACGGTTTAAAGAGTTTAAGGAGTTTAAAGGTGTAAGCTAGTTAAATTTACTAAGCTAAAACTAAAATATATACATTCGTTAGATTTTATAATTAGATAACGATAGCTTATAATATAACTTTATTACTTAAAATATTTTTAATATTACGAAAGTTAATTAAGTTATTTTCGTTATTTATTTTTTAATTTTCTATACTATTTTTATTAGTATAAATCCGTACGTTTAGGTTTAATAGTTAGTTAATTAACTTAATCGTCATATGTTACAACTTCTTGTTTAATAATACCGTTAAACTTTAAGTAATATTTTATATTATTCAAATATCTATAAGTAGTTAGGAAGGATTTATTTAGTAATTTTAAGTTCGTATCCGTAAGATAAAAGGGATAATCGACGGTTTAAGAATTAAGTTAAAGCTTAAAAGGCTGGAATTTATAACGGTAAAAGAAATTCGTAAAATTTTCTTATTTAAGTACGTATTTGTTTACGCTTTTCGAATATTAAAAATATACCCCAATTAACTTTAACGACAAAAATTTAGTTTATATTAAATATTATTAATTAGTTTAAACTTATTTTACGAAATTACTTAAAAGATAATAAATATAAAAGCGAAATTTTAATTAATATTATTTTCTCCCTATATACTAATTTCGAAAAGAATTTTCGTTTTCGTTTCGGCAATTCGGATAAAGAAAAACTTTTAATACCCAACATTTTTAATTTTATATAAAAAGGATTAATATTTAAGTTCGCCGTTAATTTCAGAATTTTAAATACTAAAGCTCGCTGGAAAAATAAAGAGAGAAATGTTTTAATCGATATGTTTTACAAAAGGCTTAAAATAAGGTTAAGATAAAAAAGTCTAAATAAAACGAATAATTACTTTTAATAACTATATCACAAAAGTTATTAAAATTAATAATTGATAATATAAATAATGATAAAAACGATAAAAACAATTTATCTTAAGAATAAGTACTTAAAATAATAATAATAATAAACCTAGATAGTTGGTAAACACCAGCGCCTGTAAGAAGGGAAATAGCTCGTATAGAACGAAACTAGGATTTATAGAAATTGGAGCCGTTTAGTAACAAGGTATACGATAAATATATGCTGGAATTATAACAAACTGGGCTATAAAGCATCTTAATGCAAATTACTTAAAAACCTTCAACACGATAAACTATAAATCCGAGTACCGACGGGATAACCTTAAAGTAACCAAAATAAGAGAACCTTCGTTATAATTCAACAAGGAAAAGGCTCCCCTGAACCCTTACATATAAAAAAATAACGAACTTAAAAAAAGTTAAAAAATTATCATAAGTAGGGATATAACGATATTCCGAATAGCAGCAGTACTTTTTAAAAAAAGGTTCATAAAAAAAGCCCACTTTAACAGAAAAAAAAGAAAAAAAAGCCTTATAACAAATAACCTAAATAATTAAAAAGTGGTTATGAGAATATAAAGGATAGATTAAAATTATCTATCCTGGAACCCTAAATCGATACGGACAAATGCATGCCTTGTATTGTCGACGTTAACGGTGTCCTAAATATGAAAAGTAAAAATATTCCATTTATTAACGTATTATATATATAGTTAAAATAAGATTCGACTTTTTTAACAAAATAGGAAATAACAAAAACGATAAATAATGGTACCAACAGTTTTAAACTGTTGGCCCCTAGGAGGATATCGACTAAAGATTAACCGTCTAAAGTTAGCCTAAAGAAAGGTAATACTTATAAGAGGACCTTTTTTATTATATTAAATAATACAATTATTAAACAGAAAAAAAGTTAATTTAATAAACGGTTACTAAGTACTGTTAGTAAGTTATTACGAAGTTACAATTTTAATTAGTATATATTATTAACCTAAAAAAATGACAAGTAATAAAAAATAATATCCGGTAATATAATAACGTAAAAGGATATTACATTAAAGTATACTAGTAAGGATTTATTCGAAGTACAAAATAATTGTTATCAACGTTAAAAATTTAAGTACGATAATAATACTAACACATATAATAAGGATAAGTAATTAATTAATAATTCGAGTAATAAGTTACTATTTTAACAAGTAAAATGAAATAATAATGGTAATATATTAAATAGTTAAGAAATAAGGTTAATTACTTCTACGTATAAATACGATAGCTTTAATAAAACCTAAAAGATAAAAGCTATCTATAAAAAAGCCGCAAAATAGCGAGAACTAAAAAAGATAAGAAAAGTGCCTAAAAAGGGTTTTAGTAGTAATAAGGAATAATAACAATTGTATTATTTTAAACATACGGATCAAGATATATTGGTATACTATTATAGTAAATTACGGAGTTTTAAAAGATAATTATATTATACTTAAAGTAATTAACCGATTTAAACTATTATATAAATATTAAAATAGCTTTTATAGCGTAAATAGTACGGAAGGTTAATAATTCTTTTATAATAATAGAAATATTATACGCGAAATAGATTATTTTAATATCTTTGTCATTAAAAAATGTAACTATTAATTTTGATATTATACTGTTTAAAAAGTACGACATAATCTTAGAAAAAGTATAATTACGCCAGTAAAACAATTTAATTAATTAAGAAACTATTTAACTTAAACTCTTTTTATAACTAAACAGCAAGTGTAAGAAAATGAAAAGGATATTAACATTGTATCGAAAATAACGACGAATACCGGCATAAGAATATAATAAACAATTTATTAAGAAAAATATAATATAAACAAATATTATGAACGAATATAACGTATTAATATTATTATTAAAAGGATATTATAGCAATTAAATAACTATTTATGATAGTAATCCGAAAAGTTAAAAAATGTATTTAGTATATCGATAAAATATTATAAATATAAGCGCTTATTTCGAACGAAATTTATGATAAAGTTATTAAAACCTAAGAAATAAGATTATAAAATTATTTTTAAAAAAGTAATTTTATTACATTTACCCTATTTATAAGTTTAACGAAATAAAATTATAGGTACTTAAAAATACCTGGAAGCTCGACGAAGGAAAAAATAAATTAGATTTTCGTAATTATTAAGAATATAGTTTATGTTTTTCAGATTTAACAAAAGGGGAAATTACGATTAGTTATAAATTATCGATAACATAATAATGTTACCGTTAATGATAAAATAGTATGACTTTTAATTAGCGAAATAAAGCATTGTTTTTACGAACTTCGTAATTTATTCCTTTCGATTTTAGCAACAAATATAACTTACTTCGAATTAAAAAGAATTACAAATAAAAAATAACATTTCGAATTAAGTACAGCTTATACGAATACCTCGTTACTTTTATATAATTTATTAAGGTGCCGGCGACTTTTTAGCGTATAATCATTTATATTTTTAAAGAATTTTCGACCTTTTTATATTATAGTACTTTAACAATATTTTTATCTTTTTAAAAATTAAAAGATGATACGAAAAGTACGTCCATCAGGTATTTTAATTACTTTAAAACGTTAACCTGCTAATTATTGCGAAAAAATGTTAATTTTATATATAAACAATTAAATACTTCAGTTATATTATTATATCCGGATATAATAAAGTAAATCTTAAGAAAATGGCAGTAATACGAAATTAAGTAACGTTTATTAAATTAAGGAAGTATAAATCTTTTTCGGATTCGTTAATTATTATTGAAAATGTATTAAAAATGTCAGCTAACTAGTAAGATTTTAAATAAATTTATAAAAAACATTTTTTAATAAACGCTAAAAACAGAAAAAAACTTTTAATTGAGGAAGTAATTACGAATTAACTAATAATAATTTTATACGATCTAAAATAGTTAATTAAACTAAAAACTAATACGTTAAAATATATATTAAGCGTAATAATCGGATAACGAAACGATTAAAAAATATTATAGCTTATTACCTTTTTTTACTATAAATTGTAAAAACTTGAGTTACGTTATGTTATCCTTAATAAAGAATTTATGGTTATTATTAAGACATTTCGCGAATTTAAATATTTTCTTTAAAGTAACTAACATTAAGTTAAGATTTATACGGATTATAAAAATCTTATTCGGTTAATTTCGATTAAAATATTTATGGTACGATAACTTCGTTATACAGAAAAGTTAACAGATTACGATTTTGTTATTATATACTGAAAGGGTTCGAAAAACGGCGAAGCCGATATTTTTAATAAATAACTAAATATCTTAAAAAAAAGAAATAAACTTAAATACGTAATTTTTATAATTATTATAAAAAATAGCTACGTTTATAATCAATTATAATAATAGAGGTAATATTTTTAAACATGTACTAAGAAAGTAAGAAATATATTAATAACGTTTAACAACGTATAAATTAACTATAAATCTGGAAAAATGTTAAAAGAATTTAATGTAAAAAAATATATATTTTAATTATAGAGATATTTAAGGATTCATATAACTCTATAACGCTTTTAGCGCATTTATTACTTCTTTAAAATGAAAAATACGGTCCGGAAAGTTTTACGTTAACATAAAGTATATAGAAAATTATAACTATTACCAATCGCAAAACGATAGTAAGATTTTATCAGGATAAATTTTATTACCAAACTTCCTTTATTAAAAAATTTAATTATAAGTATATATTATAACAGTAATTTCGTAATTTTTAATCGGTTTGCAAAGTTTTTTTTATTTTCTATCTTATAACGAAACCATAAACGCGGCATAATTAACGTATACGAATTACCATACGAAATTATTTTAAATAAAGGTATAACATTTACCTAAAACTTTTTTAAAACTTTTAACCTAATCGGCTTAAATTACAAATTATCCAGCGAATTTCGACCTTAAATAACTACATAAATAAAAGGATAAAATTAAATATTTAAAACGTACTTACGATATTACATGAATTAAAAATAAAATAACGAGATTAAAATTTTACTAGTAACTTAAGTAACTTATAATACTAATTATTACGAAAATATTAAAATAACCCTATTAATAATCAATTTTAGATTTATCTTAAAGATTTTTAAAAAAACGTAACAAAAAACACATTAAATATTAAAACTATCTTTAGAGAGTAATACCTTAAGCAGTTATACTAAAAGATTAAAATAAAACTTGATTCGTACGTAATTAAATAAAACAGTATTTTAACTAAAAACGGCTAAAGAAATTAGCGTTTTCGGAAAGAAAAATAATTTATTTAACTACTAAAAATTTTAAAACAAAACGCCGAAACCGGAAATTCGACTATATGCATATAGGTTTATATAACATTATTCAAAATATTTCAAAATATAACTATTACTTAAAGTTAATACCTAAAACTAAACTCTACCCATTTTTTATACATCTTTATTTAAGTCAATAGCAAATATTATTAAAGTATGTATTAAACAAACTAACGTAAAAGTAAAAGATAAAACAAATATAAAACAAATATAATTTTCGATATTAAAAAAATTAACGAACTTACCTTTCATTTAATTGAGTAAAAAAATTACCTTAAAGCAGATAATATTTAAAAACTTATAAAGAACCTTATAAATATTTAACGATTACTGAGAAAGTTTTACTAGTAGCGGCGGATACGCGTTAATCGACAGTCGACCAGTTAATAATATTAACGTTACCCTAATCGGTTAGATCTATAATTCGTTACACCGCGAAAATTATAATTTCTAATTATTTCTGTTCGATTTCAAAACGTTCGAATTTTTCTATCCCTTTTATACCTTAAATATTACGACGAAACATTTTAATACCCCGGAGGCGGAAAAATCCTTTTCGCTTTTGTAAACGGTTTAATTTGTTTTTAGCAGCCCGTAAGGTTTCCCGGACATACTCTTTTTTCTCGTTTTAATTAATTTTTTTCGTTTAATAACCTTTAATATTTAATTTTAGAAAAACTGAAAAATCATAAAGAACTCCGTATCAAGTGCAGTGGGTATATTTTAAAAACCCTCAAATTAACTCACAAAATACGCGTTTTTTATCGCGACGGAAACAGGATAATATAATAAATTAAAAACGCTTAATACGTTTGAAAAAGATTAAAAGGTTAATACGTTTCCGAAAAGAGAAATGTTTAATACGACCAAATATAATAAGCATAAAAAAGAAAAATTAACTTAAAAATAATAAATAAACATTTTAATTTTCAGGATAAAACTTTTGGAAAAATGGAAATCGTATTATAACTTAACAGGCTTAACTTTCCTAAATAATTGAGACGTTAAGAGAGTAAATATTACGGCACCAACAGTGCGGCTCCGCTTAGATAACGCAACATTATATACGCGGAGGCACTTCGTGCCGTTTAAATAGTTTCTTTTTTTTATTCTTCGTATGATAAGACGATACTTTACTTAAACTTAAAAACGTTTAACGCTGTAATAGTTTATTGCACCTTTAACACATTCTTACAGCAGCTAGGTTTTACCTAGCCTTTAATATATCTTCGTATTACCTTAAATTTATCGCTAATACGTCGTTATTTCGTTATACTTTCCTTAAATATATTAACATTAAAAGGTATTACAAATATTATTACCTTAACGCTTACATAAACCTAAAATAACGGTATAAGACCGTTATTATAATTTATTAACTTTAAAATCTTTTTTAAAAATTTCCTTTATTTACTTATTATTATGGTACGATTTATATATATTTTACGACGTTAGGGAAACTTTCCGAATTTAACGAATAACCTTAAAAACCTTTATAAAAAGTTTTTATTACCTTAAAAAAGATTTATTCATCTTTCAAACACGAATAATTTCTTTTTAAGCGGCCTATTACTAATGTAAAAGAGTTATTACGAAACGCGTAATAATTCATATACGAAATTGACGAACTCCGAAATTAATTTACCGTAATATAACAGTTAATAACCGAAAATATTTAATTTAAAAAATGTTTTATGACTGCAAAAAAGTTACTATAGTAAGTTACGGTTTCATATACCGTATTAATAATATTTACAGATATTTTAACGGAATTAAGTTTTAGTAACTACGTACGATAAAATTCATACCTTTTATAAATTATTATTACTTAACTTTTTTTAGTTTCATTTTATTAATAACTTAACTTATCATTATTATAGTAGAAGGTTAACGCGTATATAAGTTAAAGCTTTTAAAATTTAATGAAAACGTTACATACGTAATAATCCGGTAAAAAGAAGATATTAATTAGCGTTTTTAATATATCTTAATTTTATAATAAATTGAAACGCGTATTTATTACTAACGGACCGTGTTATATACGTTATTTGACGCTTTTAAGGCGATATTTATTGCCGCGTACGCAATAAAGTAAATGAAATAATAACGGAATTTTTAAATATTAGGGCGTAATTGTATAATTAGCGCGGCGTTAGCGATGTATTATTATTTTTTAATTAGGTTTATATTATTATTAATGTATTAAAATAAGCCCATAAAAACTTTTAAATATTAGGAAATAATTTCACCGTTTTTAATAATTTTATTAAAAGTTTTATCCGGTCAATTAATTAAAATCGGCAATTTTCCGTTTTATGTATTTTCGTTTTATAACAAAAAGTTAATAAAACGTTGCAAAAAGGTTTCGTATTATAAATGTAATACTTAAATCGTAAAAACGATACGGGCTAAATATATTTATTTAAGAACTTATTTAATAATATAATAAATCAAGTTTTCCATAAGTATAAAGTAAAATGTATCCCGTTTAACATACCGATATCGTAACTTTAATTTATCGTATTTATAGCTTCGAACCCGGAGTATATGCAATGAAATACCGTATTAATTATAACAACGGCTTCCGTAATTTATTAGGCGAGGAAAAACGGCAATGCTAACCTATAATAAACTTTTATATATTATATAAGAAAAGGAGATAGGATTTTTATGTATATCTTAAGCGGCGCCTACGATTTAGCGACGTTAATAGCGTAATTACGTTACGATAACGATATAATAATATTATAAAGTAAGAAAAAAAAATAAGTTTTAAAATACATCGGAACTAAAAGCGCTTATTAAGTTACTAAAATAACAACTAATCCGATTTAAATATACGTTTGATAAGTATTAATATATCCATTTATTTTAGTTATAACTATAACTTAATAATAATAATATATTATTAACGTGGTCCAATATAAAGTGCGGTTATTCGTTTATAAAAGTCGTTAATAATAAATTTATTAGTAAAAATACCTTTGTTTCATTTTATTCTTTATCCCGTTATTTTCGCTTAACGACTAACATAATCGCGGGTTTTATTAATTTTGCGTATACGATATAATTTCGTATTAGCTTTATTATATAAAAATTGTAACATATTAATAATTCTTCAACGACTTTCATATTATTTTCGTATTATTTTAATTTTAAAATATAACGTTAATATCGATTAAATAAATATAATTATGCGTATTATTTACGAAACATTATCGTATTTTTTTAAGTTATTCTTGTCAGTAAACCCCTTACTTAAGTCCGTATAAACACTTTTTACTTAGTACGTAAATAACCTTTTAAATAACCTATAATTATTTGACGTAATAAATTTTCTATAGCTTTATAAAATATCGTAACTATAACAACTTAATAAGTTTCTGCTAGTCAAATAACGTTATTAATATTTACCATAGTTTTTCGTAATATTTTTATTTATAATAATACTGTTAACCTTACTATTATTTTATTATAATTACAAACCTTTTATAATTATCGTAAAAGCGTTGTAACTACCCCACATTACTAAAGACAATATATAAAAATATTTAAAGGGTGAATTACTTACAATACTAACCGAAATTTTAAAGAAAATTACTACCGGAATACTATAGTTTTACGCGAACGTTTATTTTTCGTAATATTAATAAATTACCGTTATATTAACCTTTCGACTATAAATCAAATTATTTTCGGTTTAAATGTTATTATATAACTTTACGCGGATTGTCTTACTATAAGAATTATTAACCGTATGGAAATATGTAAATAATTATTTAGAAAAAAGATTTATTTATTTTAATACGTTTTCCGCATTTATTTGAATTTTGCTTATAAAAAAGCCGGAAAACGGAATTCGTATTTATATGGATTACCGCGATTGTAATAAAGCCATAGTAAAAAATGGTTATTTTATTTCTTTCATTTAAAAAACTTTAAACGTTTTTCATTCGGCGCGGGTATTTACGAAATTCGATATCGTTACGGCGTTTAACCCTTTACGTATTACCTCGGAAAACGAATAAAAATAGTTATAACCCGTTTCGATTTATTTAAATATCTTTTTGCAAACCTCGGTATAATAAACGCTTCGTATTTGTTCTGATATTATATTAATTATATTTCTTCTAGCTTTTTAGATAAATAGGTTACGGTTTACCTTAATAACGTTTACATTTATAACTAAACCCAACAAAAATATAAAGGTTATATACGTAAAATAATAGGTTAATTTATTAACGCTAGTTTAATAATAAACATCTGTCAATACGAATTTTATACAACGAAAATATGTTACTTAAATTTAATTATTTTTACTAACGGCATTATCTCAAAACTTAATATAATAGAAATTATTTAATATTAAAAGGTTTTCGGAACGTTGCGGAAATTATAACGTTTTTCCGGTTTCGTAAATCTTTATTAACGCTTTATAAAAAGCTTTTTTTCGATTATATAACGTCTAATTATTTTAATATATAAAAGAGAATGGACCGGTTTTTTAAGCGATAATGTTATAACGGCGTTTCGACCTTTTAAAGATACTTTTATTATAATGTTAATTTTATTATATTACGACCTTTAACGTAAAATAATTTTTAAAATTGATATTTTTAATTCATTATTAAGGGATAAATCTTTTAAATATATTTGGAAGGTATTTTATAATATGCTATTTTTGTGAATAAATAAAACCTAATAAAATATAAATATAAAATTTACGATAAAGAATTATTATCCATTATTAAATGTTTCGAAAAATAAGATTTAAAGGTATGAAAAATTCAAAAACTTATATAAGTTATTACCGATTATAAAAACGTTAACCATTTCCTTATTATAAAATTATTATATTAACGTTAAATCCGTTAATTTAAATTTTTCAACGATATCCGGTTTTAAGTAATGTATAAAATAAGGAAAAAGGTTATGGTCTTAAACGTATTTTTACGTTAACCCGGCGCCTAACCGGCGTACTAATATAACATTACTGATAATAAGGTAACGTACCGTTTTAGAACGATATTTTGACTTAAAGATAATCATTTTTTTAAAATATACGCTATAAACATTAACACACCGATAAACGTATTTATTAATAATGTACTTAAATTATCCCCCTTATTTAACGACATTTTAATAATGTTAACAGACTTAATTTATAAATAATTTAAGCAAAATATGCGCAAAAACTTTAAAACCACGAAAGCGGATTATAAGGCGCTATAAAAGCGTATTTATAGTAGAGATAAACTATTTAAACCTAATAGCTAAATTTTTAAATTTTAAATATTATAATATAATTACATTATTACGCTTACAGAATATTTTAACCGTTTTAAAATATATAATTTATTACAGCAAGAATATTTTGAATTACGTTTATTCCGAAACCTAATTTGGTTCGTAAAAAGTTATTATTTTTATAATTTATTAAAATATTTAAATTTTTACGATTTTTTATCCGTTGCGTTTCACTTATAGAACGCTATATCCGTAAATTACGTTAACCTTTTTCTCCTTCTCCGAAGGTTTAAGGCGTACGTATAAATACGTTTTTGAAATAAGTAACAAATTTACGAAAATGCGTTATTTCGCCGCCGTTACGAATACGTCGCTAATTATATTTACAAACATTTTTTTAAAGTATAGCGCTTATACGGTATTTTAATTACGGTTATATTAAACCGTAATACGTACTTTATCTTAAACTTTTAAAAAAAATTACATTATTATTTCGGCGTTATATTTTACGTTTTAACCGCGTATTACCTGCGAACCGTCGATCAAACGGTAATTATTAACGTAATAATAACGTATTATTTATATTACTAATTTTATTAAAATAATTGAGTAAATTAATTTCTCTTAATTAAATTTATTAATAATAATTATATATTCGAAATTTTTAACCTTTCGCCGTTTTTCGTGAATTATTATTTTCATTTTATTATAAGTAGGGAATCATAACGTCCGTTTATAACTTTTAAAATGTTTACGTAATAAAAGAAATATACCAAAACAATAAATTACGTAAATCGGTTAAAGGATACTGTTAAAAAGGTTAAACCGTTAATAATAAAAGCATAAAACCGTTATACCGAAAAAGTTAACCGATATCGTATTAACGCTAATACGTTCGCAGAAAAAAAAGAAAAAACGTATAAATTTAACGATAAATACCTAAACGTTTTCGGTATTACGACAATATATTTTCGCCTTATAACCGTAAAAATAACAGCTTAATACGGGTTATTTCTATTTTTTTAATTTTTTAATATATTATTATTAGTAATGTTTTTAAACATAAAACGTAATAAATAAGGAATAAAAAATACATATAAAAAACGTTATCATTATCCAGGAAAATAATTCGAAAAAAGCTAAATAATATTTTGAATATAAAGTTAAAATACTATACCCGTACCAACCTCTTTGGAAACCGGTTACGAATTGCCGGAAATACGATTTTAATATAACCGAATTCTAAAAAAATATTCTCAAGACATTTAAAGCTCTAAATTAATTTTAATTATTATTAAAATATTAACGAAAAATAACGTAAAACGTACGAAAAAAACGAAAGAGATTTTATTAAGCCGACGCCGTAGGAATATTACGATAATAATCATATTATATTAAAATTAAATTAAAAATAAAATACAACGTTTAATAACGTTATAAAATATTCAATTATAAAACCCGGCGTCCGGATAACGACGCGTTAATATAATAATAACGTAATAATAAAAAACTTAACCGTAAAAAAATACGGCGTTATGATAATAACGTAATAATTAAAAATTATTAAAACGTATAAAAAACGTTATTATATTAACGTCCGCCTAATTAAAACTTAAAAACTTCAAAATATTATCGTATACTTTTTAGCGGAAGCCCTATTTAATTAACGTTTATAGTTAATAATTTTCGTTTTTGGCAACTAAGCGGTATTTGGTCGTTTTTTTTAAGCGGTAACTTAAATATCGTTTTATTATCGCAAATTTAATACCGCGTTACTACGAAATATATGTTTCAGTATACTTACGGCGTTACCCGCGAAACGGGGATAATATACCTATATTAACGCCTATCGAGCAATAGCTTACGCGGAGTAATCGATTTTATTTTATTTCTTTTTGGCGTCCGTTATCCCGAAAGCGGTACGATAAATTTTTTCGGACGACTCGAAAGTAATACATAAACGTAATACCGCCCCGCAAAATTGCTAACGGAAATTATTAAAATACGCGTACGTGTTGTCGCCGTTATCGTTAAAAATAAGCTTGCCGTTATTATTATAATTAACGTCGAAATAAGAATTTATTTAATAAAAATAAGGTTTACATTTAATAAATCGTTTTAAACATTGTATATCGCTTATACGTTATAACGTTAACCTAATAACAATACGGTATAAATATAATAATAATATTACGTGGTATAAAATTTACCAATTAATAAACTTTTAGGCGTATAACATTAAATATACATTTACCTTTACGGTAAATTCGAAAAAATAACAGAATAATAATATTTTGTTAATAGTAAGATCGTCGTTAAAAATAATGTTTCTAAAATAAAATATAGAAAGCCGTTTAGCGCAAACGGGCGCTCTATAAATAATATACGATTAAGGAAATATTATTACGATAACGAAATAATAATATAAAACCGTAAGTATAAAAACGGTGAAAAAATTACGAAAAAGTAGGACAAAAAACGTAAGGGTAATAAAACGTTAATAATAAGGCGACCCTAAAAAAAAAAATTTTTTAAAAAAATTTAATATTTATATCGCAAAAATAATAAAAACGGGAACGCGGCAAAATCTAATCGAATTAACGTTATCCCGTATAACGACATTAGCACTTCTGTACCGGAGCTGGTATTATATATTTTTCTTTGCGGCAACCCCGCCACCCCGTTATTACCGCGGCCCCATTTCAGCTACATCTCGCATACGCCCCATTACCATAACGGCGTACTACGAATACTTAATATGCTACCAACTAAAGTTCTAATCCAGGATAAAGGATTTATGCTTTTTCTTTTATTTAAATCATTATAAATACTTATTTTTTTTAAAAAAAGTTACTATTACGGTATAATAATACGGCTCCGTTTAACTAATGTATATAGGGAGACATTTTATACTTTTTAAAAAATTTCCTCTTTTCTTTTCGTATAACAACAAAATACTTTACCTAAACTTAAAAACGTTTAACGCTATAACAGTAAACTCTGACCTAAATCAAAATATTACGTAACCGGCTTAGAGGGCTTAAAAGGCTTAGCACCTTAAATTAGTTAAATAGGAAAAACGGCTTAACAAAATTAAAAAGCTTAAAAACTTAAGTTAATTAAGCCTAGTAAGACAAAATCAAAATATATACGCTTATTAAATTCCATAATTAAATAGCGACAATTTGTAATATAACTTCGTTACCCAAAACAGCTTTAGTATTACGAGACGGAACTAAGTTATCCTCGTTATTTATTACTTAATTTCTTATAGTACTTCTGTTGCTATAAACTCGTACGTTTAGCTTAAATAGTTAGTTAATTAGTTTATCCGTCACATTTTATTACTTAATATATCCGTTTACTTAAAGTTAAAATATGTTAAAAGTTTTGTAAGTTAAACCAGTTTATACTATTAAACTTTACTAAAATTTAAAACAATCTCGTATGGTAATTCGTATATACTAAAGATAGTTTTAAAAAATATATACGTTATTTATTCAGCATTTATGTTTTTATTATAAGGTAATAGATAAAAAGGTTTTATAAATCGATTAACAATTACGAAAGTGTTATTATAATATATAGTCGTAACTCGATTTTTTAATAAAAAAAGTTTACGAATAAAATTTACTATAATAAAATATCCTAATAGCTTTACGACTAATAACGACTATAACTTTCCGTACGGTTTATATCGTCGTATTTTTATTTTAACGCTAACTTCGCATTGACATATAACTTTCTATATTATATTTTACATTTTAAAAAAGTAATAAATACGTTACAAACGTTTTAAAGTTTTACAAATCCCTAGGTATCCGTATAGTAAATATTAGTATACGTCTCGTACCAAATCCTTTTAACATTTTATTAAAATTTATATTTCATCTATTTTTCTATTATATATTTAAAAGTACTCCCTATACTGTCGCAACTTATTAGAAGCGTAACCACCTTTTTATAATAATATCCAAAACTATATAACTAATTTAAAACCTTTTTTTTTAAAAAAATCTAGTTATATACTAAATGTATGGGCTTTACTATTTTTAAACCCTTTAATAAATAATAACGAAATTATACTCCGCTACTCCTTCTATAAAACCAAACTATTATACTATAAATTTTGTAATCGTAATAAATCGAGTAAAATTTTATTAATCCATATAAAGCTTAAGCTGATATTAGTTACTTTAGAAAAAATATTTAAAGTGATAAAACGTTTTAATAATAACTATAAATTTTTTTCGAAAATTACGTAACGTACTTTATATTTTTATAACTTATACGAAAAAGAAATAACGGGGTACAATACACTTTAGTCGTTTTATTATCCGATCACTACGTTGAAAACATAATGCAACATATCAGTTTTTAATTCGACTAAGAGATTTAAGTTATACATAATTAATAATAATTAACTATTAATAACTTCTTAATTTATTAAAAAGTTTATTTTATATTTGTGACGTATATTAAAACTCCTTTCCTTTCCTAGTAAATATATTCAAAAATATCGTTATCTCATTAACACTTCGGATAAACTTTCGAATTAATTAGCTAATTTCAAAAAAGCTTTTACTTTTTTAATTATAATAGGCGTTACCTAGTCTCGTACTCCTGCGACTTTTTTAAAGTCTATTTTGAAAATATCTAAAAGTGATAATATAACTTAAATGTTTAATTTCTTATATATAAAATTAGCGTTTTTCACATTAATTAATAAATTGACGTTTTAAAGTAATTATAATATTTTATAAACGTATTTGTCATTTTCTATTACATTTTCTAAAAATTAAAGATATCGTTAAAGTAACATATTACAAAAAGGTTAAAAATATAATTAACTATACGTTAGAAAATTAATAATACGTAATTAAATTTTATAGAAATAATAAAATACGGGTACAAACTATATTTAATTCGAAATCTTGACTTTTATTTATAATTTCTTTAATTCGAATTAAGTTATATCCCTTGTTAAAATCGAAAACAGTAAATTATTAAACTTTATAAAAGCCATTTTTTATCTTATTTATTAAAAGTAATAACATTCGATTCTTAAAAATAATCTTATTAAATTATTACTAAATTATAAGTAATCGTAATTTTCTGTTGTTCTTCGGTACGAAAAATATAAAGTCCCTAATTAGTAATTTTACTAATCGAATTTATTTTTTTTTAAAAAAATTGAGATTCTAGGTAATTTTTAAATGCGTATAATTTTATTTCGTTCAAGTTAAAAACATGGTAAAATTTAATAAACACTCCCCTTTTTAAAACAATTTATAATTTTATTTACTATATTCCGCTAATTTCGTCTTAATCTCCTTTTTAAATAAATATTTATATTAATCGTATTATATTAATACGTTAATTAAAATTTTCAACTTTTAAATTCGTATTATCAATTGTTATTTAATTATTACAATTTTACTCTAACAATAATAATAATAATAAGTAGTATTTTTTGTTAATGTACATTTTGCTTTATATCGTATCTTTATGCCGGTATTTGTCCTTATTTTCGATTAAATATTAATGTTTTTGGTATTTGTTTTTATACTTATTACCGTTTTATAAATTCAATTTTATCTGGTTAATTTTTTAATTAATTAAAGTGTTATATTAGCGTAATTATGCTTCTCCTAGTATTTTATCATAATTCCTTAGCGGTATAATATCGAAATAATTAATTTCGCGCGTAACTTTTTAATTATTATAAAAAAATAGTTAACGTTCAGTAATATTCGCAACGTAAAAGTTTTTCTTATACCTCTATATTAATTTAAATCTGTTAATTCCCTTAAGTATACTATAATTACCTTTTAAAGCTCCACTATCCACCATAACGATATATTAATATATATCAACCCGTACCTTTTAAATAATAATATTATTATTATCCCGTATTATCGCTTAAAGATTTTTAGAAAAATTTCTTATTTTGTTTAAGTCTCCTTATTATACGGCTTTACTATAGATAACTTTTACTTTTTAAATTTTGTTATTACATTTATACGTATAATTAATGATTTTCCTTATGCTTTTATTTAATATATTGCCATTGTTATTTTCTTTTATTTTTTAGCTTATTACTTTACGTTTCGAATTATTCCTTAATTGTTTATAATTATTATATATATTTCTATTATCGTCCGACCTCTGCTTTTAAAAATTTAAAGTAATTATTTTATATTTTAAATAATTTTTGCTAATATATTTAAGTATAATATTTTTTAAATTATTATATTACCGAATATTAGCTTTAATAACCTATCGTTTTTCCAAGTCGATAATATATGCTAACCATATCTATAACTGTATAATAACTTGCTAGTAATATTTAGCAATTACTTTTTGAACGAACTTTTCCTTTATCTAGTAATTATACCATTCGACATAACAAAAGAAATCCTTTTATATATATTACTTTGCTTTTAACAAACTTTAGGCAGTCATTTTTTAATCGATATCCTTTTAAAAGCCGATAATTTAAAGGTGTTGATATTATTATATGTTTTGTTTTATTTCCTCTCTTATTAATAAATTATATCTTGTTTTAAATATACGTATAATACGTTAATAAATAAAACGTTTCCAGTTCTTATAATTAGGGCACTATTAACATCGACAATAAAAGGTATATATTCATCTGTATTAGCTTAAAGTTTTAAAACTAACAATTTCGGTTTATCCTTAATGTTTTTATAGCTATTTCTTAATTATCCAAATTATTTATCATTGTACCTTCTTTTATTGCTTCCGGGAAAACGTTTTTTCCCCTGTAAAATTTTCTTTTTATGGCTTTTATTATTATTTGAAATATTATTACACTCGAACCTAAAATAACTTCTGAACTTTTCCTTAATCGAGTTATATTTTTACCTATAAAAATTTCAAAAGGCCTCTTTTTTATCGGATTATAACTAATATCTTCCTTCTTTAATTATTCTGCGATTATCCTATAAATACCGGGGTCTATAATTAATTTTATCGAAATTTCTTAAATACTCAAATATTAAAATATTTTATAACCCATTTTGCCGTAATTCTAGTTCTTAATTTATTATATATTTTCCTACTAAATACCTTTCCTTTCTTTAAATCCAGGTTTCATTCCGTACAAAGTATTTCCTTTTCTAAGAGTAATAATATTTACTAAGTATCTGTGTTTATTATTATTACTCCGGGTCCCTATTCCTAAAATAAATCGTTTTCGTCGTTTTTAATATTATTTATACTATTGGTTATTAATTTTAATAATTTTTACAATATATTCTTTAAAGGTAAATATCCGTTTTATTCGAATTATTTCGTTTTTAACGTTATCCCTAAATCCTTTATAAAATATGTCGATTAAAGCATTTTTATCCTTATCTCCCTATCCAAACTTTAGCGACTAAAATTTTAAAACTAACGGCATATTTAAATGTTGATTTTTTTTATTTAAAGTCGAAAATCTTTTACGTTAAAAACTTTTCCTCGTTCGAATTACCGAAATTAAAGCGAAATCTATTCTCGAAATTTGTATATAAGAAAAAAATTTATCTATTGAACTTTTCTAATCGTTATTTACATGGTGTAAATAATATTATACAAGAAACTTAAACCAATTAGCGGCGTTTCCCATAAAATATATCTTTATATTAAGAATTAAATTAAGTACGTTATTAATATTTGAAAAGCGTAAATAAACACCAACCTGAATAAGAAAAATTTGCGAATTTTCTTTTTATAATAAAGTTCTAACTTTTTAGACTTTATTTTGATAACGATGATAGGTTCTAATGAAATATCCTTAATTTAAATATTAAATCGCTGGTTTTCTCTTTCTAATTTACGAATACGAACTTAAAACTATTAAGTAAGGTTTTCCTAAATGCTAACTAAAATTTTAACAATAATAAATAATACTTAAAGTCTAACAGTATTGCGAAATAAAAGTTTATAACGTATAACGGCTAAATTAATTAACTCACTATAAAACCTAGATATACGGGTTTATATTAACAAAAACACTATGGGAATTTAATTAAGTAATAAATAAAGTAATTTAATTACATTTCGTAATACCAAAAATATTTTAAGTAATAAAGTTATAGTATAAGCTGTCGCTATCTAGTTATGTAATAGCGAGCGTATATACTTTTTACGGGCTTATTAAATTACATTTAATAAATTATTGTTCCGGCTTACTGCATTACTTTTAATAAGTAGGTAATCCGCCTTACTTAATTACTTCCAGTAAATGAGTGATTTATTACGTATCCTGTCCCATTTACTGTTCTTGGTTTCGACCGTTTTTAAAGGCCGTAACGTATTAGGTTATAACAATATCTCAATCCGTATTTTCAAAATAATGGGGTTGTTGCTATTTTTCATTCTTTTTATTCAAGTCTTTTTGAGGATTTTCTTTTAATTTCTTTAAGTTTCGCTAGTTTCCGGCTTTTTTCGAGATGGTTTTTATTTTTTGAGGTTCGTTAAAGTTGTTAAAACTGTTTATGCAGGTAATTAAATTCGTTTTTTAACTTTTACTATACTTTTCTTATTGTTGAGTTTGATTTTTTTAGTTTTATAATTTGTTTTTTGTATTGCTTTTCCTAGGTTTTTATTATTAGCATTTTTCGGTTTATTGTTATAGTTTTCTATTTTATCGAGTAATGATTTTTCTATATATTGAAAAATTTCTTATATTCTAGTATTATATTCTTCTAGGTTTCGAATTCGTTGTTAAATGTTTTGTTATATTTTTTTAAGTATTTATGATAAGTGTTAGTTAAAAATATAGGTTTGTAATTAATTGTTATATTACCATATTATGTTTTTCCTGGGTTTTTTTTCCCTCTTAACTGTGTTTATATATTTTGTAAAAATAAAAATGCTTTACTTTAAGATACTTTTGCCTTGTTAGGCAGTTTTTCGTTGTTGAGATTTTATTTATATTTTTCTTATTTTTTTACTATACAGGTGATTATATAATCTTAAACTTTCCGAGTTATTTTTTATTATTTAGTAAAATTCAATGTTTATTATTCTATACGCGAAAAATATTAAATAATGTAGATTTTTATTTTTTTCATAAATAAGGTATTAGGGTTGCGTGCAGTAAATTACGTAAAGTTTACTATAACGATTAACTTTTTCAGGTAGCATAGTTTTTCTTGTTTTTATTATCTTTATAATTACTTTTTAATTATTTAATTTGTTCGTTATTGCGCCTGTTTTTGTTATGTTCGAGAAGGTAGTCCTTTTTTCCTGCGTTTTGTCTATTTTTCGTACTTTTGTAGTTATTATTATCAGGGTTCTTGTTATTTTTCGTTTTTCAGTATTCTCGTTTAAGATAATTTTTTAGTTTTGGTTTTTTTTTTTTTTTTTTTTTTTTTTTTTGGGTTTTTTGGG
>QJNV01000087.1:0-185872 GCA_004155935.1 Monosporascus sp. GIB2 | reverse complement strand
GCCAGAATTACGAAGGCAAGACGACTTCTTTGCCTTCGGTTTCTTGCAATGATATTGCCGGCCAGGCCCGTATCTCGGAAAAACGTGTTGAAACATTTAAGCTTTTTTTAACAGGTTAATTATCACTTAGACTGTTCGACCGTAGGCTTGAGTTACACGAGGCACAAAGCCCCTTTTCTAAGCAACTGCAGTATATAACTACAAAGTTTGAGGCTAAACATCTACATTGCTTAGCCCTACACGGAACCTAAGTAACTCTTGTTGTAGCTTGAATTTATACGCCAACGCATACATGATATCCAAGCCACAGGCTGCTGCAATCATTGCCCACATTCGGGTTCCACTTGTTGAAGTTTGCCTTGGTGATGGCGTACTTCCTGATGATCGCATCGCAGTTATCTCCGCTCGCAACCTTGTGCCACTTCTTACAGCCGCAGATAGCCACAGGCTGTGTAGGCGTGGGAGCCGTGGGGTTACACGTCGCGGTTGGTTTTGCCGTAGGGCTAGTAGGTGTTCCGGGGATACCTGGAATGTCCAGTTAGCCACGTCATTCCTTCGGAGGAACACGCCGACTTACCAATGCAGTAGTAGTATCCTAACCAAAGTCCCGAGCAGTCGGCACCTACGGCTGGGTTCCAGTTTCGGAACTGGGTGAGACTAAAGGCACCGTATTTATCCACGATTTTTTGGCAAGTATCCCCAGAAACGGCTTGGTGGTATCGCTGACAGTTGGCCACTATGCCGTCCTGTGTCGGGGACGGGCCGCTAGGTTTCGTCGTCGTGGTCGGCGGAGGCTTGGTAGGGGGGGCGGTCGGAGTCCCCGGCACACCGACACAGTAATATGTCTTGGCCCACAGGCCGCTGCAGTCCTTACCGACAGCCGGGTTCCATTTGATAAAATCGGCAAGCGTAAAGGTTCCATGAGCCTTGACGATTTTATCACACGTATCCCCAGCTACCGCAAAATAGAACTTGGTGCAGGTGTCAATCAGTCCGTCCTGGGTGGGGCTCGGCTTCGGATTACCTGTAGGCGTTGGCGGCGTGGTCGTGGGTGGCGCTGTAGGAGTCCCCGGAACGCCGACGCAGTAGTACGTCTCAGCCCAGAGCCCGGAACAGTCGCCTCCTACAGCCGGGTTCCACTTGAGGAAGTCGGCAAACGTAAAGACGTTTCCGTGGGCTTTGACGATTTTGTCGCAGGTGTCACCCTTGACGGCGAAGTAAAACTTGTTACAAGTGTCGATGAGCCCGTCCTGCGTCGGGCTGGGCTTCGGCTTCTCCGTAGGCGTCGGCTGGCCGGTGCTGCTGGCCGACGTCGTGGTTGAGCGAGGGTTACCGTTGTTCACCTCGATGCAGTACGAATTCCCAACTTTGATGCCGCTGCAGTCATCCCTGACGCTGGGGTTCTGTAAGCAGCTTGGTTAGTTTTAAAGGCAATCAGGCAGTTCCTATATCGAAAGAGCAATTCGCTTACCCACTCGACGAACTCGGCATGCGAAATGCCCCAACTTTCCTCGAAGTACTGGCGGTCGTAAGACTCGTCGTGAGCTGTATCAAAATATGTGCAGTCCGGCGCCGTACCGGGATCGACCGGTCCGTCCTGTCGGCGGACTGCCTGTGCGGCCTTGGCGGTCGTGGCCGCGGTCCCGGCTACAAGGAGCGAATGGAATAGGAGCGACCAATGTGTCATGGCGGGCAGGTCGAGCAGAGCTGGTTTCCGAGACAGAAAAGATCGGCGTATGCTTCGACACAGTGCTCCAATGATATCGTGAAACAGCAGACCACGCCTCCTTTTTAATATTGAGTACATATTATTGCTATACGGCCACTACGACAATCTCCGCCTTGCTTCCAGGAGATATCCTAACAGTGGCATGGATACATGGGAATTTTCTTCACCGTTAGCGCCAACATTCATTCCGGTTGTCAGCAGCTAGCCTCCAAGAACGGTATATAAAATGGGAATAGCGAGGTTGCATCTCATGTTTGCACATGATAGAAATTCTACGCCGCAAAACCAAGGCATTCCTTTTTGGGCATATTTAGGCAAGTCGGTTTCGATCTGTCTCATAATCAACCTTCCAGACCATGAGGGACTTTCAGCGTGGTGTTTAGTTATACGCCTGATACATTAGCAGGCGCTCATCGAAATAAGGCCTTATGCCGTATATTTATCATCCTTTTATCCGTTTGAACGCCCGGAAACTGCAGTGATAAATGCAGTTTCCGGCACCTGCCCAAAGAGGCAACTAAATATCACTAGTCCAACTCTTTTATTGGACGATTTGGTGTCGACGGGGCTGTTTGACCCACTGCCCGAGAAATTGCTAATACTGCAGTTAGTTGGCCTTTATGGGGATAGGATATCCCATAGGTCGCACGAACCCTGAATGCTTCGCGAATGCGCATGTGTTCATGTGTCGCACCGTGCCCAGCTTGATGCAATCTAATCAGAACTGCCTGACGTTGTACTAGATATGCCGGGCCCAAAGGATCAGATACCCAGCCTAGGCGCCGAAAATGTGATGGCTCTATCAATATGGGTTCGTGGCCCGGTGCCCACGTGTGGGCAAACGGCCCGGTCGTGGCTATGGAGCGACTGGGGCGTCAGAGCCTTTCAGCTTGTGGGCTACAAGGCTCTGGTCGATGGATATTGCCAGTGTTAGGCTGGTGAGTGGTGCGTGGTGAAGGACCATGGTATACAGCTCCCGGGAAGTGTTGGTGGGATATCAATACATGGCTTTGAACGAATGGTGACGGAAGGCATGCCCCTTGGTGTAGCAGCAGCTGAGTTGTCGGGACTTGCAGTCGACTCCCCATGAAGCAATACATATAGGATGTCACAGTTAAGAAAATCAGGGGATAAGGTAACATAGAGTGTGGGAAGTCATAATTGTCTGACTAGAATTGAGCTCTAGGGAGCGGTAGCTAGGAAGCTCTCTATATACTAGAGGCACACCGGAATAAGGTTATTCCGGGGTGCTGGGAGCGTGCTGACTAACAGAGATACCCCTATTCCACGACATAGGACTTAGACGGCGATGCCATACGATGATGATATGGGGATAAGCGGCGAGTGGGTTTAAAGTGAATAAGGTTGGGATAATCGTTACCCTTCTTAAGACCCACGTAATGGTCAGTTACGGAAGTCAAGAAAAGGGGGCTAAGAGTAAGTGAAAATTATGGGTACGTAGCTGCAATAAGAAGCATCATCAAGTTACTAGCTATCTCCTGTAACCGGGCTACGGCTCCTAATGTTTCTAATAGCAGCAAATAATGCTGATCCAATATCGCCATCATGTTTATATCTAGGCCCAACCACACCGAAAACCCACCAGCGAGAGTCTCGGAACTGTCCACGGTCAGACGTATTGACTAGCACGGGGATTTCTTCCGGCCAGATATCAGACTCCTTGACGATGTTCCCGTATCCGTCGAGCATGAGTCGGAATCTATCTATCTTGTTCTCGTCCTCGCTCTCGAACGAGTCGCGGTTCGCGATCGCCAGCCAGCGCTCCTGCGCCTCATCGAGCACCAAGTCCTCCAGGATGTTCGTCTGGGACAGCGAACTATAGTAGTTCTCGTCAATAAGATCGGGGTGGGCGCTGCGCTTATAGTCGGCCCTGCGACGCGCCTCCGCGAGCATCTCGGCAATCGGTAACCGCGGCTGTCCGCTGTAGCCGACAAGCTCAGGCAGGACGTCGAAGACCCTGTGCCACTCGTCATCCGGGAGGTTGAAGTGTTCGCGGTCGTCCAGAATGCGCCACCAGTTGTCCTCCTCGTAGTTGGACCCGCAGATGCCCATTTCGCGGTCGAGCCACTCCTCGAACTTCGCGGCAGCCTCGTCGTCGTTGCCGTAGTACGTCCGTAGAATGATGACCCCTTCGGGCCTGTCCTGCCAGATGTGCGCCGCGACCTTGCGAAGGCTCAAGGGCCGCCAAGGGGCTAGAATGGACAGGACCTCGGACTCGGTCGGGACTCGGGAAATGTTGCCGTTATTTGCTTTCGAGCACCACTCGGGAGGCACGCTCTCCATGGACAAGAAGGCCCGGATAAGCGTCCTGCGCTGTTCGTCAGGCGCTAAAGACGAAGCCGGGTCCCAATTCCGCTTTGCACACGCGTTTGTTAGCATGTAATGCGCCTCGCGCTCTATTTAATGACTGTTGGTTAAGCCTTACAATGAGAAACTGTTCGGCGGGGAGGGACCCCCAGGGCGGGGAAACCTCTGCTGCGTCGGTGGGGTCCGCCATGGTGATCCCGGTATAGCTCGTTTCGGGAGGAGATTGGATGTGGTGTTGAGGTGAAAGAAAGTAGAACGAGCTGCGCCGCCTCCAAGAGATTAAAAGGTCTCAAACAGGAATATAGCCGCGAAGTGGCGCAGGCTCTACTTTATACGAAGCCTCGCCGTCAGTTTTGCTTAAGCAGAAAGCGTATACTACGATGCCAGGCAAAAGATTTGTAACAGCTGTAAATCCTGTGGTTTACCGCCATGCCAGTATAGGCTTAGGATATCCATGGCTAAAATGGGGGCCACTTTCAAAGGATTTGGATACCCCCCTATACGTTCACATGGGTGCCTGCTTAGGGGGTGTTCGGGCCACTTCAACAACTGATATTTATGGCCCGTGCCAACCCTGTCAATAAACAAGACGCTAACGAACTTGCTGATGCTGATTTCTCTATTGTTTTGTGTTTCGCTTTAGTCGGTTAATTTTAACGAACGGTTTCGGCTTTAATTAGCTTTGTTACTTCGTGATATAGCTGAATTGTTACCGTTTTTTTGATATATATGGTATTAACATTTTTATTTAACGAAATATAACGTATTAAAAAAGGAATCGAAGGTATATTAAGTGGGAGAACGTTGACTCGTTCGAAGGACGAAAAATATTGAAAAATATTTATAAGGTAACTTAATTTTTTATATAAAATTAACGATTAGTAATAAAGTTTTTTAAATTCGAAATTTTCGCGAAAAAAGCCATACCTTATTCCTAATATAATTGTTATTCCTTTAACGTAAGTTAAGGCAAAAAGTTTTCCGGGTTTATCGATTATTGTTTATATCCGATAACGTTATATTAAAACTGTTAGGGTTTTTATCGATTTTAAATTTTCGCAAACGAATTAAAAGCTAAGCTTAACCGAAAATAGCAATTAGTTATACGTACGTTATTCGTAAACTTCGTATAAAATAATAATATTTTTGAAGTTATATTAAAAATAAATTAACGAAAAATTTAATATTTCGAATTATAAGATTAAAAAATGCGGTTATTAAACCGTAACTAATAAATTAAACGCGCAAAAAATTCCCGTAACGAAAAAGTAAATGAAAAATAAATATAATTATTTTTAAAAAAGGATTTAGGTATGGTTTATGTTAAAGGAAATAAATGGTTTCGGCTGGGATAAAAATTTTTAAATTTTTACGGTTAAATCCGAAATATAAGAAAGTTATTTAAAGGTTAATAATGTTTTCCATATTAAACTGTATGATAATAACTAACCGTTGCCTAAATATACTTTAAAGTAAAAATTTTTCGGTATAAAGCCTTAAAATACGTTAAATTTTGTAAAGCCGTATTTAGGCTTTTTATTAAAGCTAAAAGCGAGTTAGTTATTAGCTTTAAAAAGGAAGTTAACGTTATTATTTACTCCGTTTAAAAAGTATTATAAGTTTCTTTTTCGCAAAAATCGGTTGCTTACGAAAAAAGGAATAACTTCGTTAAAAAGGCCGAGGATACCGTCGTTTCGCGGCAAATGCGTAACCGCTTTCGCAGGCGCCCTGTTAAGGATTCGGAAACGCAGCGAAAAATCAGGAGGCTTAAGGAATACGGTGGTTCGCTGGTAAAAAAAAACCTCGAACAAGTTATTAAAACGTTGATTTGTGGTAAAAAATTAACCCAAAATACGGGGTTAGATATAAAGTTAATTTTTAGAATTTTTAATAATATTTATATCGATTAATTTAATAATAATACGTTATTTCGAATTATCCAGGTTTAAACGCGTAACGATTGTTTTATTACCATATTTATTAGCTTAAACGATAATTTAAAGTTTTAATAGATTAAAAGTTTTGAAAAAATTGGCGATTCGGGCGGTAAAAACCGTAAGGGTAACGAGAAAAAAGTATTTTATAATAATAACGAAAGTATTACGAATTTTTTAAGTACGGAAAATGATAAAAATAATAAAAACGATACGGATATAAAATTATAAAAATATTAAAATAATAAAAATAATGAAAATAATTAAAAGAAAAAGTAATATAAAAAAATTAATTTTTTTTCGAAAATAATTTTTTTATATTAATATATTTCGTTGCAATATAATATATAAATTATCCTAGTTGCAAAAGTGTTAAATTTTTATATAAAATACATATATTCCGAATTTGGTAATATTTAAGTTATTATAACGAAAAAATTAAAAAACTTTTTCGCTTTTATTTAAAAAATTATAATTAATTTATTATACCCTAATATTAAATCTTTTTTTTAATCAACTTATAATAACAATAACGCTTTTATTTTATTATTTTCGCCTGTAATTTTTTTTAAATTTTTAATATATATCCCATATCCTTTTCGTAATTTTATTACGATATCGGATAATAAGGAAAATTATTTCGTTTAACTTTTTTACGCGCGTAAAATTATTCGCTTAATTTTTATCGTTAATATAAACTTTTTAATCTAATTTTACGAATTTATTAAAATTAATTTCGCTATAATTTAATAAAAAGTTAAAAAGGCCAGCCGTAACGTAAATATTTTTTAATATCGTATTAATACGTAAATAAGATTTCTCCCTAAAAATCTTGAAAATACATTTCCATTTGCCGAAAACCTTTTCGATGGCGTTCCGTAATTGCGCATATTTTAGATTGTACAGCTTTTCCGGCATACGTGGTTTTATTTTAGCCTGCGTTTGTTTTCAAAGATAATACCTCACTTCGCGATACGGAGTAAGGATTCGCTTGCCGGTGGCGTACCCAGCGTCGCCGAATAGGTACTTATCTTTAGGGATAATAAGGTTATTACGATTAACCGCGTTATTAAACATTTTGCCGTTATTCGCAAAACTTTTTTAACTTGTTAATACGTAAGTAAATTTCTTATCGAAATCACAAACGGTTAATATATTCGTTAATAACTTTTTTTTACGGTTTTTTTATATTTTTTGCTTAAAAACGTTACCTTAAATTTTAACCCTAAAATGGGAGCCGTCGAACGCTTTTATTACATTACCAAACCATAAAAAAAATTTCCCGTTATTTACGATTTTCCGATAAAAGCAAATATTAATAAGTTTAATAATAAAACGTATTAATACTATAAAAACATTTAAGATTTTATAAAACGAACGATAAATAATATTATTACTTTTTATAAAACGATTCGTAACGAATCGAACAAAATAACCTTAAACCATAATATAAAAAAAAATTATTATTTTTTCGTTTATCGAAATCCGTAACGACGGCTTTAAACCCGTATTTGCTAGCAACTAATTACGTAACGCGTAATACGTATTTTTTTTTATCCTTATAATTTTTCGAAAACGGTTATTAACTAAATATAATATCCCGGATATATACGTAACGTTTATTAAATTATTAATATATATTTATATACGGCGCTAAAAATTAAAATTAATAATTACGAAAATATTAACGAAAATAATTAACTATTTCCGTTAAAAACGGCGCGTTTTCCGTATTACCGTTATAATTATTAATCGCGAAAAACGTTAAATTCCATTACGAAATTACAAAACGATAATTACGAAAGTTTAAGTTTATGGCGTTATTAAGATATATAGCAAAAAGGACGGCGTTAAACTAAAGCAAGGCTTTTAACGTAATTTATACGTTATTAATTAATAACTTTAACAATTCGAAAGCTATTAAAGTTAAAATAGGGGAAAATTAACATATTAATTAAACATAATTAATCTAAACCCGCTAAAAAAAAACAGCAATTTTCAGCAGAAAAAAGTGGATATTACTAATGTTAATGGACACGAACGGTTTGCTAAAGATGATGTTGATTCCCCACAAATATCAGTTGTTGAAGTGGCCCGAACACCCCCTTAGAGTGAAGTAATATAGTACCTAATTACAGTTTGGAATTTAACCCAATGACACCAAGTTCGCATCGGGTTAACCATGGCAGTTGTTGGTTAATTAAACGGTTAGACCGCTTTCTACTAAGTATGGGAACAAGGCATGCCGACCTCTTACTGTACAGTATAGACCTCATTATACGTCACATGCATACCACCACGCCCCCCTTTAACGCAATGCGGTCTCATCTCCATTCGCCACGCAAAAGCATTAGGATCATATCTCCGGCATAGCTTCGGTGGGAACAGCATGGTGCTAATGCACGTTCTTTACTCGGGCCAACAACCCATCCCGATGCAGGGACTAGCTCCAACGGAAGAACACGATTCCACCATGCTAGATAGATTCCAATGATAGGGTAATAACCGTTGATTTAGCCCACGTCAATAACTCCCTTGAACGCAGACGCTAATGATCTTGCGGATGTTGATTTCTCCACTATTTTAAGTTTCGCTTCAATCGGCTGATTTTCGCGAACGGACTTCGGCTTAAAACTAGGGCAGGGGTCCTGACATAATCCATTCGTTATCCATCAGCAGCTTCAGCAACTCGGGGGCTGTTGAAGTTGAAGTGGGGGAAAATCAACATGTTGATTAAACATAATAGGTCCAAGACTGCCAAGAAATTGCTGATGTTGATGGACCCGAACGGTTTGCTGAAGATGATGCTGATTCCCACAAACACGCGTTGTTGAAGTGTCCCGAACACTAAACCCCCGCAAAAACCTTCATGAGAAATATGAAAAGTCCTGTATAATTGACTTGGGTACAGTGAAGGTACGATCTAAATTAGAGTAAGGCGTTCATATCACAATCAGAAACACAATACAGCCTGCAGAGAGAATACTGAATTCAATTTACTAAATGAAGGTTGATAAATAAACTGAAGGTCCTTTCAATCTCAAAAAGTTGACATCAATCACGACTATCATTCGATGGGCGTCGGTTGAGGCATTGGGATCATGCGTTCATCATAACCAACGCAGACATAAACGTCGAGCTGCAAGTTCCGACAGTCTGTGCCAACGCTCGGGTTCCACTTGTAGAAGTCCGCCAGGGTGACATTGTTCGCCTTGGTCACCTTATCGCAGGTGTCCCCGCTCTTGACCTTGTAGAACTTGCTGCAACCCTCGGTCATGCCGTCCTGGACCGGCCGGGGGGTTGGCACCGGATCGGGGATGGGCTCGGGGTTGTAGTCGGACCTGTCTGGGGTACATATGGCTGGGAACCTGGTCATAGGGGTAGGTGACGGCATCCCCAGGGTGTAGAGGCAATACTTCTCGTACAAGCTGGAACACGCTGGGGGTACCATTGAGTCGTCCTCCGGGTCATATCCGTGGGCCCAGTCGTCTTCAGTGATCCAGCAATACTTTGTCCACTCTCTTGCCTCATCCCACTTTGGGTCATTAATGATGATCTGTTCAGGAGGTGGAGTAAAGTCGGGATCCCAGGGTCGCGTCCACTGCATCGTGTGTAATCAGCAGCTGTCTTTCTGCGGATAGGGATTCGAGGTTGAATTGCTTACTGTTCCAACCCCATCCGTGGGGTCGGTCACTACAACTCCTGTCTCCCACTCCGTAAACCAGGGGTTGTCTCTAGATGTGAGGTTAGATATGCTGGGATTATGGAACGGTTTTCGGCTGGCGACTCACAATGTCGCAATGGGCCTGCGAGATTCAGTAATTTTGGTTGGGAAGTCATCAACCCCTGGTGGGCTGTATTGTACCAGCAGTTATCAGCTATCGCCATTCATCATCCAAGAATATGGGCGAGTCAGTGTGAGAGGGGCACTCACGAGACACAGATGCTTCGGCCAACTATATCTTCCAGAGTTTGATTCATGGAGCTCTCACACATGTTCTCAAGGGTCCTAAGGTTCGATTCAGTATGATAGCTCAAGAGGGTGACAGCCAACAGAAACAGCGTCACCTACGGATTCCAAGATTTCAGCTGCACCAGGCTGAAACCCCTACCTTCCACAATGCTCTGACATGTTTCGCCGCTCTTAACAGTGTGAAGGTCGCAGCTGTCGCCAATGCACAGCTTCGTCCCAGCCGTCAGCGAGTTACATAGATAATCAAGACCGTTATCATAAATCAATCGATCTATTGCGACTGAGTTCGCTTGCGATATAGACTTGCAAGTATCGCCTTGTGCCACTGTGTAAGTTTTGCCACGGCAAGGCCTTGGGGTTGGAGTAGGTCCGCCTGGTGTTGTCGGCGATGGCGGCCTTGATGTATGGGTCCAGGGGTAATCCGAAGGTGAAGCCTTGCAGGTGGATAGCATTTTCTTAAAGTCGTCCACCGCCACCTTTCCCCTCCCATAATCGGAGCTCACCATGAGGGCACCATACTTGAGCGCACATTCCGAGCATTCGGTCTTCTTGCCAGCGCGCAGCTCTGCCAGGCAATAGCCATCACTGTTGAAAACTCGACCAGTCAATATCTATATCCCACGAACTTCTTTCACTTTGACTACCCCGCTGGGTGGTTCTACATACGCATCAGAAAGGCACAGGAGAGTATGCGCCCAAACAAAACCGTCGGCTAAAACCTTCGGAGATTGGGCCAAATTTGACTCCTTCCAGAGACGATAGTACGTATCGCCACAACCACTGGCGATATTCTTTTGAAAAGTCTCCAGTGACAAGCGGCATGTCGAGCCACAGAACTCATCTAATGCGCCGTCGGGGATGATCTCGCCATTGGCGGCGTTATCTGGTTTCACCAGGAGTTCGCAAGTAATATTCTGAGTCAGTTGTGCTCGACACCTTGCCGGAACAGACGTCGGAATATCTCCTGGGCTGTTCCAGAGCTTGATGCCATAGACTGACGGAAGAAAGAGTGAAACTAAGGGGATCGTGGCCAACATGGTGGCTAAGGAACGGGCGAATTTCATGGCTATGGCCAGAACGTAGCCTTCAGCACAGCAACAAACGGTTTGCGGAAAGTAAGATAGGGACTCGCTTCGTTTAAGTGGATTGCCTAAACACCTGTATGCAAATGCATAGCAACACAGTCTTTCGCCAAGTAAAACCAGTGGCCGTATTTCCTTACTAGTCCACTAGAGGCTAACGAGGGGATAGGAAATCCCGTAGTCGCGTAACTTGAAGATAGGAGAAGACCTACGATATCTGTCAGAACAAATTCTTTCTCGTTAGGGATTGTCAAGATCCGCTTCCCTTGGTCTGCGAAATTAGTTTTATCAGGCTGGACTGCTGTGCCGTAGCTCTTTTTTTTTTTTTTCCTTAGGCATGTACCCTGCGTCAAAACTGCGGTTGGTTCATGGAAAAGCCGTGTATCGTCGCATATCGGCCTTACCAAGCCGCATAAGGATTATAGACGTCGGATCCTCAACGCTAGGTTAGGCCCCGTCGAGTTACACCCCTCACCTTGGCACTTCCTTTTTTGGAGATGACATGGGTTATATCTAGGCTTACACCTCGCAACCCTTGTTCACATCCACATGACTAAGATATAACGCTTCCTCTGAAGGACCCCTCTTCAGGGCTGGAATGGAAACTTCATTCGCCAGACCCCAGTCAGGGATCTTACGCCCCCATCCGCGGTCCTACTATGGTGTTAGGGGTAATTTTAAAGACACTGCCGGTCGCCGCGCTAGAGCCCTATAACGCTGTCCCATATTTGAAGTTCTGGTTGTTATGTATTGAGGCTTAGCCCATGTACAAGCTAAACCTAATTTGTATAGCGTGGCTACTGGCGTAGCCCACAGCTACATGACAGTATTTTAAATATTTTGCGCTGATACCATAGTACGCCTTTGACCAAATTGGAAGGTCCCCTTAAAATCCCACATTTTCTTGATTCGCGTATGCAGCATGTCAGGTACGATGTATCGCCCTATTCGGACCATGCATTAGTGAAGGACGTTGCCTCTAGTGACCACCAGAGTAATATGCCAATATGTCGTCGTGCGGCGCGATGCCACCATTGTTCACCAACTGCATCCGACCTGTTCTCTAGTCAGGAGGAGTTGTTGGATTAAGTTACTCCTGAATAATTTCCGGTCACATTTAGCGTGGCAAAGTAAGCCAGGAGCGCTATGTTAGTCCTTGCTACACAGCAAGTCTTTGCGCCGATGCAAAGTCTTCGACAATATACCTGTTAGCAGCGGAGTCGAACTAATGATTCTTCGGCTCTAGAATGGAGGCTGCCGTATAGAGCTCCGGGGCGTCGAGCCCATGCACTTGACGTAACGCGACAAGGCCTGAGTAGATATAGAGCCCTAGGAAGTCATCGGATTGCTTATGGGAAGATCTCTTTAGTCTTTTGAAAACCTTCTAGTCTGACTAGAGGCAGTTACTCGTTCGGTTGTCAAATAAGTTCGTTCCTTCGCCTCCCCTCTGTCTCCGGTTATTGTGGCATTCCATTATTTTTCATTATGAAGCGATTATATAGTAGATTTGCCCTAAACATTCCTTTACTAGCACTCGTTTTCTTGTCGATCATTTCTCCATTTTTACAAGTCGCTGCTCAACAGAATGCGCTTTGCAGTGAAGCAAATCCTTGCAAAGTAGGCTGCTGTAGTAAGAATGGGATTTGCGGCTTCACGGAAGCCCATTGTGGGGAGGGCTGCAAAGGCAACTGCGACGCGAAGGCTGAGTGCGGAAAATATGCCCCTGAAGGCCAGCAGGACTGCCCCATCAACGTGTGCTGCAGCCAGCACGGCTTTTGTGGCGTAACGGAAGATTTCTGTGGAGACGGATGCCAGAAGAACAGTGAAAGAGGTGAGTGACTTGCAGTACAGGTGCTTGAATGACTCTTGTGCTGACGAATCTTGATGCAGGGGGATGCGGAGAACCTAAGTATGTACGCAACTAGATATTTGAAGCCGCTGTAATGCTAACCTCCGGAACAGGCGAAATTCATGTGCCGGTAGGGATCCTGACCCTTTGAAGCTCAGGAGGCGCATTGCCTACTATGAGATTTTCACCGAGGGAAGAAGCTGCGGTGTTAAGGAGCCGGAGGACCTTCCCCTGGCGCCTTTGACACATCTGAACCTTGCGTTTGTGAACTTCGATGAGAATTGGGAACTAGTAGATGAGCATCAGAACTGGGTCAGGCGAGCTGCGCTTCGCAAGCTTGAATATCCGAACTTGCGTATCAACATCGCTATAGGCGGATGGGCCTTCAATGATGTACGTTGGCCACCTTCCCCTTATCCTTCCCAATTCTTGCACTATGAAGAATTTTCACGGCCCCTTACTCTGTGGCTTTCTTGAAAGCAGCTGACAGACCGGATACACATCTTTCGGACGTAGAGCTTTTGAAGAGTCGCTAACATGCAATATTGCAGCCACCTACCTCGACCTACTTCTCCGATATGGCTTCAACGTACGAGTCTCGCCAGAAGTTTGTTAAGTCGGTGGTTAGGTATCTGCAGATGTATGGCCTTGACGGTGTCGATATCGATTGGGAATACCCTGTCGCCCCGGATCGCGGTGGCCAGAAGGACGATGGGACCAATTATGTCGTACTACTAGCAGATCTTCGGGAAGAGTTCGATGCCATCGGCGCTGGATGGGAGATATCAGTAGCCATCCCTTCCAGTTACTGGTACCTCCGTGGTTTTGAGCTCAAGTCTATGGAAAAATACGTCGACTATTTCAACCTCATGTCTTACGACATCTACGGCATGTGGGACTATGACAACGAATGGACAGGACCATACCTCAAGGGCCATACTGACTGGTCTAAGATCGACGAAGGTCTCGATCTGCTATGGCGCAATGGCATTTCTCCGGATAACGTGGTCATGGGTTTTGGTTTCTACGGACGTTCCTTTACCATGAAGGACACGAATTGCATCCAGCCCAATGGTGTGTGCGAGTTCAGCGCGGGCGGCAGGCCCGGGACTTGTACTGGCGAGGCGGGCGTTCTGGCATACTACGAGATTGCCAGTAGGAATGATACACTAGACGTGGCGCATTTCTATGAAAAGGACACGACGGTGAAATGGAATGTGTTCGAGGCTAGCCAGTGGGTTAGTTATGACGACTGGGAATCGTTCCCCGACAAGCTAAACAACCTGGCATCCAGGTGCCTTTCGGGTCTAATGATTTGGGCTATTGACCAGGACACTCCCGAGTTCAAAGCTATGGGTGAGCTTTTCGGCGACTACTCGCATTTAGAACTCGACGGCTTGGACCGTGACACTGCCGAGAAGTTGCACGACATGTTTGGCCAGTATAACGGTCAGGACTGTTTCGTCACAGAGAAATGTACCGACGGCACCGCCGATGAAAGAGGACCGGGGCAAGTTTGCCCAGCTGGGCACATGTCTGTTGAGACTGCACACAACCCTCTCCAGCGCTACCCACACAAGCTAGATGGCGAGTGCAAGGAGGGCTGGTTCCGGCATATATGCTGTCCCAAGAACTCGATGCCTCACGACTGCGAGTGGGTGGGACTGCCCGAGAGGAGTGCGTTCGGATGCACGGGGCAGTGTGGTCGTGGTACCTTCGAGTTGAACCGGGACGACGCCAAGGACGCAAAGGGTGAAGCTATGTGCTACCAAGGCACCCGAAAGCTGTGTTGTCGGTCAACACAGCTGTTCGATGACTCTTGCTACTTTGAGAAGTGCGAGGGGCCACTCTTAGAGACTGAGTTTCCGACGTGCCTTGGTGGCTGGGACTATTTACACCTTCCGCCACGACAAACCCAAGGATGACGGCCTATGCCGAGAGGAATATGGGACCCGTGGCAGTCCCTTCACGAAGCCTTTCAAAAGCGCCCTCTGCTGTCATAAAGATCGACCATTCAAAAACTGCAGGTGGTCGAACTTTATCAATGACGGTATTGTCGTCCGAGACCCCGAGAAGATGTGCCTCCCTTCGCCGTGTGGGAAGGACCAGATACAAATTGCGAAAGCCAAGACTCCCCCTGTGTCACCTAACAACGACGGTATATTGACCGTGGACTGCGCTGCCGTTCCTCTCCCACCAAATTATGACCCTTACTTCCCCTACTGTTGTGACCCCCCAGCCAAATGGAGCAAGAACTGGCCTATTGACCCAGAGCGTCTCTGGGAGGAGCATTTCAACAACCCTGAAGAAGACAAGGCCATATGGGAATATAGCCAAAACTTCCCTAATAATGATGCGGACGAAGTTCGAGGTGACCCGACTGATATCGATGGGTCTGACGCGTTCGGGTTCATGATGCTGAACGGCAAAGAAGAGGCCATTGATGGCAATTTCGGCGCATCGCACACAGTCGTGACAGCGGACCCCAACCCTTCCAAGGCCAAGCGAGAGATCATTACCACCAACCAGACCTTGATCGACCATATATTCGAGCACTCAGAGGAGACCTTCTTTGTCTATTGCAACTATCCTGCGGGCTCCAAACCATGCGAAGCCGTATGGAAAGGCGGTGTTGAGGACACAATCATTCGACTCCCGGATCACGTGGGCGAAGGTCCCTTTGCTCGCGTAGTGAGCATGGAACCAGCCGAGGAGGAATACCAACTGCCATCACACCACATCAAGCACAGATCTCTATCTGCGCTGCATGATAACCCTGTCTACAAGGTCAAGATAGACTACAACTTCCATATGGCAAGGCAAGATCGTGGTAATGTGCAGATCCGGATAGACTACACCAACCTACTGGGCTACTGGGACGAGGTCACCGCTGCCGAAATGAGGAAAAAGAAGCGCAGCCGTATTATGTGGGAGGATGAGTTCGACGACGACACCTTCCACATGGGTCACTTCCGCGAGCGCGTCAAGCGCGCCGAAAAGGCGGAGCCAGAGCTGAGAAGGCGAAGGGCGAAGCGAAACTCCGAGTTTGTTGATACCACGGTTCCCTTGGACTTCAACGATCTGGACCGTGATGACTGCGTGGACACGACAAAGTCCACCCTGTCGAAACGGGGCAGCGTGGAGAAGCGTTGGTGGGGCATATTCAAGGACTGGATTGCGAGACTTACGACGGTCCAAGATGGGGCAAAGGGCGACCTCCCTCTCGACTATGCCAACGACATCAAGATCTTCGAGGCTCGGGCCGGCTGCCCCGGTAGGGCTTACTCGGCCAAGCTGAGGGCTGACCTGCAGATAGAGATGAGCATGCAGGCCAGGTACGCCTACTACTACTCGGGCACCTTCATCCCCCCTACGAAGCCTCATATGTTCTTTTACTTCGGTATCGAACCCGAGGTCAACGTAGGATTGAAACTTGTGGGAGACGCCCGCCTTGGCTTCGGCAGCGGACGGAAAAAGCTCATCGACACCATCGGCTACCCTGGCTTAGCCGTAAAGGGAATTGCTGCGGTTGGGCCGACCTTGGACGTCTACGGAGAGGTGAGTCTACCATCAAAAACCTTTACTCTAGGCTATAATACTGACAGAAAGACACCTCGGGTACTTTAGATGAAAGGTGAAGTCAACGTCCACGGTGAGCTGCGGGCAGGCGTCGAAATCAAGTTCGACAAAGCAGAGGTAAGAAACCAATGTCAAACCTTTAAAGCTCGTCGCTGATAATTGTGCATAGGCATACTGGCCGCAGGATGACGGCAACATCAACGAGTACGATGACTACCTCGACTTGGGCCTTAAGGACGACATGCCGCGAAAACCTAGGAATGGTCGTAAGTATTACTTTCCTAATTCTCTAATGAGATTATAAAAGGACTCCTGGTGTCGAGATTCTTGCTGATTGTCGAACCTAGCTACCATTGAGCCTGTATTTGAAGCAGGCGTTAGGCTTGAAGCGGGATTAAGTCTTATCGTCCAGCCAGAGGCAAGTACACTTTGATACTTGTAACATCCATAGGCTAAGTACAGGCTGTTGACTTCTCGTACTTGTTACAGGCCAACGTTGGTATTAAGGTTGGTGGCGGCAAATGGGTTGGCGGAAGAACGTTAGGTATGTTAGCAAACGTGATCGCGCCCTATTTCGACTAACATACTTCTGATCAGTCGACGCCCAGCTCACTGCGTTCCTCTTTTCCGCAATCAAATTCGACGCAAAGGGCACCTGGAAATCTGTGACTAACACATGGGCGTATTCCTACGGCGTATATCTCTTCTACAACGTCGGATACAAAGCCAAGGCCACCGTCCTTGATTGGATAGGATGGTCTACCGGTGAGAGGAAGGTGCGTAATTACCTGATCTGTATAACATCATATGGGCCACTCTAACCTTTCGAAGGCTTACAACAAAGACCGACGTTTTGATATTTATGGACCCGTCACGGGGGAAATTCAATTGGGCGGTGGGAGTACGAAGCGTATGATTGGCGCTGCCGAAGATTTGTTTTCTCACGACAACATGACGGTCTATGATCCCGCACGTGCTGTCTTCTCCCGGGCGGATGATGAAGATGGTAGGATGATTCGCCACCCATTCGCCAGTGGCCTCACACTAACGCTACCCTTTGGAACAGATCCCGGTTCGCCGACGTTCACTAACCCAATCACCTGTAGTGCAGGTGATTCGAAGGCGGTCACTTTGCCGGAACTGAGATGTAAGTCCTCAACCAATACAGTCCTAGAGGATTAGGCAGCTTTCGTCAAGTTCCTGTGTTAACCCCCCCTGTGATTTACAAGTCAACTGTGCTGCCTTCCCCCCGATGCAACTCAAGGGCGTCTACACTACGAAAGGCTTGTGCGAGGGGTATAAGAAGACTAGCGGGTTGCCGATGACGCTCACACATTCGCCCACCTACAAAGAGGACAAGGGAAAGTATGATTATATCAAGAAACGCAATGATAAGAAACGTGAAGACCAGTGTCCAGAGAAGTGGTGCAAATCCACGACGCAGGCGATGCATGCCGCTATCGGCTGGACAGACCCCAACAAAAAGATATTGGAATGTGACGAGTTCCCATGGGCATCCCGTGAAGAGGGTGGCCACTTCAAGCCCGCAGGCGAGCGTAATACCGAATGCGTGCCCAGCATACAGAACAACCGAGGTGGAGGTTGTCTCAGTAAATTGGGAACTATTTGTGGCGCTGTGCAGTGTTAGCTGGACTAACGAGACAGAACTCCTTTCTGGTTTGCAATCAAACGTGGGCAAGATGGAGCCTGGCATCGAGAATATCGACGATCGGAAGGATCAGTGGGTCCTTTGGGGCGGAAGGAATAACGCCGATTTTGACTGTAAGAATCAGCGCGGCACTTTCCGTTTTGCTGGACCCATTGCTAAACCGAGCTCGTTTATAGGGTGGTTCACGGAAGGGAAGACGCTCGGCTCAAATCAGATCACGCAGCGCTTTACCGAGTATACAGAAAAACAGCCAATCCCTGTTGGTTTCGGGCATCCCGGTCCCCTATGGGTACGTCGCATCCAAATGGTTAACGACGAGCATTTTTCAACACGATGCTAACCATTTCAACCAATAGACTAAGGGTGACAAGATCAGTTGGGTTTTCAAGAGGAACTACACCTTCAGTATTATCGACGACGGTACCAAATCGAGCGAGTGGTGGGACGCCACAGGAAAGTCGTTCCTTGTAAGGAACAAGCAGTTTAGGTATCCGAATGACTATGCTTCTGTTGTCTGCGGTAAGTTTTTTCCCCGGTCCATCGCATTATGAGCCCTCTGTCGCGTCTTCGACTCACTGAGGGCCGCTCCAAGGCGTCAACATATTCGACCAAACCGACTATTACAAGTATCCCACCAGTCTGGGGAGGGAGTACAATGCCGTTTGCATTACGTCGTCAATTCTACCTCGTAAGTTATTTTCCTTACGCGGGACCTGACTTTATCGAGTTCTTAAGCCGCCATGGGGAACAGGATCCTAAACTTACTCGTTCCAGCTGTTGGTTCTGGATGGGACGACCAGTATTCCGCAGCTAATTGCAAGGTCGACTTCGGCACTACCGTAACTAAGAGATCGGAAAGTGGGAGCGAGACCAAGGAATTCAAGATCGAGTGTGAGTATCGATTGATATATAATGCTTCTCTGGCGACAAAGCAGATTACACTAGGACTAACGAGACTACTTTAAACCTTGCAGATATCATCGATGACGAGGACTCTACCTTACCCCTGAAAGACTGGTTACAAATGGATGAGAATGGCAAGATAGGGGCTTTTGAAGATGCCGAAGATACGCTATGGATGGCCCCGCTGGAGGAAAGCTGACCTTTCGAGAACCATAGCGATGTCTACTTCGTCCGGTGGCCCTTAGTAGGGTCGATAAGAGCTGGGCTGGCGGATGCGCTGCAAGGTAGGCACGATGTAACCCAGTTGCTGTTTGCCGATGGCGTTTCATAACCGAGAGCCCTAGCCTCAACCTAAGAAATCGCTATAGATCATTCCCTTTTGGTTGTGTCGCAAAAAGGGGCCCCCCCTTTTCTGCTGGGCAGCAATATCGGAGCCCAAGAGCCCTATATCAGTGGATAACCCACGGCCACTGGAATCACCCGTTTCTAGCTTCCTAGTTATCAATCAATATAACCTTAAGAGCTGTCCAGCTGCTCCCTAGTAAGTGTGACAGGTTGTATATAATTTCAACTTGCCTTTCAAACTTGCTTGTGGCGTCGTGACCCATGTTTATCATGCTTAAAGGCTCTATCGATGACTTATTATGGTGAAGAAACTTGAGTCGCTACTAGACCGAGAGCATAGTGCTAGCAACAAACCTTTTCCTTAATGAGAATACGATGGACTCGCCCGCTTCAATACCCAGGCCGATGTCTTCTCGTCCAAGGAGTCCGACGCGCCACCATCTCACCCCGTCGCCTTATTGGCGTATCCACCGAGCTCAATGGAGGCTTCCATGGTGACGGCGAAGCTATAGTCGAATTGGTGCAACCCCGTATCCAACAACCACCTCGGTATGAAATTTGAACCATGCCGCGATAGTAAACCAAAATCATATGTCGTTCGGAACTGTCCGGATACGCCACATGGACGAGTGCCTTCTAGTCACCGGAAAGCGCAGTTCGAAACCATGAATAAACCCCCCCCAGCAAGCTGCCCCTGCAGCCTGTTAAGCGTCATAAGAACGCTTACTTCCGGTGTATATTATGTCTGAGCCATCGTCATGGACGGATACGACGCTGTTCATCCGGCTTCTTCCACCCCTTCTGCTTGTGAAGATCGGTTTGGTTGTCTAGTCGAGGAAAACCTACAACTGCTACTTAGGTGGGAGGCCCACGATCCGGGTTAAGATAGGGAATGACGTAATCATGATGATGCGGTGCCAGGATTAACAACTCTGATCTAGTTCACTTGGAGATAGACTGTCACATCGCAAAGCTCGCATGTGCCACTGTAACTAAATATTGCCTATCAATAACACAAGGTGTCTCACATCAAATACGCTAGGAAGGGCTATTGTCGATCATGGTAACGACGCGTTCAGGAGATAAATCCCAAGCTGCCGCTCAGCTGAAGGGCCAACCAACAAAAACAGGCGACAAGCGATCGCATAGCAGGACAGCACATAATAAAGACACAGATACGCTGGCCAGTGATCAGAAGAAGCCAAAAACTTCCGATAATAAAGAGGAACATGTATCGGCAGAAGATGTCCCAGACAACGCTTCCGAGAGCGCATCAAAGGCACCACAATCGAAGGTCCGACAGCTGATCGCAAAGTACGGCGAACTTCCTCTCGGCAACACTGAGTTGGCCGAACCAGGGAAGCCGGCGCCGGATACGATCCTCGCACTGCTTCTGAATGCCATGTTGTCGTCCACAAGGATTTCGCATGCGCTTGCTGCGAAGACGGTCGCGACGGTGATCAAGGCGGGGTATCACAAGCTTGATGTCTTGAAGAAGAGCACATGGGAGGAGCGGACGCAGGTGTTGACTGAAGGGGGATACACGCACTACAGGTGAGCTCAGGAAGCCGTTCTGTCTTGTCTTAATTGGCGTGACTGATGACTTTTAACAGAGAGAAGACTGCAACGATGATGGGTGAGCTGGCGGAATTGATCGAGGAAAACTACGGTAAGTGCCACAAAAGCTGTTCCGACTTCAGGGCATTTGTACGTTAATATCGTACAGGGGGAGATCTCAACTCCATCCTCGAAATGGCCGGGGAAGACAGGACCAAGATCCGCGCGGAGCTCAAGAGGATCAAGGGGCTGGGAGACGTCGGTATCGACATCTTCTTCGACACCGCGCAGCACGTGTGGCCTTGTCTTGCGCCATTCCTGGACCCACGGAGCGCGAAGACGGCCGAAGTGGTCGGTATCGGGAGCGACGTACAGCAGCTGTGGGACGCGGTATCCCGAGAGCCAGAGCAGATGTGCAAGCTCGCTGTCGCACTGACGAAGGTCCGTCTGGATGGGCTGAAATCTGAGTTTACCGAGTAAGTAAGTGGTCGAACAATGGGAGACTGCATATGAGGGTTGATTTTGTTTGGTTTGACCTAGTATGGTGAAGGCCCCTATTATGTAAATAGTTTTACAATTCGTTCCTCGCAGTTACAAGCAAACCCTCGTTTCTCAGACTGCATTGGCGTCATTGGTGTGTTAAAATTACTCTAATTTATGGATATTATAACATACATATACATACCACCCCCCTTTAATTGCCTCCGGCGGCCGCCTGGAGCACCTGGGATGGGCTGCTCGCCTCCTTCGAAATGCGTAAGCCACAGGTAAAGCCGGTATTTGCTAAAAATCTAACTACTGGAATCTGGCCATGGTTGAGACCACACGGAGGGGATCTAATAATGCAATTTCAACTTAGCAAAGCTCCGTTAGATATTTCATATTGTGAACATTATATTGAAGCTTTGTAATCATTCAGCGGCGTGCCTGAGTGCGTGTCGGAGACTTGTACAAATCGGGTCTAATTAATCTCCGGACGGCAAACTCGACTACGCTGAAATAAATAAAATTTAAATAACTTAACAACAACAAAACCTAAAAATTAAATAGTTTGAAGATAAGTAGTTTATATACGCTTAAAGCGTTATACGTATTAAAATATTAAAACTGGGAAAAAAATAAAAGTGTTAAAAATGTATATGTTACGGCCTTGTCCACCGTAGACAGCTCCAGTAATATATACAGCTGTAGCACCAAGAGTGATTGCCACAATTGCGATCATTCCACCGATCTTTTGCCCTGGTGGCGGGATGGCTAAGGTGCAGCCGTAACAGTATATAAGTGCGTAAAAGATAAATATAAATTATACCCGGTATTTATTCTAAAACCACGAAGTAAAACTAAAAAGTAATAACATGATTAAAATATATTACCAATATAAATCATTTAGTAATATGATACTTCTTTATATGTCTTTATTTTATAAAATTATTATATTTTAAAAAATATATGCTTATAAAATATATTTTATATAATATAACTCTTAATAAAAGTTTAGGGGCGAAAATAACTTTATTACTATGTAAAAGATATATATATAAGTTTTGATCGTTTTATATTAATATTTTATAAAGTTATTTAAATTTTTAAAAAAGTTAGAAATTTTATACTACCTTTATAAATAAATATTAAAAATAGTAAACATACTTTAACTCTTACATAATTTTAATATTATCTAATTTTTCATATAAATATCCAAATTACGTATTGGTTATATTCATATTAATTAATATTACGTAACGTTTTAAGGATGAGATTTCTCTAATTAATTTTTTCATTTTTAACTTAGTACTTTGGTAGTATTTGATAAGAAGATCATACTTTTAATACCATAATTTAAATCTGCTCATCTTAAAACATATATAACCGTATTTTCAGTTTTTTTTAATTTAGTGGTTGATTTTTTATGATTATTTTCCTTGAAATTTTGAGGGTGTTCGGAGATTAATTAGACCCGATTTGTACCTATGTTGGTCTTCACCGTACCCCGCATCTTCCCACCCCTTGCTGCCGCTAGATCGAGCCGCTAAGAAACTATTACAACGTCGCGACAATGCCACTTGATCCTTCTCTCAGGTCTTTGGCCGTAGTATGATAGTTGCGAGACCACAACCCCAATCTCGCTCTAATTTAGATTGGACGCAGACATGCTCGCTGGTCTAGGGTCGCTGTTCTCGACTCCCCGGCATGCCCGACAGTTATCCTCGGCAGCGGGGGCCTTGTCGGGTTTGAAGATTAACTCGGACAGGCTCGCGGAGACTCTCCACCACACGTGCCAATGGGGTGCGGCCCATAGGTACGGTAGGTAGGTTGCACACCCCTAAGGCCCCTTCTTCCAATTGAGCCGGCTTCCCAGAGGCGAGTTTGTCAAAATTTATGCGCGCTGACGAACCTCAGCGGCCTGACCGAGACGGGCATGAAGCGCCTGGCGCTCTCCAGGGACGATGCCCTCGTGAGGCGGTGGTTCGCGGATGAGGTTCAGAAACTCGACTGCAAACTCACGGTCGACCAAATGGGAAACATGTTCGCCAAACGGGTCGGCTCTCTAGGGTCGCCCGCTCCGATGACGACCATGGGCAGCCACCTCGACACCCAGCCGCGCGGTGGGAGGTACGACGGAATCCTCGGCGTCATCGCCGCCATCGAGGTGCTACGCACGCTGAAAGAGAATGGGTTTCGGACCGGTTTTGACGTCGGAATAGTCAATTGGACCAAGTGAGTGCCGGGTTTGTCCTTTCCGCACACCTACTCGGGAATCTTACGGCAGGCAGTGAGGAAGGCGCCAGGTTTCCCAGGTCCATGATGGGCTCCGGGGTGTGGGCCGGGGAAATTCCCGTCGAGAGGGCGTGGCGTCTGCCAGACATATTCGATCCGTCGGCGACCGTGCTATCGGAGCTGAAGAAATACGGATTCGTCGGGAATCTTCCCTGTTCCAGCAACGCGCCAACGGGATACCCCCTAGGCGCCCATTTCGAGCTGCACATCGAACAGGGCCCCATCCTGGAGGAATCAGGGAAGAGGATAGGGGCCGTTCAAGGAGCGCAGGCGTACAGGTGGCTGACGTTCACCATCGTCGGGCGCGACGCGCACACCGGAACCACACCGCTCCGGTCGCGGAAGGATCCCCTGCTCGCTGCCGCGAAGATGATCGCGTCTTCGAACACCATTGCGAAGAAGCTCGGCGCGTTGGCATCCACGGGCATCATCCAAATACCGGCGAGCTCTTCGACGAACACCATAGCCTCGACCGCTAGCTTTACCTTAGATATCCGGCATCCGGACGACGAGGTTGTCGCTCAGGTGCAAGAGCAGTGTCTGGAGTGCTTCGTGAAGATCGCGAAGGAGGACGGGAAGGGTGTGGAGTTCAGCTGGACCCTCGACACGGACTCCAGGGCGGTCAAGTTCGACAAGGACTGCATCCAGGCCGTAGAGGACGCAGCGAATGCTCTGGTCGGGCCTGATGGATGGCTCCCGTTGACGAGCGGAGCGGGACACGATAGCGTGTACACTAGTAAACGCTGCCCGACGGCAATGATCTTCGTCCCCTGCAAAGATGGGGTCAGTCATCACCCGGAAGAGTACTGTTCTCCGGAGGACTGGTAGGTTTCTCGGTGCCGCCCATGTTGGAAAAATATCCTGGCTAACGGGGAGCAGTGCGTTGGGTGCCCAGACGCTTATGGAGGCTGTGGTTGGATATGACCGGTTGAGAACGAGTAGGACTTCATAGCCGGCCGGCCAAAACTCCAGGCTCTTCCTTACGCATCAGTGAGTCTGGGCGGCGTCTCTTACTGATATCTCATCTGGCAGCAGCCGATGATGCTAGAGAGTCTTACACATACACGAGAAAGATGGAGCTATTCGGCTTCCGTATGGGACACGAGACAATATTCGCCTGCAGGGTGATAGTATTCTTGCAGGTAAGTGATATGAATCGGTATACAGACAAATAGTCAACTGGTATAGTACAAATGATGCTATGCTAAGTTAGATGCCAGAGTAGTCAAATGGACTACGCATTCTAACAATGTGCGAAACCCGAAAGAGATCCGTTTCTACTCCAACGCCCCCATGTACCTAACCGTCCTCGTCCCATTTATTTGGTTGGATGGCATGTGAAAGATTTGTGCAGGAATATATTAGACGCTTTGCAGTTCCACCTCAGATGAATATACCGACTGGAAGCCGTCTTTCTTCGGCCCCTTGGAGGTGACGATGATCTGGCTGGGGTGGTAGACGTTGTACAAGACCATGACGATCAGCATCAGGACGGCGTCGAAGATGTACAGGTAGATCTCCTTGCTCATCAGGTAGCCGTCGTTGCCCTGCAGGTACTCTATGAGGCGGAACACGGACCGGATCAGGATCAGCGCCGTGGTGCCGAACATGATCCACAAGTACCTGCGCCAGGGGGCGTCGGTGGTGTCGGCGGCGCGCGTGGGATTCTTGGTGATGCGCACGTAGAAGACGCCGGCGACGGCGATGAAGACGCCGAAGGCGACGAGCTGCACGAACAGCCCGCCGACGATGATGTTCTCGCCCGTCTGGAACATGTCCATGGTTTCGGCAATGGCGAGCATGGCGCCCCCAGCGCCCTGCATGATGATGGAGATGACGTCGGCCGTGACGAAGATCTTGGACGTCCAGCGCACGGGGATGAAGGCGAGGTGCTCGGCCTGCAGCAGCCGCACCAGCCGGCCCAGCACCATGTAGATGGACGCGGCTAACATGGCGGCCGCGACCAAGATCAAGATCGTTTGCATAACGTAGGGCCCCAGTGTCCAGTCCGGCGTCTCCGTGCTCGCCATGATGCGCCCCACGTACCCTATCGCCTCGCAGATGCCGCCCAGGAAGAAGGGTATGAAGTACCACGTCCGGTGCTTCACGAGCTGGTACCCGTGCATCGCGGTGCTCAGGGCGAAGGCCACGACGAAGATGGTGGCGGCCGCCTTCGAAGGGTTGTAGTGGTAGAAATCGAAGCCGAAGTCCACTTCGGCGGGTTGTTGTTCGGCCATCCTAGCAACAATGATTTTCCCTTGTTTCCTTTTTGTCGGGTCGGGTATATGTGCGAGTTCATATAAGGCTCCAGCTAGTGGTATAGAGGTAAACAAAGGCTATACCGCTCAGCTCGGAGTTTGGAGCCAAAGACTTCGGTGATGAAGAATAGTGTGGTAGGGCAGTCATGTTGATATCGAGCGCTTCTGGGGCCTTGCTTTAAGTAAACACTACATTGTCCCGTTCCCATCCAGCGTTGGCTCCAGCGGGCCATGAAACATGTCTGTGAAACGTCACCTCTTCCCTGCGATAAGCCTCTACGGTGCTTACACGTTGAGTTTGATGGGCCCTCTGGTGAAGGATCCTGGCCGCAGCGGTGCGAAGTGTGGCTTATTTGTTATCGGACTTTGGGGCCCGTAATATGAAAACCCCGACGGCAAAGAAAGATGCGTAAACGGTTGCGGCTCAGGAACCACCGATGCTCCCGAAAGTTCGGGTCCATTGGGCTAGGATGCCCTGCATTAGCGCTAACGGCCGCTGCAGGTCTATCCACGCGAATCTCGCATTAAAAGGACGACTGTCTGACAAAAAGCGTCTTAGTTCCGTCTAAAGATAGCTGTGTACGGCCATTAATAATCAAGGATTCAGGCATCTCAATTAGTGGCGCATCACAGCCACCGCCAACTACTATGTACATGGCTGCCGGGAATTAAAAGATAACGCAACCCAGATCAGATCTGACAGCTTATCTAGCTGCGGCTAAGATGCGAATTTCGCTGAACATTGCCGAACCTAATTGTGTGAAAAATGCCACCTCCAACATTTCTGACAAATATGGGACCAGTTAACCAAATCTAAGTATCAAACGCGGTTTAACGCTACCTGTAACTCGGGTAGGCAATTACATCAACCTCAGTATGGGAATACTGGTTGTAACGTGGCTAAAACCAAGACCTTTCATATCTAATCTAACGAAGGGTTTCCATTCGCGCCAGGCCTCGCAATGGGTGGTTATATTATTACATTGGCAATGCCGTCCGTCTCTCAATGAGCTTCCCTTGTAGGTACGCTCACGCTGCATGGTTGTATTTTTTGCGATGGTAATTCTCCACTTCTGGAGTGTACTCCGCCGTGCGAGAGAACGTGCTACTGCTTCAGCTTTCTACTGGCGGGCGGATTGCCCTTAATAAAGGAATAAAGGAGATTACGTCCCAAAGTCCGACCGGCCGCACCCGCCGCCACGGCGGATTGTGGGACCGACCTCCGACCGAACGCCGCAGACTCACATATGTTATTGCCCTGCCGGATCTGCGTCTGTTGGTGGATCGTCAGCTTAGTGGCTGAGCTGAAAGCGAATCGAAAGCAGGAGCGTCAAGTAAGGGTCCGAATTGGCGTGGTGTTACCAATTGTAAGCATGGCATTCCCTCGTTCCCTTGCGGATTTGAAACGTGGACAAAAGTGGCGCATGTTATACGCGTAATATAGCGGGTAATAACAGATGTGTAGGCAACAGGAGAGCCAACATCGTCGTGAGCGGTTCTCTACTTCTTATTCTCTGCCGCTCAAACGCTGTAACGGTCGTCTCTGCAAGGGGCCAGCGAGCGCTCAAAATAGGAACATCTACCCCTGACACAGGGATCGTATTCACTCCCTTGTCCGGATTGTACTCAGGTCTTTGACGCCAAGCATTAAAGTCGAATTATACGATCTCGACGTGTTTGACTCATACGTCAGATCTGACGAGTGCTAGCGTTGGGATGCGGACACCGTATAACGACTTTACTGCAAAGGTAGTAGGAAAGTTCTGCAAAGCCAACTGGTTTGGTTTGAGCATCCGTAGCGTGTGTAGGTTGAACCACCAAGTCAATATCTTCCCTACTACGAAGCGGGAGACCATATTTCATTTACGCATGGACGCTGTGCTGCGACCGATGCTGAATGCAATGCTGACTGTGACATGCGTCCAGTGAGGTCCACCACAGCGTGAGCGAGCTGCTGCCGGGAAAGAGGTTGAGACCAGGCGGACGAAGACATGATCGATACTGGCGATACCAGCGAAGGGAATTTGCTGGAGTTGGGAAAATGCAAGGCCCAGCATAAGAGCTGAAGCATATGAAATGCTTGAGCTGGATGACGGGGCTGAGACCGTTGGGTCGTGGACTGGGGGATGAAGTGGAGAGGCGTAAGTTCGAGAGAAGGTCATATATTAGAACCGTTTGCTCAAGACTTGCTAATGTCCCATCATAATTTAAGAATGCGCAGTACGCCGGCCGAGACGTAGACTTGGGGTCTTCTGGAAAATTTAGCAGAAAATGGCGATTCATTGTCTTCTTGCCCGACGGGGTAGTGTCGCAAGTGGCTGTGATCGATTGGCCTTGTGGATCCGGATGCTGTTGGACTCAATACCTTGCCCTCCAAAGTTGTTCCAGACACGATCGGCTCGAGGACTTGGAGCGCTTAAAGAAGGCCTTCGATTGCGCCCAGACACAGAGAATTGGGGATGGAACTGGAGGGCAGAGCCCGCACAGCAAAGCCATCGAGAACATTTTCTTCAAGAGAATGACTGAAACAGGACTCAGCTTGGAAGAACACTCGTGCGATTCAAACACGGTCACCGCCTCACCGTGTTCGCTGGGGGACTTGATGTCTCGGTCTGAAAAATTGAACAATAACCAAAGGCCGGGGCGGAACGTTCGGGGGAAGGATGACGACGGGTCATCCACGCCGACCCGCCGCGGACGAGACAAAGGAACTCCAAGTCCTCCCTTCCTAACAATGTCACGTCTTCCATTTGACATTCCAGTTATCTCCATAACTCCATGTGCAATCAAAATCTTCGCAAAAGGCAATGCGATAAGCCCTGGACTGTTCCATAAACAGTGAAGACTGAACAGGGACCGAAGGTGCAAGCAAGTATTCTCCCTACTTTTGATACGATCCCCATGTCTCACATAGGAAGCTAATTAATGAAATTGTGAGAAGTTGGTTAACATGCCGAACTTTTGACAGCAGTCCGCAACATCCGGCCTGATGAGCCCATCACAAGGGCTCACCGCTCTGTTGACCCCGTAGGTTTAATTACCCTCAGTCTCTCCTACCATGCTAGGGGTAACTTTTCGCATACAGCCAGGTCGCTGCGTTATTAGCTCAACCGCACATTTTATTCAGGTTTAGCAGGACCTTTCCAAAACATGTTGTTTCTCGCCAGGAAAGCAGAATATTCTAGAGGATTGTTTCCGGTTATTCTGTTTATATCATGAACGTTGACAGAAATTAAAGGCCTAAAGGTTGCGGATTTCGTGTTGAAGCAATGCGCGCCCTAGTCGCTTGGAGACCTATCAATCAGGACGATTACCAGCATGGCCAGGCGTGCCTTGACTTACCCAGACATAAGCTATACCCATTTTTGTTCAAGACAATTACTAGCATGGCCCACAGCTACAATGCGGTGTGCTAAATGTTTTGCCTGGTCCCGTAGCAGTTGAATCTTCTCCTCAAGCAGTTAATATCTGCGGAGCCTCAGTCCTGGGCGTTTTAGTGGCCCCCACTTCCCCGTGGGCTCGCACCCCAGAAAGATACCGGTAGGTTCAAAGACTGCCAGTGGTTAATTAACTTTCTCCCATACTCATCATCCCCAATCGGCGGCATGTTCCTTTTTGGTACGATCAGGGGCCGCATCAATGTGGGACAACAGTCACTTCCTAGAGGCCTGTATGCTTAAGGCTCATCTCAAAAAGGGTAGGACGCGTAAGCAGGAACGGTGAATAGCTTCACTATCGCAGTTCGTATTATCGTCTCCCCTTCATAGTTTAATCAATAGTTGGAAAGGCCTTCTCGATCATACGAGCTTTTCCGGCTTGTTCGGAAGTCGGTGGGCAAAGGTTAGAAGTATATATATGTGGTCACTACTAGTGAGAAGCTCTTTTGCTCATACTTCTGCAACAAGTCCAGTACTATTCTCACTTATCCAACTTCTGCTCAACCCAGACTTTACTCAATTTCCATAATGAAATTCGACCTTGTATTCGTTGTCGGCCTTCTTGGCTTCTTCGGCCTCTCGGAAGCTAGGGCTTGCCAAGACGGTGAGCTTCTTGCTCCCCAGTACTCGAACCCGCATTGTAGCAACCGGGGGCTAGACTGCTGTCTCACGAGGGGTGGCTGCGGCAATGCTTCCTTTGGGTCCTGTCCCGTAAGTAACATTACTAAAAGGCAAAGCATAATTACTAACCAGACTTTTTGGCCAGGGTGGAGAAGCCTGTCAGGTAATATTTAACCCTTACCATTATTCCCATTACCAGATTCCGCTGTTCGAGATATGCTGACCGGTTTCGGCTATAGTGCGACAAGTAGGCTATGTCGACCTAGCAGCAACTGGTCTCAACCTCCCCCAAAGCAACACCATGGGCGGATGCTCCCCAACGCGTGGTGGAAAACTGATCATCTGGGGGAGAGAGGTCATATGCGTTCTTGAGTAGCGTGTATCAAGCTCTGCTTGCGGATATGGCGTGGCGCCACACTAAATGTTCGGTCTTACAACGTGTATTTATGGCCACATCATCTTTGCAAGGTTCTTCAATATACCAAGCATTCTGCTCATAAGTTTACTCGGTCATTAATGTGTCATACCGTAAAGAACCAAGAGCTGGTACGCGATATATGCAGACATGGCGATTGTAGCTGATCAACTGCTACTCTCGCGATTTCAAAGGGGTTGGTGTTTGGTCTATGGGGTCAGTGATTTCCTTGGATATGGACACTGTCTCTGGCAATGTCTCTGTCAGATGAATATTTATATGAGGCCTTTGCGCCCTGCGTGTCCGTCGAGGTGAGCTTGGGTATCTCCAGCTTTTCTCTCCACATCTAGTTCTCCGGACCAGTCCCGATATCATGCCAGCGAATCGCTCAAATCGCTCTGGGAGCTACCGAAGCTGCAACGATTCATCACTGCCCACAACGAAAAAGGAGTATATATGTGATGTTGTTTTTGGTGACATCCTCAAGGAGTTTGATTGGCCGCTTCAAGTTGTCGGTTCTACTGTATGCAGAAAAGGGGTGTGTGGAGACGCTATGACAAGCGAGCAGTGTCACTCCTTACTGCTTATTGGCTGGTTTTGTTGTTCAATACCTAATCCCCAAAATCCCTCTGGTACCAGCATACGGCCTCACTACAACTTATATTCCGATCAACCAACTCCCTCTCTCTGCCCCATATTTCCCTTGCTATCGCGCTCTACTTCATGCCAGAAGGAGGCATTTGAATCCCTTTCGACAGGATGGCATCCACAGAGAACGAGAAACCTTGGCACGAGGCGTACCCCGCGCCGAAGGAGGTTAACCCAAAGACCATCACACGTGCGGAATTGTTGGCTTTGCTGAAGGAGAACGGTGGTAGCATCTCTGGGGGAGACTTCGTACTCGTTGATCTGCGGCGCATGGATCATAAGGTGATTGCTATCCGAATAAAGCCTGGATTACAAATTGGGACGGAGAAACTCACGGTGTCATGGACGTCAGGGCGGCACGATCCGCGGCTCGATCAACCTGCCGGCACAAAGCCTGTATCCTTCGATTCCAACGCTGTACCAAATCTTCAAGGCTGCTGGGGTCCGTAAGGTTATCTGGTACTGTGGTGAGTCTGGTCTTCATTAATAGGACTAAGCGCGGGGGCACCAGGCGCCTGGCTTGGCGAAACCTGCGAAGGAGGGATATTAACAACAGATGTTCCTGCAGGCTCCTCAAGCGGACGAGGGCCCCGAGCCGCAGGATGGTTCAGCGACTATATAACCGAGCGCGGCGACAGTTCTATGCAGAGCCTCGTCTTACTTGGTGGCATCAAAGGATGGGCAAAAGACTCCGCAGAATTTACAGAATTCATTGACGGATATGACCCGGTTGCGTGGATGGATCAATAGATACCGATTCCTGGTTCGAAGAAGTGGTCCAACCGACTCGTCCTAGCTGAAATTTTGACACACCATGAAACTCTTGCTGTTAAATTTACCATATGACCCTGAAGGGCAACCTAACGAAGTCCAGTAATCCCAAAAGAGAGGCGTCGCAACGGTGGCAACTCCCACATCCTTTGTGCCAATTCAGCGCGTAGAACTTGGAGCCGGTTTGGAAATCGCGAGGATCCGGCTCGTTTGTGTATGTCTCTGTCGCGTACCAAGGCGGGATCTTCTAGAAAGGGACTATACAGGGGTTGTAGGTCTATATATCGGGCCGCTTTCCTCCCATATATTGGAGGGGACAGGCGTTACTGGTCTAATCTATATACTGCCATCTTCCTTCGAGACCGCTTCCTCCTTCCTTTCACACTGTTGCACCTTTTCCTTGACAGGCTCGGGACCTCAGCCTCCTGGCTTTGGATTGTTGCGTGATCTAGACTCCCTGGCTAGTACGGCGACGACTTCGCGCACAGTTCGCCGCCGCCAGCATGAGCTTTTGGGACTAGCCGCAGAAATATGGAAACACCCGGGGCAAACCGGATGAGCAAGCCGCAGATCAAGGAACGGACGGTGCTTCTGGGCCGTAAACTTCGCCGTGATGAAAGCGAAAGGACAATATGATCTTCAGCGGTTTGGGAGCCTCTCATATTACGATGGGAGGATAATACGATGATGGGATGAGTCTTAAAAAGACCTACAAGCCAGTGCCACTTGGGTAAGAAGTCGCAGAGTAGCACTCAAGAAAGGAGCTTTGTCAAACTCCATGGCTACTGCTTATAAGGAATATATATCTGGAGATTGTCCGTAGGGATTCGTAACTACGTGGCTGACCCGGGACGCTCTACAATCCTTCGCGCATTGTACCCCTTGCTCAGGCCGGTACAATGCAGTCTCCCTCAACATAAGAGTCCCGTCTAAAAATCACACTACATTTTATATACCTATAATTAGTCAGGTTATCCTCCATCTATTTGAAGAACTTGGAGTTGGTGGGGACTCAGCTGTTTTCCGCCACCCGCCGGTTGCTCCAGCTTTAGGCAAGATGTATTCTTTCTTTCGAAAAGCGCAACTCCACCCAAACAGATCTAACACCTAGGCTCCAAATCTGTTTGGCATCAGACATGATGATTATTTGTCAGCCTCGATGGCTTATAATGCTATCTACTACTGGCGTGCTTTACTCTATGCCGGCATTGAAGGCTGGTCGGGTGTATGCACATGTGGTTAACCCATTTTACTTTCTCGCAGCTGTCACAGTAATCTCTACGAAAAGCGTGTCCTTCGTTTAATATGTCTGTCTGGCTTATCCTAGGGTTAGATCTATCAGTTCCCTCTCCTTATTTGCTTCCTATGCTTCAGAGAGAAACAAGCCCGGTTGATTGCCGGTATGCGATGCCGCTTTCACACTTAATCCAGTGCACAAAGTAGCAATCTTGCTTCATCTCCCCATAATCGTCCCAGCAACACCAGTGGACTTCACGGCCGTGAACCCCCTGAAAGGCTCTGCTTCATCATATTCAATGTCTTCTATTGATTTGAGATGAGCGATCTTAGCTCCTGCGGAAGTGTTCGCCAGTTCCGTTGTCCAACCCTTCACGATCGCAACTTATTTGATGGGTTGTGTGCTCTCGTGTCCCCGTTCGAAGACTCTCTCGAGTCACTAATGCGAGGAGGTTTCAAACCCCCAACAGTGTTGTTATGGCCATCTTTAATCAAGTGAACACTAATACGCCCCGGAAAATCGAGCAGAGTTTCATTAGAGCCGAAGAAAAATAACCGATTTGCTCGGCTGTCACAGTTAAGAAGATCGGAAGATAAGGTAACCTAGAGTGTGGGAAGTGATAATTGTCTGACTAGAATTGAGCTCCAGGGAGCGGTAGCTAGGAAGCTCTCTATATACTAGGGGCACACCGGAATAAGGTTATTCCGGGGTGTTGGGAGCATGCTGACTAACAGAGATACCCCTATTCTACGACATCGGCAGTGTAGGAATGGCTAGTACGGTTTGAGCGGCGGTAACTTTGTACCATCAAGGACGGGAACCGGATACCAAGATTGTTGTTTAATATCTGAAAAATGTCGATACTAATACAATCTCTGGAGTCTAGGTAGTGATAGCCGATTCCACCGGACATCAGTCCTGTCTGGCCCCACGCACTTGGAACGGTTCCATCCAGCCTAGTGGTATTTGCCCCTTTCCGGAGTTCTATATGCGTACCACTGAGATTTTATGTGAGACCGTCGGGGTGTTCTAGGAGACTCCAAAGCGAACCATGTGGTGACTGGGCAATGAAACCGAAATAGTTATTGGGCAGGTTTTGCTGCGTGTCTGATTTATTTCGGTCCTGGGACATATGATCGCGGACGGTGGTAAAACATATATGTTATCATATTAAAGGGCTTGTCACGGATCAACCAAAAATGAGCTAAGGCAAGGCAAACGCCAGCATCCCCTAAATCTAACGTGGCTACTCGGTTGAACGGTGCGTAACCCTAATGCCAAATAGAAAGAGATCTCGTAATAGCAAGCGGAAGCAAGGCAAAATAGTTATAACTAAACACGTCTAAGCCAGCTTCTATAAAGGGAATCTCTTATGATTTTACTCAAATAAGCTTCAAACCTAATCCGACTTGGCGCCCTTCTCGAGAAGCAACTGCATGATTCCCTCATGGCCTCTAGATGATGCCACTTGTAATGCCGTTTTGTATTCTTTACCTCGTCCATTCGTGTCGGCGACCCCTTCATTGAAGAGCAACCGCACGATTGATTTGTAACTTGAAGGCAATACCTTATCTGATTCCCTTCCGTGCCAGCCAGCTTGTACGTTCACATCGGCGCCATTTTCGAGGAGTAGTTGCGCGATTTCTTTATGGCCCTCACATGATGCCCCATGTAATGCCGTTCCGTACCAGCGAGCTCGTAAGTTCACATCGGCACCGTTTTCGAGGAGTAGCTGCACGATCTCTTTGTGGCCTTCAGACGATGCCCCATGTAGCGCTGCTCCTATATCGGCACCTTTCTCAAGTAGCAGCTGCACGACCCCCTTATGGCCACCACACGATGCCTTGTACAGCACCGTTACGTACTCTATTTTTTGTGCGTTCACGTCGGCGCCCTTCTCGAGGAGCAGATGCACGACTTCCTTATGGCCTTCAGATGATGCCTTGTGTAGCGCAGTTTCGCCGTAATGTCCATTTTGCATATTTGCGTCGGCACCCTTTTCGAGGAGCAGATGCACGACGTCCTCATGGCCTTCAAATGATGCCTTGTATAGCGCAGTTTCGCCGTAATGTCCATTTTGCATATTTGCATCGGCACCCTTTTCGAGGAGCAGCTGCACAATCTCTCTATGGCCTCTAAACGATGCCCCATGTAGCGCCACTCCCATATTGGCGCCATTCTTAAGTAGTAGCTCCACGACCCCCTTATGGCCTTTAGACGAGGCCACGTATAGCGCATCTTCACCACGGTATCCATCGGTGTCGGCGCCTTTCCCGAGAAGCAGTTGCACGATCTCTATGTCGCCATTAGACGATGCCTCGTATAAGGCTGTTCCGTGGAAGGGTCCACCACATTTGTTGGCGTCAGCTCCCTTCTCGAGGAGCAGCTGCACGATCTCCTTATGGCCTGAATACGATGCCGCTTGTAGCGCCGTCCTGTGCTCTTGATCTTGTAAATTCGCGTCGGCCCCTTTCTCGAGAAGCAGTTCCACGATCTCCTTGTGGCCACTCGACGATGCTTCGTATAGCGCTGTCCCGTAATGTGATCCCCCGGTGCTGTTTACGAAGGCGCCCTTCTCAAGGAGCATTTGCACGATCTCTATGTGGCCTTTACACGATGCCCCCTGTAATGCCGTCCTGAACCCTGCGCCTAGCATATTCACGTCGGCCCCTTTTTCGAAAAGCAGTTGTACGATCCCCTTATAGCCACCATACGATGCCTCCTGAAGCGCCGTCCCACAGTAGAATACATCTGGCATATTCACGTTAGCGCCCTTTTTGAGGAGCAGCTGCACGATTTCCTCATGGCCGCCACGCGATGCCGCCTGTAATGCCGTCCTGTACATCCCACCACGTATATTTACGTCGGCGCCTTTCTCGAGAAGGACCTGCACAATGTCCTTGCAGCCACTATATGATGCCGCCTGTAGTGCCGTCCCGTAACATCCGCCTTGTGCGTTTAACAAGTAAGGAAGTGCTAAAGGGTCTCCCTCGAGAAGTATACGTAAAGTTGCATCAAGCCCAAGAAGTGAGGCATAGTAGAAGGGCGATGGTGCCTTCCCCTCTGGTCGACTGCCGTCAAAGTGATCAACATTCCAAATCATTATCCATGTGTCGAAAGAACCCTCCACGTTTCGAAAAAGTTGAGCCACTTGATCCTGAATACGAGCTTCTCGATTTCCATCCAGGAAATGATATGGCCAGTATTGTGCAGCATAGGAAGCGAGCGGATACTTGTTCTGTATTTCTCGGTCATCTTTTAACCTTAGCAATCGAGGTTCTAGTAGTATGGTCAAGCATATACAGGCTATTTGTGCTTGGGCGTCTTGTTGCTTGATGGCAAATGGTGCGGTGCGTTCGCTTTGGCGTATCGATTCCGATTCCAAGTACTCCTGAATGGAGAAATGGGCGATCTGTACGGTGGCCGCTTGACAGCGAGGGTCTATATCCAGCTCGATAAAGCCGGGACATAGCTGTTGAATGGCGTCGACGTCCTTAAGCCTACGCTTCGCGTTGAAACCGGGCATATCGCCAATTTCGACAGCGATACCGTCGATAAGCTCAGGAACTGTCAAAGGTCGCTTAGCACAGCAGAGTAATATCAACATTTGCCGAGCGCAGGCCCGGGACGTCCGTGGGATATTCGTAAGCATTCGTTCGTACGTTTCGTTCAACGTATCAGGTAAGGATTCAAGCAGCTGATCTAGTAGATATTCGCTCTGCGGGCAGGCGATTAGAGCTTCAAACTGACACTCTACCCATCGAAACCTACACAAAAGTCAATAGGTGTGTATCAAGGCCCGTACACTAGATACTTACACGCCCTTTGCCCGCTCGGTTAGCACGGATTCAATTCGATTATAGAACTCCTCCCATTTCCGGAGTCGCCGGTCGTCCCGGAGACGCTGGGAGACGAAGGAGGCGATATCCCTATCGACCGCATCGTTCCTCATCGCAATAATCTCCTCTGATAGTTCACCAAGCTCCTCGCGAATGTCGGGCTCGTCCCGGCTTGTCACAAGGAGGTGCAGTCCGGGTTCTAACCAGGCGCGCATATCGTTTAGGATCTCAAGCGTAAGCCCTCTGTGTTTGGCCCGCGGGCTTTCATCCAACGCATCCAAAATAATGTAAACGTCTCGGAATGCTTGTACAAGTTGACGGAGGCAACCCAGGAGAGCCTGGTCTGGTGGCGTGGCATTACGGTAGCTGCTATGCAACCGCGAGAGAATGGTGTGGCTTCTATCGAGTTGGCCTGATAGCTGCAATACGAGCGCTCGGAGCATAGCGGAGGCGTCTTGCTTACCGTCGTCATTAAAGGTGAAGAAGAAGAATGCGATACCGATTTGTGGGTTAGACCTCCTGTATCGAAAGATGTGCTGGATTATTGTAGAACATAAGACGGACTTGCCACATCCGGCGAAGCCTCTAAGCCACAAGAAGGATTTGGGCTTTTGAAGCCAGGTAGTAGAGTAGGGTCCTTGAACAAACCAGAGCCCGGTGCCGCGATGCTTCTTTCTGCATGCCTCGTTGAAATTGATAGTGGCATCGGGGGCCTTCAACCATTCGCTAATGGTTGAGGAGACCTGGCTGGCTCTAACCAGGTTAAGTATAGCCCTAGCGTCTTCAATGTCGTCTTGGACGTAGCAGATATCCTTTTGTTGCAATAACTGCAATGCTAAAGACAAGTGGGCGACTATCTCGTCAATATCTTCGTCGAGCTTTTGTAGGGTGCTCTGCCGGAAGGGGTACGCAACGCGGCGGGCCGTAATCCTAACAGCGGCTTGAACACTATCGGCTGACTTCTGCTTGAACTTGTTCACCTCGTCCTCGAGCTCTCGGATGCATTCCTCGCACTGTTGGACAGAGGACCCGATATTGCAAAGCAGACGCTGCTCGTCAGCTCGGTAAGTGCGACCGTCGACCTGATGGCGTAAGGATTGAAGTATTCCTAGAAGACGTTCCAACCTCTGGGTCGTGTGGGCGACACTAGAGTGCTGGTGCTTGACTGCGGTATAATAATCAAACAGATACTGCGTGACTTGAAGACCGAGCGAGATGATGCCGACCACACTTCCAGCCACAGATAGCGGGTCTGCTGCCATCGTTCATCGTTATTTCGTGTGTGGGAGTTGCGATCATCGCGGCTAGGTAGATCGGAGAGAGTGGAGAAGGAACTTTCAGCGCGGCTAACCAGGTGAAAAGCAATTAATTAGTAAAACGTTCTTTAAGTCCTACCCGTGCCACGCCCCACTTTAGTCTGCTTTCGCCTGGATCCACCAGCCAAAACTGATGCTCACCACCAAAACGGCCACTTTTTTCAACCTATCTAACTAGTAACGCTTCAACCACCTACAACTGTGGCCAGTTTCACAAATCACTGCCGGTCCTAGCTTTCCACCAAACTCCATTTACGTGCTTCTTTGCTACTTTGAAAAAACAACATTTAAATGCGTTACGTGCCCCTAAATCTGCCTCCTCGACCATCCTTTGCCTTCGCCAGTTGATCTTCTTTTTTTGCCGAACCATTCGGCGCCCATCAGTCACTGTTAGTACTCCTCCACAGACTTTAAAGGAGCGTTCTTTATGGTCCTGCGTTGTTTTTGAATGTGTTCGGCGTATCTAATCCTCCCTAAGCCTCTTATGATCTGAACTAGCACTGTAGCGCTTATTAGGGAGGCCCTTAATAAAGCAGCTAATATTAGCAGCCAATTCGGGATCCTGACTTTCGTCTTCTCGCAGCGTGCTTTCCAGCGGCAACCTTGTTTACATGCCGGAGAGTTGACTGCCTGCCAATTGGCGAAGAACCTACCTGGTTATCTGCCACCAGAGGAGGGGATGGTGGTCTTTTTGGCTGCCGCTCCTCCATCTTCTGGAGTACCAATGTGGATTGAATGGGCAGATACCAGTCTTCTGGAAGGCAAAAAAGGATAGTGCTTTGTTTAAATGCTTGCTGGCGGCCCTGTTGAATACAGTAGAGAAATTCCAGCTTTGTGATGTTCACAAGGGCTTCGCAAACCATAACCTCCAGTGCTTTTACGTGATAGTGCTTCAACGGCTGAAAAACAGCGACATCTAGTGGTTGTAGTAGATGTGTTAGCTTTGGGGGCATTCCAAAGGGGAATAATGCCATGGTCCCCGCAGTATTTGATGAATTCAAATCGTGTGGTTTAAAGGACTGTTTTGACCCTGGCGAGGGCCAAGAGATGTGGACCGTATAACCTAAAAACGGAAAAGGGTTTCCGAGGGGATGAGGTCCTGGAATGGAAGAAAGGTCTAACTGTGGTATCACGTAACATGGATCTAGTGTGATCTCGAGATCCATCTAAGGGGCATTGCATCTGGAGATCCCACCTAGAAGGCAATGGATGCAGAGATCCAACTGTCATGAGGAGACAAGGGGAAGTCTCCAAAAGTATAACCACGCTCATTGCCCCTCCTATAGTCTCGATAGTTACCAGCTTGCAATACAACTTGGTTACGCAAATCAGCCTTTGTTATTACCAGACGTGACTAGTTACCGCATTGCTCAGATTTCGTTATACTCCTGCCAACATAGACCGTACGACTAGGTTTAATAATTCGTTAACTAGCCAAGTTGTCACAAGAGGGGGTTTCGAGAGGGATTATGGCAAGCCGAGGATCGTACAAAGAGGAGCGAAACCGGATGCTTTATAACCAGGAAAAGACAGCCCGCCAATACGCTTAGGACCGCGTTAGTCAGAATAAGGTCGAAGATGTCATGCTTTAGGGTCGGTGTTGGCTCATGGTATTAGCTTGCGCCTTGCCGCAGGCCTATGGCGGCAAGGCCAGGGCGGAAGCCAACCCGATATTGGAAAGGGGAGTGGGGTGGAAAGGGAGGGGTTGAGTGAAGGAGACACAGCATCTTTCGGAGCAGGACAAGCAAATTTTCCGGGTTCTCGACCGTTCTGTTTTCTCAGAAACGGTTGTCCGGCCCCGGGGCCAAAACGGAGAGACACAAAAGGCGGCCCGGAACTAGCAGAACCCGGAGAGAAAGGTGGGTCGGGACACGGCCGAGATGAGTTCGCAGACACCCTCGTACCGCATGTTCGATATTGCGGAAAACTGTCAAATTCCGAGTCGCGGCGCGTCACTATTTCCCCCTGCCAGCCCATCCAAGACCAGCTCGGTAAGGCCTCTGTCAATCTGTCCTCGCTATAATGCATTGGAACAAATCTTCGACATATTTCGCCTATGCCGTACCATGCAAGTGAGATATCAAAAGAAAAAGCTCTGGGTGACGGAAGATGAACCCACCAGGAAAACGGTGATGCAACGCTGGCCGTAGTCCGGAGAAAGGACGGGGAACATCCTGGGGTGAGGTAAGGTGTTTGATCAGCCGAAATATCGTGAAGTGGGAACACGAGTGCGCATCCATCTCCATGCAGAGACGAATTCCAGTGCGTAGGTATATGCGTCCGCGATGAGATCGTAGTGTAAATGCTCGGCCAGAGAACGCAACGGCATTACCAACTCAGAGGGCCTGAAGCAAATACCAGTCGCCGTTTCGCAAACAGACTCTCTTGAAACATCGCATTCGTTCACGGGAATTAAGCATGCTTTCCTCGATTGGCTTAACATCGATTTCCGGATGGATTGACCGTCCACCATCAGCAAGTTCCATGATCTATTGGGTGAGGGATCGCGGGGCAGAAATCCCCGTCAACCCCCTGAGACACTAGTCTGCATCGCGGCCATCTCGAGCAATAATAGTCAAGATAGAGCTATGAAACACCTGATTCATCTGCCCATAATCATTACCAAGAGATATTTCGTTGTCTTGCACGATGTACAAAGAATCGACCCGTAGATACCTTTCTTCGAGGCATTGGATAAGAGATATCGCATTACGGATGGTGGTGAGGATTTGTTCGCGATGTCTCGTACGAGAAGGGCACGAGGAGTTCTTACTTCTTTAATACTGCTCCTTAGAGTGCGAAAGTTCTTTGACTGCCCCATGTGTAAGATACAGTCAGGTATATAAGTCCCCGATGAAGGGACGATGCACCCATCAATGACGTCTATAAGCCATGAAGGTTGAAGAGGACCCACCCAACCTGGAAATCTGGAAGTCGCTGCACCAACTGCCATATTCTTCGAAGCCCTTAGCCTTCTGGTCGCGGAGAATATCCATATTAATCCAGCTCGAATTAGGAATACGAGACATTCCCTAATGTTCAAGTCTGCCTTTCCGAGCTACTAACTCGGCATGTTGGGCAATAATTATACCACGATGGACAGGTCGTTCGAGAATCGCGGCCGAAAATATAAAACGCCTAGAGATATGGCGGTCGTATAAGGGGGCTTATAGAGGCTGTGTAGGAATATATAACTATATACCGCTTGAGCTACTAACGCAGTTCGAGCGCCCGATCTTTTGCCATAATCCAAGAGGCTGAGATCCTGCCCTTGATAATGAGGGACCAGACTGTGCCTGTATATGAGGTTTCTAATCCACTTGATATGTGGACAGTTACCAAGGAGGGGTTGGGATGCCTTTCCAAGGTTTATTTCATGATATCCTTCGTAAGGCAACTCATATCCCGCGAGTCATTTTGAGCAGAGCTGACAGGATCATGCTGGGTGACCAGGTTCGTAGTGCTCACTAAGAGAATGCATATGGCTGTAGGCCTGCGGCTTGAAAACATTCATGAGCCGCGAGGGGGATATAGGAAGAGAATGGTAGGCGGAGATAGATGAAGTATCTTGCGCTGATCCTAGATGAGACAGGAAAGGAGGACCAGAATACATGAGGTAAGGGGTGGATTCACATGACTGCGGAGGCATCCAAGAGTATAAGACCGTCGGATCCAGAAACCCGCGCCACCAAACGATGCCCATCGGGAATAAGCCCAGTCCCCGACCAATTGCAGAGCTCAGGTTGGTTCGGTTTTCCTATTGAGCGACATGTCATTCTAACCGTGTTTTCTTTGCTCCCAACATTTAGAACACTGGCTTGTTGTATATCAGAGGAAAGGGCGGAGTAAAAAGCGGAAGGCAGACGAAGAAGCATTGTCAAAAGGTAGTTCGTAGTATAGGTAATGTATAGATAACCATTAGCGCTTGACCCCTTCTAACTATTCGGGCGAAGCCCCCTATATGGAGAGACACAAAATCCTCCGTGGTGAGGCGCCAGAGTCCAGAAAGGGGGGTCCACATTAGTTCTTGACATTATATTCAGGACCTTTAAACAAATCTCTGGTCTTCCGTCACATTTGCTGAGTTATCTGGGGGCGGTCCGGGTCTATGCATCAGTCCAGAGCGTTTGATGCGGACAACAATGAGCCGACTGCTTGTGAGGCGTAAAGTAAAGCATAGCGTACCTCTTGGAGTAGCGGCCAGAATAGGGGTAACCGGTCAACCCACACATCTGTGCATACAGAGTTCTACAATCTAAGACGTCACATCGGTCATCTAGCGTGGAGTCAGTTTAACGAGCATTCAACCTAACCTTAACAGTGTCCACTTCGGCTTAGGACCATACCATTGAACTCAGCGAATGGCGAACGGAGTAGCTTTATTCTCTTCCTTTCTATACGGTATTGGCTGGAGTGTACGTGTCCTTATAGAACGACTTTGACTTTCTGATTATCGGTCTTGGATTGTATATCCCTTTTGGGAACATAACAGCTTGGTGTAGCGTACTCAAGTGGCCATCGTGACATGCTGGGCGATTCAGGCAACTACCGGCGGGCTTATAATAATATAGAAGTAATATATTACAGACCCTCCAATTCATTGATGCTCAGGATATGCCTCAAATATCGCCGGGCGTATATTATCTCGTAACTGTAACCAACTCTTCCATACCCCCAGCGACGCAATATGGTACAAGTCCCCGCGGCCCCCTCACTTCAAGCAGCCCAGAGCCGTATTTCATCTCCGGCCGTCTCCAACATCAGAATCATAGCCGTGCCACCATATCGACACTGTATCGACGGCGCCGGCAACTCGTCCTCTGAGGCGGGACACGTCCAAGCACCTCTTAGCTCACAGCGACAACAGCTCGATCCACCTCTCGAAATCCTGCGACTGCGCGGCCTGAAGGTCGAGCGTGAAGAGGCCGTGCTCGGTGTGGATCTCCAAGGGGGACCAGGGGTCGGCGGGGTCGAGGGGCGGCCTGGGCGAGGCGGCGAAGGCGAAGCCTGCGGCCGTGGCGCCCGGGTCGAGGGTCGTGCGCGCGCCGCCGTTGTTCACCCACTCGCTGCAGCCCCTGCACACCGTCGTCAGGGTCCAGTGCGTGGCGTTGGCGGTCGACCCCTTGAGCTTCGTGTACACCGCCGCGTCGTAGATGTCGGGCTGGACGTGCGCGCTAATTACCAATAACCTATGTCAGCTCTGTCCATATCCATGTGTGTCCTTTTTGTATGTATATGTGCCCGTCTGTGGTGTGCTGTGTCTTGAGTGGACGAAGCACCTTCCCTTCGGGCCTTTCCGCCCCTACGCCATTAACTTAGGCTCGGGTAAATAACTCACAGCGCAAACCTCGAAGCCGGGACGGTAGTATCCCCGTTCGCCCAGCCGACCGACAATGGGTTATACAACATGCCGCCGCCCCAGGCGATGCCGGCCCAGCCGACGGTCCTCGGGGCGACGACCTGGAGCAGGATATCGAAGGGCCCGGCCTCGACGGCGGGGATGGCGACGCGCCACTTGATCGGGGCGACGCCGACCGTGGTCTCGGAGTAGCAGACGCCCGTCTCTCCGTCGCAATATTTGGAGGCGGCGGCGGTGCCGCCACCGAAGAGAAGAGCCAGCACCGCAGAAGCGGCGAGCCGAGCGAGTAGTAGCGCCATCATGCTTTGTCTTGACTTGTCTTGGCGAGGAGCAGGTGAGTGGGTGGAATTACAGTTCAGGGTTCTGATGATCTTCCGAGCAACATTTATTCGTGACCTTATATGAATTACCTTAATAATCCACCCACCGTGACGCAGCGGTGAGGGCTGCCTGCCTGTACTACTTCCTCCTATCCTCTCTCTCATTATCCGCAATGCAAGAGTCGTTCGTTCCCTCCTCTTATTTACCTATTACGGACACGACGGACATCGGCAGTTGTCATCTCCCAAGCTGGTAGGACGGTGGACGGAGGGGCGAACCAAGTTTCTGGCAATGCAAGGAGGGCAAATTACCCGAAGCATGATTGGCTCCCCCACACACATAACGGGCATAACCAGACGCATCCCGCTAATCTGGATCTGCGCGGTTCCATCCATTTAGATTGAGGCGGCTGAAGTCAGGAACAGGGCGGGGTTTGTTGTCAGTCGAAGTTTGATCCAAGATTGGACTTAAGAACCCGGAATATTATAGCGAGATGATATGGCATTAATTATGGGACACGTCTCTTGGCCTTGTTTCTTCCGTCACATTGGTCGTGTGGTCATTTACGGTTAACGCATCGGGAGGTTCTCCAACCCCTAAATGAAATGTGCACTCGGGCTCCAACCGTGACGCGAGCATGGCCAGAACAGGGCACCCAATGGACACTTACGTGCAACCAAGACAAAAGCTTATGTGAAGCAAGCATTGGTGTAGCATAAGAGTAGCTTCGCTGAATTGATATTCGGGTTGTTATCACCAGATTACTAAGACTGCTGCGAAGAATACGTCACGCAATCGCTGCCCTAACGCTAACGATCCCAGGCACGTTCTTCTAAGGCACGTCACCAAATCCTCTTTGAGACGCCCAACTCGTACCTAAAGACCCTAGAGAGCCCGTCGTCGCCCTTATCCTTGAATCGCTCCTCGGTTTTGCGCTCGCGGTCCCGCATTCGTCTGAGGCCGTCGGGGTCGTCCTCGTACAGCCATCTGCGGCGCTCGTCGCCGATCTCGGTGGCGCCGAAGGGGCCGACGCGCTTGCCCGGCTGCACGAACGACTCTCGCTCGGCCCGGCCGGCCGCCACGGCCTGCTCTCGGAGGACCATGGCGGCGTACCGGCCGCGCGCGTAACGCAGTAGCGCCATGCCGAGCAGTAGCTTGACGATGAGAAGCACGATCCACGCTAGGAAGAAGAAGAGCAGCATCGTGAGCAACGCGATGGCGTCGTCCGACGTGAATGCCCAGAACGACCGCACCCGCGTCGGGTCGGAGGGGTCGCCATAGACGGCGCGGCCCAGCGCGTTGCGAATTATCATGTCGAGACGCTCCAGTGTGGCTATCATCGCCGGCGAAGAGGGCGTAGACGATTCCACTGATAGTTCCATGGTGGAGGTAGGAATTGGAGGGGGTAGATGAGTGGCTAGAAACATGTTGTAGATTTGAATCGAAGCTCGAATGAAGAGGCACGACAGCGGGATTAACGGCAAGCCAATCCGCCTGGTTAGTGAGGGCGTGCCGAAGGCCTAGGGAGCACGTTAGAAGCTATTCAGACACGGCATCATTCTGGAGTACTCACATTGGTATAATAATCCTTGCACAGGATATCGAGCATCCTGTTATAGATGGTGGGCTTGACGTTGTTGAACTTGTTGATATAGGCGTGCTTGATCCAGTCGACCATCATCTCAATCCCGATGACGACAATGAAGGGTGACAGAACCTCCCCCGAAATGAGCCACGACGGTAATGCAGTAAAGCTGGCTGGTAGAATAGAGTTCGTATGTAGAGGTCCGGGGCCGGACATGCCGTTGTCCAATTCGCTTCCCGCCCCTGGCACCGACAGACCTCCCACCTCGACGATGTTGCGCATGCCGATGATCAACAGGATAATCCACAGCTGAAAGCGTTCGACCACATCTGCGCAAGTCAGCTGGAAGAGATTCTCCTTTTCTATCCTTTTGAAAACTGCCCCCTTAATCTCCACGAATTGGTTCGAGATGAGAAGGGTGAGCAAGGAGTTTGAGTATGAGTTTACTGCGACATTTAAGGTGATCACCTGGTAAAATAGGCATAAGGTGTGTATTACGTTGTATATTAGCGACAGGATAAACATCCCAAAGGGCAAGAGGATCTTGGATCGACCGAGGCTGTTCCTAGACAGCGTCTCGGAGCTGAAGAGGCACTCGAAAATGTCTTGGCCGAGCGCTGATAGAAGGCGGTCTCCGACCTAGACGAGGATTAGCTAGTAATACCGCCATCCGATAAAAGATGAACTTACCTCAAGGATGTTGTAGATGACGTAAAGCTTCATCGAAGATTGTGCTCTGATGAAGTGGTACATCCGACTTGCATCCAAATTAATCAAAGCCAAGGAACTGCAGATGATGACGGCACCCTGGAGGAAATCGGCCTTGTGGTAAGACGTCAAATCGGACGGGGTGGATTTCGTCCTCCGATGTCGACTAAACAAGGGCCTGGCCATTGGGTGCTTAGGCGGATGAAGAGCTCCGTGTCCGTTAGAACGCGGATGCTCTAGATGAGCCGTTGCTGGCCTATCAGGATGGCCATCCCGCAAGGCACTACCATTGTGCTGGCTAGCAGTGCTGGCTTCGCGTGGTCGGCTACTGCTTTCAGTTTCGCTCGTGCGATCACCGTAATCGGTATGCGTGCTCGGCCGTTTGCCCCTTTGAAATGCTCTCCGCTTTAGTCGCCAGATACCTTCCCAGACAAACCCGAGTAGCCAACGAGTCTCCTTCCAAATCACATAACCCCACCATTTTACAAGAACACCAACGGCAATGAGAAATCTCATGGGCAAGATGGTGAAAGTGTAAAGCCACGCATCTAAACATGCCAAAGTGCCGAAGACCAGGATCTGTTCCAGGTAAGGGGGCAGGAGCAGCGCGTTCAGCAGCCGCTCGAACTTCACGGCACTAGACTCGTATGGCACATCGGATGCATGAGAATGATAGATATACAGCGGACTCGGCCGTTGGCCTGCCAATTCGAGCTGCAGATGGGTTGGGAGAGACATGGGAGGAAGGGGTATCTGAGGGACCATGGGCGTTGCTGAGACTGTAGCCTCAGCTTGCTCCGGCTTTGACGATGCAGACGACTTGCTAGCCGCCCTGGCAGAGCTAGCAACAGGGTGGCTGAGATTTAGCGGAGGGGGTCGGCCGAGGGGGTTGAAAGAATTGCGCCTGACGCCATTCATTGTCGCCTTTGAAGTGCCATGAGCAGCTGCCCTACGGTTCGCTGGAGGAGTGGACAAAGTCCGCACTGAAGCCGGCCGTCTGACGTCTGCGACAGCTCTCAGAGCATCCAGCGGGATATCCGGGATTCCATTCCTCTGGGGCCGCTCCCGCGAAGACGCACGAGGACGGATCTCCCGCTGCATTGACATAGGTACATGCACATGAGATGCCGACTCGATAGCACCCGCAGACTTGGGGTACTCGGCTCCATTAGGTTTCCGTTGAGACTGCGAAGGGGGGGCGACAGCAATCGGCAACGAGTCCCGGGCTGAAGTCAAAGCCTGCATTTGAGAGGCTGACAGTTTTCTGACGCTCTCATGACTGCCCTTTCTAACATGCCCGTTTGATTCTGTGGGCAGTTTCTTCGGGTTATCTGTAGCAATCGGATCCGAAGTCGGTGTAGCTGATGCGGAAAAGGAATCAAGATCTGGGAAGGGAGTAGTCGTCGTTGATGTCGCTGTGTTTGTTCGGCGTAGATGCGTATGCGGGTGATTGTCTCGATCTTGCCGCAACCTCTTCATGTGTAGGCCCCGGTCACTTACGGGGCTTTCCGGACGCCCTTCTGCCGCCTCCCCGTCCATCTCGTCCTCTTCATCGTGCCATTTCTTATTATCGCCGTTATTCCCGTCCGCGTCAACGTGTATTCCTGGCATGATCAAGGCGGTTGTGTCCAATGCATCTTCGACGGTCGCATAGCTCACTAGTAGTTATAGCTTCGAGATACCAGGACACTGGAGGAAAATATGATGACCGAGGGCCTCGCAGCGTAATTAACCAGGGAAAATTGACGTCGCGTAACTGTGGGAGCTTTACCAGGGCTGAAAGAGTCGGTGATGATAAAGGCCAGCTTGACAGGATTCGGTTGTCAAGGGTCTCGTAGCCTTGCAGCTAACGCGAAACCGAGCTGGGCCTATGCAATTACGGAGGGTTTAACCCTTCAATTGAATATCAGAATACCGGTACCTAAGCAGATGCACTGTGGGGTAGCGTCTCATGCATATGTCGCTTGCCCACATAAGGACTTGATTGAGCCAGCCGACGTCATAACAGTGTTTCTGGCCTTATCGAGTTCAAAAGTACAAGGTTTCATGTTTATTAAAGGAAGGAAATATATCTAGCTCAATGGCATACTGCTATTAGATTTAAGTGTTTCAACCCAAATTTGAGGCCATCGGACACCTTTACAGAAGCTACGTAAACACCAGGAGGTTTTCCCGGCGGAAAGGGGTGAACCGGCCCTTCCATTCTTATCCCACGCACCTCCCAGCTCAGTAGTAAGTACCTCCCATGAACCAGAAGCTGGTTTGCTAGCTCCTTCTGGGGAACGTAACACGCAATTCCCAATGACGCGAATTCAATGACATTGTCAGCATATCGATTTCCAACTGAATAACATGGTGACGGTGCGAACTTTTTCCTAGCTTCCGCTCCGATGGTTGTGATGCAATTTGATCCGTTCATATTTTGTTGTGCAGCTTTCCGTATCGCAGAGACCTAACATAAGCAGATACCAGATTTGTAGGTGTGGTTCTATCGCTGCTTCCTCTCTTAATCACTTTCCTCGTCGAGATACCTATCATAGATGTCAGTTTTCCACCATTTTCGACGCTGGATTCCCAAAACGCCCTGGGTCGGGGTTTCGGCAATCCTACTTCAACGAACCTAATTCCCCTTTGGTAGAAAATCCCATTCACCAGTCTATTGCGTGCGGAACTCCCCAATATGGCCCCTATTTGACGCTCTACATGGCTAAGCACTGTCCAATCGGGCCACTCGAAAGTAAAGGGCGATTCTCGTTATCTAACCCAGCCGAGCCGAGCGTCTATTCCGGTATCTTAGCTCCGGGGACCGCAAGGCCGGCTCACGTAGGAGGGCTGTAGTATCCAGGCCCACTTCTCGCAGCCGACGACTTGAGCCGTGAGAGAGTCGTTCTGTATATCCCTGACGGCGGTCGTGTTCTCGCCCTGGCGTTCGATAGCATAGAACACAACTTTCCAACACCATGTCCAGCCACATGACGGCCACCAAAACCTTCTTCGCTCAGTACCGAGTAGCGACGAGCTCAAAATACCCTATTTCCCACCGCTCTGCAAGATGTGCCTACTTCCAATCACTGCATCCCATCTCTCGGAGTGAAACCTAAGAACGCCTTTTCTCAATGAATCCTGAAGCCCATTACTACCTCTTCTGCCCGAGGCACATTCGCCCATCTAATGTTTTCAGTGCATCTTAATCTTAAATATTACCGAGTACCCAAGGTTGAATGGATCTTGTTGAAGGCTAACATGTCACATGTGAAGTGTCTGGAGACCGGGCCGGCGGTAATCTCGTATTCGCTCTACTGCGTCACTTGGAAGCGGCCCCGAAGCTGCCCATGCCGGTAAGAGTGATGGTGTGGTCTCCGTGGGTTCACGTGACAGCTAATGCTGCGGAGGACTTCGAACGTCGTCACAACTTACATGTCGACTCTTTAAATGTCGAAGTGCACCAATTGAGGCTAGATGCACACCTTCGGGCAGGGTACGAAACATTTCCAGGCGACGCTGCCCCGTACGTCTCCCCCTTATACCATCCCTTCCAGCCCAGCACTCCTCTTCGGGTATAAGCTGGTACCCTGGAACCCTTCTCTATCCGGTCAGGAGATTCGCTCAAGAGATGGCGTAGCTGAACGGAGCGAGAGCTAAATATAACTCAACAGAGCTTGCACCCCAAGATACCCTTCTAGGGCACCAAGTGTTAGGAATATCACCTCAATTGGAAACCGTGCCGAGGGTGCCTATGGGTTCTTTCAAAGGAATAAACGGGTGGGAATCTCCTCAAAGACCCCTGTCACGCCCTGTCGATGATTTCCGCGATTCATAACGGATGGGGGAACGATTACACTTGCCACGGGGTGAATATTCCTAACGTCTAGTCATCTTGCTTTTAGCTTTCATGTGGAATGCCGTCTCGCTCCTTTCATTCCAGTGTCCACAAGGTGCTGACTAGCATTGCAGCATTGTGCCAAGAAACGGCCCAGTTCGTGCCGCCTTTTCCAGTGAGCACTAGACCTCACCACCTAGGGCGAGTTGTTTTCTTGGACACGGAAAACGTCTATTGTAATATCAAACCTGGAATTCACCAGCAGGGAACTCTCAATCTTCAACAGGGACTTATCAAAGTAAAGCCTAAACGTTAGTGGTATAAGATAGCTCTAGAGCTAGCGGGAGTGCTAAATTTAATTTTAAGCCCCCTGGACCTGTCATGGCCAGTCTGAACTGGTCAATCAGCATATCCCAGCCCCATATAACATTGGAGTCTAGAGACGGTTCTCGCCGGCTTTTGGCCCCCTATACATACGCTCCCAGCCATATTACCTGCACATATGCACCCAACTTCGCTGGTCGATAGAAAGCCAAGAAAGCCCTAATTACTTTCCCCTTGGCCAGCGCACCCCCACAATCCCGAGCAGGTCCCGTCTGTTTCTTAGCCTCACGACTACAATCAGCGGTGCGGCTGAACGTCCCGCCTCATTGGCCCCCTGCCATGCGTCGTTAGGTCAAGGCGCCCCAGTGAGCATATGAGATGGAGGTGAAGAAAGGGAACCCCTTCGCAGCCTCTTCTACTCAGGTTTTGGTTGGGTGGTTCGCACCCCACTCTCCTGCGCCTCACTTAACGTTAGGTTATCTCGGTTACATCTCTGCCCTACCTCTACTAAGCTAAGTTGGCATTGCCATCCACCTTGTTTCGCAGGGACGGCCAGTGTGTCAAGGGGATAGGTGCTGCTAGAAAGAGGAAGGTATATATGACGGACTTACGCACCAGAACGCCGTGCGACCGCGCGCAGTTCTTCGACGACTTTGGCAAGCGACACCCGGTGTATGCGCCCTTCGCGACGCCCGTGTACTACAACGTCGCGAGCGTGATCCTGGAGTATGTCGTCGAGGCCGCCAGCAACACGACGTTTGACGACTTCATGCGCCGCAAGATCCTGGGCCCGCTCGGCATGACCAACGCGACGATCTTCCCGGGGCCCGCGGAGGAGGCGTGAGGCTTCATCCCCTCGGCGAGACCTGGTTGGGGGCGAGCCTCGCCTACGAGGACATGGCCGGTGGCTTCTACTCCAACACGACGGGCCTGCTGGCATTCGGCTCGCGCATCCTGATGCACGAGCTGCTCGACGCCGCGGCGACGCGCAAGTGGATGAAGCCGGCGTCAACAACGTTATGGGCGGGCCCTGGGAGATCCTGCGCTCGACAACGGCGACGCCCGACGGGCGCCTCGTCGAGTTCTACTGCAAGGCCGGCAACCTCAACACGTACAACAACATGCTGTGCCTGGTCCCGGACTACGACTTCGTGCTGATCATCCTCTCGGGCGGCACCGAGTCCAACAACCGCCTCGTCGACGGCACACTGTCCGCTGTCGTCAGAGAGGTGCTGCCCGCGATCGAGGCGGCCGGCAAGGCGCAGGCGGGGGTGCCTGTCGGCGGGTACGTACAGCGACGCGGCGAGCAACTCGAGCGTCGCCCTCTCGCTCGACGCCGGGTCGCGGACCGCATGGCGCGCGGTCTTTGACGTCGGCACGCCCGAGATCGCCGCGTACGGGAAGGAGATGTGCTGGCCGAGCGCGGAATGTGCCACGTGGGGCAACATGGACGGGTTCGTGTACCAGTTCAGGTCCCTGGACGACTTCGTTATCGAGAAGAACTAGGACGGCGAGGCGTCTACGCTATCGCTCAGAGGCTCCTAGGCCGACCTGAAGAGGGAAAATTGAGCTTGGCGCTTAAGTTTCTAATATGACGGATTGCTCGGTGTTGTATGATAGAATAACACTCTATATATTTCCGTGCACCACAGGGGCATTTTCTATTTATTACAAGTGTTGAGTGGAGATTACAGATTAGCTTCGGCCCTGCCGAGGCATTCTAGTGCTTCACTAACTATTCCCCTCCAGTCATGTAGTTGAGCCCCTATTCCGAAGCGTGGGGAATGTGGCATCTGGGGAGGTACAAGAATGCTTCGCAACTCTCCGCCACAGGCTTTATCCATTTGTTCAACCTTACAAAAAAATCCTCTATCGACCTTCTCTCTTCTAACCCTTGCCCTCCCAATCCGTCGCATCGTTAGGGTACAGCTCTGCGACGTCGTACAACGTGCTGTCATGAGCGAAAACAAGCAGAACATTATCATGGGCGCCAAAGTCATGTAGGACACTGACGCTCCGCAAAGCAAGCTCGTGGTTATCCGAAGAGCCGTCTCTCGGAGCGGAAAAGGCCTCCCTCCATCGGTCCTCCCGCTCGTGCCGCGTGTTGCGCCGCGCGTATCATTCCTCGAGACAGACACAGCTAACGGCGGGGCCCGGGGATCGGGCGGAACCGGCTCGGCCTGTACTAGCCGCCGTGGTGGCACACGTCGCCAGCCATGAGGGCGAACTCGTCCTTTCCGGGGAGGGACGAGTGAGCGGCCAGCTCGGTGCGTGCCAGGCCGCGCAGGTGCTCGTTCGTGTGGCCCGGCGAGTGCAGGACGCAGAAGGACCCGTCGCCGAACCGGTCGACGGCGTGCCACCCGCCGGCCCGCGTGGCGCGCCTGTCGGTCGTGAAGTCCAGCTCGATATGGTTCCGGTCCTCCTACGCCGAGGACCTGCAGACTGAGTCCTCTTTTGCGGGCAGCCCTCGCCGACGGTGTCCCTGAAGCCGGTTCCGGCGACGAGGTTGGTGGAGGCCGGGAAGGCGGACGGGTCCCCGTGTTGTCGAGGTGGCGGTGCCACCATATGATGTCGGTGCTGGCGCCCAGTTCCACGTCGCTCTCCTCGAGGGTGTCGCTTACGTTCTTTTCGACCTTCAAGGTGAGGGGCGTCCCCTTGGCTGCCTCCAGCATCTGAAGGGCCGCGGCTGCGTGGTTCTCTATGTCCTTCCGGCTGCCTAGGTCGAAGAGCAACTTATCTCCCGTGGGTTCATGCTCAATTAGGAAAGAGTACGAGCAACCGGAGAACTTTTCGAACCCGCTTATGGCTGGTTCGAAGAAGGATGCCGCGGGGATACCAGTCATCTGGGTCGTGCTATCAATGATGCTGACCTTGACGGTGTTGCTCGACGGGGGCATATCCACGGAAGGCGCTGGTACAGATGGCGGAGACATGCGAAGGATGTCTTTCCCCGGGGACCGCCGTTCATGAAATGAGCTAAACCTGGACGCATCGAGTTGTGCCCAGGTCTAATCAATACTTTTTGGAAATATTCTAAATCAACCAGAGAGGAAAGTCTGTCCCATGCCGACAGGCTACGACGCGCAATTGGGAACTTATATTGTTTGAACGGATATACTATTGCCAGTTAGGGTATATGAAGACTTTAGTCAGAAGTATACCGCAGATCCCCTGGTGGAGCGGAACGCGCTCACCTAAATACTTGGAAGAAGTCGCCGAATATATATTTTCACACATGCTGCACGACGACCTGGCAGAGCTTTTTAGGTTGCTTACGAACATTGGCAAGACTGTAGGCGAGATTTAGCAGAGCCCAGTCCCGCCAGAAGAGAGCCACTGGCAAGGTAACACTTTAAAGAATTCGAATTAATACAGAAAAGGCTTGTTGAACAGTTTGTCCCGGCCCGCGCAACATTAATAATATAGTAAAGTCGTACCAAGTGAAACCCCGTTAACACCGCTCGTACATTGAACCGAATGTAACAACAACACAATAGCGCGCCCAACTTATTTGTCTACCACGTGACAGCCATGGAACATGTCGTCTTTCGTAGCAAGTCAAGTCTGGCCTTTTGAGCTTATGAAGTCCTATCAACTCTCTTGGGTTATTTGGATTACGCCATAGGCAGGAAAGTGGGCTCGCCCCAGATCCAGGTGCGTGTGACGGTGACGCAGATTTCGCCCGAAGGGCTGGCACCAATGGGGAAGATGTCGTCCTCCTTGGGCACCCAAGTTGGAACAGCGGGTCCCCCAGTCGGGACTGAGCCCGTGGGAACTTGGCCATCCACGCATTCGGAGGCTAGATCCCATTAGCACAAAAGATTACATCATCCGCGTCGGGGGACTTACCTAGGATTACAGCAATAGTAATGGGCTCGCAGCCAGCAGGCGCAAAATCCAAGCCTGCAAAGGTGATATAGACCTGACCGGAGGGGACCTGGCAGAAGCCAGCCTGGCCGCCGGAGAAGGCATCGTTAGCCCAGACCAGGGTGCCGGCGGCGACCCCAAAGAATGTGGAGATGGAGCCAGTCGCCGAGACTTTGAACTCCGTGAACGACAAGCCAGGGTCAACGCGAACGGCCTGGCCGCCACTGAGCAGTTCCCCATCGACTAGTTCGAATTTGGTGGCGTCGGCGCACGACTCGGGGTTGATAGGACCAGCGCCTCCGATGAAACTTCCGCTGGCCTGTCGCGCCGCGAGGTCCCGCTTCGTGTTGTTAGCGTTCGGGCCGCCCACGATGGCAAGGACGATAGGGCCCTCTGGCCCACTCGTAGGCCTGACCGAGGGTCCGCTAGCGCTGGTGAAGCTAGAGGTGCTCGCGGATCCAGAGGTATAAGTAATAGGACCGGATGTGCTACCAGAAGGACCACCTGGGCCCTCAGTCACGCTGCTGGTAGATTCGGTCATGGATGGTCCCTCAGAACTGGAGGAATCAGTCGCTTCGCAGCCATCATCGTCGTCGCTCGAAGTGGTGGAGGCGGATGAAGTACTAGAGGTCACCTGGGCGCTGCCGGTGATCGACGGAGTTGAACTCGCGGCCACTCCACTGCCAGATGTGCTTTGGGAGCTTGAACCTGTTTCGGAAACGCTCGAAGATGTCGGCGGGAGTGTCGCTACGTTTTTTCGGAGTGAGCTTCAGCAGGAAGGCAATGTTAACAATAGTGGGAACTTACGCGGCTGCTCAATATTACCATCTAGGTCCTTGATTGCGGCTTCGGTCCTTGGTACAGCCAGGATGATGTTGACGGGCGAGTCTTGGCGCTTCGCCGCCGCCCACCTCCTGCGAGACCCGCCGCCGCAACTATCCGACGCTTCTAAGCTGCCCAGGTCCACGTTGGCTCCGCAGAAGCAAGTGCCCCCATTATTCGCTGACAGTCTGCTTCCCTCCTGAGCACATGCCAAGGAGCACTGCTCTGCCGAGTCCACTAGGCCCACGGTTATTTCCGGTCCGGTGAATGGGCTCGTATCAGGGGGGATTGAGAAGCAGCCAACATTCAGGACAACGAACTCTACTAGGACTGTATTTCCGCTGGCGTCAGTTATGAAGAATTCGGTAACAATAGCCTGCCCGGGGGGTGCATTGAAGACTTCCTCAAATTCCCGTGGCGTCGGATCCGCAACTGTAAGAGTAGGCGTAGCTGCCAGAGCGTCCTCTGTGGGGTTCGAAGAGCTAGTGGGGGTGGTGGTCCCCGAAGAAGCAGGGCTTCCGGATGGGGTGACGACGGGACTTAAGCTACCCACACTTCCGCCGGTGGGGCCGGTATTGGAAGTGCTCGTAGAAGAGGTACCTGGACTCGGTCCTTGGGAGCCGTTGCTTGCAGGTGGCGTATTAGAGCTGGGGCTTCCTGTGGTCGATGTTCCCGGTATTGGACTCGTGGTGTCCATTGAATTTGGGGTTTCGGTTTCCGCGCTGCTTGTTGGAACTGGCATATCGGTATCCGTGGGGTTTGTGGAATTCGGCAGTAGAGTATCCAGGACGCTTGACAAATCGGGTGTTGCGGTATCCAGGACGCTTGATAAAACGGGTGTCGCGGTATCCAGGATGCTTGACAAAACGGGTGTCACGGTATCCAGGATGTCTGTTGAATTCGGCAGTACAGTATCCAGAACGCTTGACAAATCGGGAGTTATACTGACAGGCGGGACTGAGACCACCTGTCTTTTTTCCATTCCGATCATACTGGATATAGTAGTCGAACTAAGGGTGGAAGTGGTCGGAGCGTCACTACCGCCAAAAGCAGTAGAACGACTGTAGTTGCCACAATCGGCAGCAGCAGCTAGCAGAGCCATATTGACCAGCATGAAGGTCGCAGTCAAAGCTGCGGCCTTCGCCCTATAGAACGAGCCCATCCTTGCAAACGAAACGACTTCTACTCCGCGGCGCAACGGTATGAATGAGAGAAGAAGAGTTGGAAAATGATTGAGAAGGAAATTCGTCGAAAGGTTTGAGGTGCTTGCCCGTGTTGGAGCGAGACGAACACTGAGAGCAGACGGATGGTCATATTTAACTATGCAACCTGCATCTGGAGGTGGAATGCTGACTACTCCCGATGCGAAATTATGTGCTAAATCACTAAGACATTCTCGCCAGGGTCTGGGCTCTGCTGCGTCCCATACAAAATTGTAGCGACGCTGTAAGGGAGTGATTGGTTCGGATCGCTTTGGAATGATATGGATTGATGGTCGCGTGCCACTGTCTGTCCCAGCTAACTTTAAGTCAGCAACTCAAGAATCCTCTATTTACGGTCACTAACAACCATCAGGTATTCACAGAATCCTGGCCCGAGCCATCTAGCATTTTAAACTCTTGTCCTTCTTGGGCCTTCCCTCATTGAGGCGGCCCTCGCTCCTGAAAATGGCCCTTAAGATGTTTCACCCTCCGGCAAATCCCCTAAGCAAAGGAGCGTTAACGACAAATTCCTTAATGTCAGGACATGTCTCAGCCCAATTCCTATCCAGGAAGATGCGGAAACTTCCTGGAATTACAAATTCTTGCCGCTGTTGTAAGACAACACAAGGGGAAAGCGTGGAATGAGACAAATTAGGTCGCGATGGATATTGTCTATTTGACCAAAACAAAGCGTGAGGTAGGTCCGTCATTGCTCAGAGGGGCATAGCAGCCCCTCCGATGTAATATACAAACGCCTCACTGATAAAAGACACAGGCAGTTCCTCGATGCCATCCGACGGATATACATGCGACGTACCATTATATCTATGGAGGAGCTCGAATCAAACTACTAACTGTTCCCGGCATCCACGAAGGTGAGGCTCTCAGGTACTGGATCGCGAGATACATTTTGCCTAGTCTCTGCCTGTTATGCACCATAATTACCTAGGTAGGTTAGTTTAGGGGCTGGTAATTAAGGGGGACAAACCGTCACCATCCCAGTGCCGAGATGCCATTTATCCTGTATTTTGCCACCAGGTGGCTCCAAATCGACATTTGAGTGCTTTAAAATAGCTTGGGAAGATGGGAACATTTTAATACCCTATTGAAGCTGTAGACTAGAAATCACATGTACGTGTCTTCCTCAGCCACAGCGAAACGGGTCATCCAATGACTGTAACAAGGGGCTCCATGTGAAGGATCTTGTGTACTAAAAGAGATCCCGAAGCTCGCTGAGCTAGGCTACAATCTTGGCGATTTTCTTCATCCCAGAGGGTATCCAGCGTGCCACGAGTCCGTCCTTATTCGTGGTGCGAACATAGATGAGCTGGATGTTGCCTGGCATTGTTCCGTCTCTCGGATAGACCAGAAGAAGACACGCTATTTACAGATCTTGAGAATTACTAAGCCCAACTAACAGCTGCTAAAAAGCTCATATACGAGGACATTCCACTGACCCCTTTTCCGGAAAAATGACAAGGTTGCAAAATCATAATTATCTGAACTGCATAATGAAGCCGTAAAGTTATATGATGCCCAACAGATCACCCCTAAATCTCCGTACCTCGCTCTACTGGGTGACATCCGTTGCGCGTCAAAGAATAAGGAGGAATACCCCGGGTTCCTAGAGAAGTACCTATCCTTGTTCAGGGCAGTCTTCCTGGTCCTCGGTAACCACGAACCCTACCATCCCACACGAGGCGAATCAAAGCAAGTCCTGCGAGAGTCCCGGAGACCACCCGAGAAAGGCGTCAGAGCGGTCCTTCCCCAAGGGGAGTTCGTCCTGCTGGACCAAATACGATACGACATCGACCCAGAGGACAGCAGTCCGTGGCGTCACAATACTAGGATGCACGCTCCTACTCGAGGGTGCCGCCGGAGGCCAGGGACGCCGTGGGCCGCTCCCTGAACGACTTCCGGTTCATCGGGGACTGGACGGTCAAGCAGCATGACGGGCGTTCGACGCGGATTTTGCCTGGACGCGCAGGTCGCGAAACTTCAGGGCGCGGACCGGAAAATCGTCGTCCTCACGCACTACAGCATTACCGTGGACAAGAGGTCCGTGGACCCAACGCACCGGACGAGCCGCATCGCGTCGGGCTTCGCTACGGACTTGACCAAGCAGCCGTGCTGGGACAGCAGGGCCTTCGGGGCACGCGCACTCTAATTCCAAACTTTATGTACCGGATAATGCGGAAGCGGGTCTATGTGAATCAGGCTGGGTATTTTCAACGAGTTGTGCTATTCGTACATTAGATTTTTGTATGGGAGCTATATTACATTTCCTACACCTGCCGCCGGCCCGTCAACATTTGGCGGCCCGTTTCACCCGTTTTCAGCCCCTTATTAAACTCGGTATTCTACGAATTTCCTTAATTATAACAGCTGCACTGTTATTTAAATGGGTTATATGATTAACGCCAGACCTACCTCAATGTACCCCAGGAACCCCCCATGCATCGAGCCGATTTTGGTCCCTTATTTGTTTTATGAATAGGCGTGTATAGGTTATGATTATGCTGACAATTCACTTATGCAATGCAGAACATGCAATGACATATCTATAAGGCCAAAACGGTGTATACGGCATACTGTACAATACCGTTTTGGTCGAACAGCAAAATGGTGGCATAAGATGCCAAGCTTAAGCTAATCTAACGATAAGCTGGCAATGGCTAGGTCAATATCCTCTGCCTCTTCGAGCCTGTTCTGCGCGCGATACAATATCGCGATGCTCCTCATGCTTTTAATGGTGTCCGGGTGCTTTTGCCCCAGCACCTCGCGCCGTAACTGCAATACTTCTGTGAATATTTTCTCCGCCTCGTGATACCGCCCCTGAGCGGGGTACGTTGTCGCGAGGGATGCCATGCTCCGAAGCGTCTCCGGGTGCTTCTTTCCTAATACCTCACGCCGTAGCTGTAAGGTTTCGACCTTACTCTTGTCCGCCTCGCCATACCTCCCCTGAGCGTGGTACGCCGCCGCAAGGAGCGCCATGCTCTGAATCGTATCCGGATGCTTTTCCCCAAGCAGCTCGCGCTGCAACTGCAACACTTCTATATATATTTTCTTCGCCTCGTCATACCTTCCCTGTTGGTGGTATGTTGTCGCAAGGGACGCCATGCTTCCGATCGTACGCGGATGCTTTTTTCCCAATACCTCGCGCCGTAGCTGTAGCGTTTCAACACCAATTTTTTCCGCCTCATTATACCTCCCCTGAACGCGGTACGTCGTCGCAAGGGACGCCATGCTCTGAATCGCATCCGGATGCTTTTCTCCAAGCACCTCGCGCCGCAACTGCAATGCTTCTGTATAAATTTCCTCCGCCTCGTTATACCTTCCCTGACCGTAGTACGTCGTTGCGAGGTCTGCCATGCTCGTGATCGTGTCCCTGTCCTTCTCTCCTAACGCCTTTCTCCGAAGACCTAGTGCTATCAAATCTACTGGTTCCTTTTCCCTCCATCGCCCCCGGCCATACAGATAATCAGACACTCTTGATAAAAGCCCCGACGCAGCCACTTCTCCACCATGGAGCCCTGCCCATTCTCCGGCCCGCTGCGCATGGGTGAGATAGTTTTCGCATTCTCCCCACGTCTCTCGCTTCCATTCATCAGGGAACAGCTTATCTGTAACCTGAAATGCTATTGTGGCCGAACGTACCTCTTCCAAACGCTTGTCCTTTCGTATGTGCAAATTGTATGAGATAGCCTCCTGTACCAGCTTGTGCATGTCGTAAGCACGACCTCGATTTCCCCCCTCTAATATCCGGGGAGTCAAGAACGAAAATTCCTCAAGCCGCGTTACAGCATCTACGATTTCTTCCTCACTTTCTTCGACGTCTGTGTCACTCGCGCTGCTGCTTGAGTTATCCGTTGCACTATCGCCGCTATTATCGCCGCTACCCTCACCCTCGCCGGTCTCTCTGTAGCCAATGGATCGACCTCTGTTGATAGCCTGTGCCGCCTCGGCAATCATCTGGAACGGAATATTCTGGTTGTCGACGAAGGCAAGCACATTAAGGATATCGTACGCCATCTCGCTTTCCTGCCGGATGTATTCTACCGAAATGTTCCACGTTTCCAGCACGCTGTTGGATGCCTGCGGTCGTCGATGGCGGTCATGTTCTGATTTCCGCAGTACCTTCCATCGCTTCTTCTTTTCCTGGATCTTGCCGAGATACTCAGCAATCGACAGCCTCGTCCGGCGCATATACGTGGCCGCCTGCGAAATGGCTAGCGGGAGCCATTCCAACTCGCCGAGGAGTCGTGATATGTCGTTAACCTCGTTCTCTTCTGCTTCTAGACCCCTTATCGCCTCGAGCAGCATCTCGCCCTCGCTGTTTGTCATGCGAGCCACATGGATACCTCGCCGCGGTCCGACAAGACTCCCGGCAATCCGTTGATCACGGCTCGTCCATAATACAGTTCCGACGGTGCCGCGCGGGATGTAATCGGACAAATCGTGGCCAAATTCGGCCGTAGGCGGACCCCGACCGACACCGAACAATGCCAAGTCGTCAGCGTTGTCTAGGATGAGAACCCATTGTGGTAATGTCTCGATCTGGTTGCGAACTGCCGATAGCAGTTTCTCACCCTCGAGAGCATCTTCCAGGCCCAATTTCCTTGCAATCCACTTGTAGTCTTGTGCGAACGACGTCTCGCTATCGGCATGGACCCAAAATACGGAACAGGTAGGGTCGCTGCATCGGCGGTACGCATAGTCGAGTGCTAACTGGGTTTTCCTATGGAAGTTAATTAGACATTGTAAGACAGAGAAACCCATCATCGTCTTCTTACCCGGACCCGCCAAGCCCCCACAGCGCCGCGCTCTGGTACTCAGTGCTCGGCGGTAGTAGCTTCTCGATCTGTTGGGAGAAGGCGGAACGCTGGATGAAGTCGTCATTGCGGGGGAAATGGATCGCGCGGCACGCTTGTGATTGTTGGGGAGAATCTAGACGTTGTCAGTCTATTTTGTGTTATCTAAAATTTCTCCCCGCTCATCTACCTTTCGATTCAGTTGGTCCGTCACGAGGCACTTGTGCTTTCATGGTTGCGGGCGTGATCACGTGAAGAACTGCTTTGGTATACGCAGCAGCCATCGCCGCAGCATACGGTTGCCACTCCTTGTTCTTATGCCGGTCCCCGTAGTCGCATACACCCCGAATCACACCAACCGGAATGCGGTTCATCGTCCCTGCCGCTTCCATTTCGAGGCCGATCACACCGTACTTGTCCCTCAGCTCGTTCCTCTTTTGGGCATTTTTTAGGAGCTTTTCTCCTGAGCCAATGGGCCCGTACCATACACGAGTTCGTCTTGACTCTGGACGTCGTTCTCGCTGTACTGGAGTCTCCGCCTCGTTTCCCGTGGCCCAATATAGTATATCTTGTTCCTGACCTGGATCAGCAAAAGTGCCAGTCGCATGCTCTTTGTCGCGAATGGTCTCGTAATAAGGTAGGAATAGGCGTGCATCATTCGGCGCCTCAAGTTTAATACTTCCGATAGCTGCTCTCACAATCGGCTCCGTAGCAGCAAGCACATGTCCGAAGCGTAACGGCTGGAAACCATCCTCCGTCTCTTTCCCGAGCTCATACGCAATGAGCCCGGCGCTTTCGCCCTCAGGGAGACCCACGAGCACGTCGCCAAGCCGTATGTCCCGCGCCGGAGTCCGGGACAGGTCGGGGAGACCCGCAGCAACACCGACCAGCAGACCGAACCAGAGGTTCGGAAAAAACTTTTTGACTTGGCTGGCGAGGGCGGCCGCAGAGCCTGTCCCGTATTCTTGGCCTGCTGGTAGTGTCGCTATAACAATGTTGTGGCCGCACATGCTACCTGCGTGGAAGATATAGTCGTCGCCTCGGCTTACGGCGAATCTCCCCTGATGTCGTTCGTCTAGCATATACAAGGCAGCCCGCGCCTCGATCTCGAGAGGGGCAATCCAGGCCACGGTATAGTTCTCGGGGTTGAGCGGCGACATGGCTGATAGGGGTATTAATCATGATCTAGACATCGTCATCGGCCAGTCGGTCGGTTCTTAGTCGGTCAGTTAATCAGTCGGTCAGTCGCTTGGTCGGATTACTGAAGTGAGGTGGTCGGAAATGCGCTGTTGCCGCGGCCTTGTGCGGCTGACACTCTCGTCGCATTTCAACCCCGCGCAAGCTCGGCGCGCCAAGTACCCAATCAGCATTGCAACGGGCTCCAGCCGACGCGATGGGCTGTGGCTAAGTCCTATCTTATCATTCCTCATAGGGCAACGCAGGCGTGGATTTGCTGAGGCTTTGGCAATGCGATGCGGACCAGCAGCACTCAACGTCGTCGATTTGGAGTTTTGCACGGGCATGGGTACCCAACCCAAGAATCGGGTATTGACGCAGCTGGGACGCACAGATCAAGAAAGAGATCATTACTGGATCGTGCGATTCTTCCTGGCTCTTTGGCAGCGACGTTAACACGTTGATCTTTCAGCTTTACTCCGCCCACGAAGCGTTGCAACGGGATGCAACTTTTATAAAACATAATATACTTTCAATTTAGTAGTTTTACGGCTCCGTAGCTTTTAAAAGGTATATTTAATGATAATACTATTACCTGGAATATATTAAATTGGTGTGCACTACAGGTGGTTACGCACTCTTAGATCCATAGTCACTTCCACCAATACCAGGCGTTGTCCACCCAAGCTCAGAGCTTCACACGGTACCGTGACAAGACACACTACATCTCTGCCACGGCGTTCCCATTCTAGTGCTTGCCCAGTCCAGCTGTCCTGCATTGATAAACAGCGGCGCGACCGTCCTAACTGAGCCCGGGGGTATGGTCCACTATAGAGATTCGCGGATAATCGAGGAAGACCGAGAGAAGTCAAGGAGTGGGAATTGCGTAGACCCCCAAAGTTTGAACTATTAGCAATGGCGACACCAAGAAGATAACTGGTATACTCCGCCTGTAAAGGGTTAGTGACTGGTAGATCCGAGACAAGAAAACATTCCGGTGCCTTCCCCTTCATGGCTGGAACCGCCGCTGCCCTTTGCATTCCTGTTTAAATCGAGCCCACCAGATCCTCGTGAGTGAGATTTCCGGAATGCCCCACTTTAATACCACAGGTTCTTCGACAGCGAAAGATGAGCAACCAACATTTCCGTATCCTGGAGGTCGCCCAATTAAAGAGGTGGAAAAGGAAAAGCACAATGCAAGTCGGCTGGAAGCTACCGTGGGGCCATCGGCCAGCGTTTGTTCAGCCCCGTATGCAATCCCCGAAACCCGCAACCCTTGGGAATGCACGCGATTAGTGAACTGCACCACTCCCCTTGGTGTAACAGTGTTGCAATTATTTATTAATCTCCTTCCTCCGTCCTACTTCCTGCATTCCAGCTCTGTTTCAGCTACTTCTGCGTCGTTCGCCACGCTGCAATCTGGCTCATCAAGAGGTCGAGGATTGAGTCAGGAGCTAACGCCGTTGAAACGCCTACGGCCAATTGAAATGAGTATCCCGGAGAATCTGGGTTGGTCTCCGGGCCATCCCCGTTTGATCATGACTTAGCTCGAGCAACAGCAACCGGAAGTCAGGGTGACCTACATGTCCCGTCGTTAGGTTGACCTCGACCATATCAGCGCGTCCCTCCCCACCGAGACTCGGGAAGTGCAGTTTAAGGCCCCTCGAGCTTCCCTGGTACCACAGCCCTGGGTCGTTTTAATGAGACTTGCTCCCGACCTTGCGCTTGTTTTCGGGCAACTTCCTGGCGTTCTGCCATACGCGGGCATCGTCGGTGAACTTTGTCTGTCCAGCTTAAGTCGGCCCTGCCGTCGCCCTTCACGTCCGCGAACCGGTAGTTAGCTCTGTCCTGGACATTGCTGAACTTAGACAGCCCCGCGTCGCACAACGCCGATGTGCTGTCATTAAGTCAGGCTGTTGTGCGCCCACTCGGTTCCATGCAGAGGGAGTCGACTCTGCCTTCGCCGCTGTACGATTTCATCGAGTTAATGTGGAGCGGAGGCTGGGGAATAGGGGCAGAGACCCACGTTTTGCCAGCGAAGTGCACTGCATTATGGAAATAGCCACGTCCCAGCCTTGCATTTGTCTCTGTCGGGGATGGTCGAACGAGTGATCCAAAGTTGGTACCCGAAACCAAGTTGCTCTTCCAGGTAGTGAGAGCGTCGGTGGCCTTGTTTAACGTGATGACGTCGCCCCAACCCTCGCTGTCCCAGTCGCCTATACGCAGCACTCGGGGGTCCATCCCCGTTTTGAGGGCACGAATGGAGCCGCAGCAGATGTCACATGTGATGTCTCTAGACACTTCTCCTTTCATGTTCGGGTTGGGGAAGACGTTGACTGCCCCATTCGAGGGGATCCAGATGTAGTCATTCAGACCTCTCCCTCGCATGTCGCCGCGTCACGCTCCGTCGCCCGAGGATCGACAATCAGACTATTTTTGGGGAAAGCAAACAGCCATTGGGGAAAGCAAACAGCCATTGGGGAAAGCAAACAGCCATTGGGGACGGTCTTACGTTCCTGGAACTTGCCATCGCTTCCTACGTTCTCGTATACCACAATGTTGATCTCACAGCCACGTGCTTCGTTCGCGTTACGGCAGTTCTTTCGTTCAATTCTCGCATAGTCGTGATGACCACTACCAAGTATGCCACGGAATTGAATGTTGTCATGGCTTGGGCCGTGGGACACGCCGAAGCCTCCGGTGTGTGTGGCGCCGGAATCAAGCCAGCGACGCACCATGCCCTTGGCTTCACCGCGCTGGTTGACCCAGGTCGTGGTCCGGCCGTAGGTCGAGATCAACACCCAGTCGTCGCGGTGCTCGCGTTTATGTCGACGAACCGGACGCCGCGGATGTGACCCATTCCCTTTGCCGCGAAGGCCATGCAGCCAGAGCCCATGTCCTGCTGGATTCTAGCCTCCTCTCCAATGCCACCGCTGTGCCAGCAGCGGATATTGCCGTTGTTTCTGATCACGCAGTAATCGAGGCGTCCATCTCCATCGATATCTGCCAACAGTTGGCGCAGTGTCTTTTGACGGCCATCCGAATCACCGTAACCGACCTCTGAGGCGGACGTGCTCCTGTTGGCATCCGGACATGGTCCCTCTGTTCTATTCGTGCTGAACGCGTTAACTGGGCCTGATCCATTGCATAAGGACGACTGTAATAATTCACGTGTCCAATATATCTAGACCGTGGGGAGTTACCTCCTAAGTTCTTGGATACGTACATAGGCGTGCCGTCGTTGCCGTCACTGATATTCACGTCGGCGCTCGGAAGGCGCAGCCAGTCTTTTCGCCTCGGCGAAGCGGATGACCTCCCATCAGACCGCCGCCATCTTGCGCTGCCCGAAGCGGGTCGGGTGCGTCCCGCCCCAGATGTCGTCCATCGTATGAAGCCGTCGTGTACCTTGGTCAGGACGACATGGTAGCCCTGGTCGTACATCTTCCTGGCTAGGGTCCGGTAGTTGGCGTTGACGAGCCCCACGTTGTTCTGATTGAGCCCGTTGGGCAACAGACAGCCCAGAACAATGAGCGCCTCAAGAACGATGCTGAAGGCTTCGCAGATCATCAACTCCATGCGCTCCTTGGCCTTCTCTACTGACTCATCCCAGGGGTTTCGGTTGCTCGCGTCGTTTGTTCTGGCATTGATGAGGATCAGGCTAGGTTTCTAGGTCTGGATGAAGCTTTTGGTAATGTCATGAATTGTGCCATAAAAGGCGTACTTGGGCCCGATGCTGGCCTTTTGGGCTGCCACCGTTCCCGTCGGCTTCCGTGATTGAAAGTTGCTGGTAAAGGTCACCCCATAAGTGCACCAATATTCTGCATTGTATCATTTAAGCATATCGTTTATTCGACGACAACCGCGCTCCTACCCTTCTACTTCCGGCTTAGGCATTTTGTCGTATTCCTCCTCGTTGACCTTCAAACGTTAGGAGTTAGATTATCTCCTGGACGGGATTCAGCTGCAGTTTGCTGACGATTGTATTAGAGTAGTGATATTGTTCCACTAGCCAGTCGACCTGACGAACTATGCGATGTAGTATACTATGTTCTGCGCCAAAGAACTCAGATATTCACATAGCCTCATGACATAAAGATATGATACCCTTAATATCAAGAATGTTCCTCTCTTAGAGAGGATTAACAACCGGATAGTAACGTTCCCAGAATTAGCCTTGACTACCACGTCGAATCTGAAGATGATTCTTGTACGCCATTCTAATGAATCGAAAGGAAGGCCGACCTGGATGGGGCGGTAAAATCTCCGGAAACTTGCTTGAACTTTACAGACAGAGGGGGAATGCGGCGTTCAGGGGCTGTTCGCGTTCTGGGTCGCAAGCAGCAGGGATAAGCCAATCCCACCTGCATTCCAACGCTCGTTTTAGTCAGGATTCGCGAGATGGCTCTGCATTCCTGAGGTCACTGGTAGCAGCACCGCCACGAGACATGCAGCGAGGGGCAGAGCCGTTGCAGCAGCGCCATGTCATGCACATTCTCCAGTTGCGACGGAGCTTTTGAAATTTAGAGACTCCGTCCCGAAGATCGACGGGCTATGGATTCCCCTCACGGCTGTGTCCCAATAGTCTAGAGAGACGCCTGGCAGCATTTCGAGGGATGGTGGCCTGAAAGTGCTAATCGGGAGCTGGCCGGAAAGGCGGGTAGTAGATATAAGGGTGCCGCCTCCTGTCCGGGAAGGGAAATAAATAATCAAGAAGCTAATAAGATGTAGCGAACGGGCGGAGCTGTAGCTTAGGGCTACTGATGTGTTAAGCCGGAAACAGGACTAAGGAAGGTTTGGGGTGGAAGAGTTAAGTATGGAAGGACGAGTCCGAATGACATCCGCGGATGATGGAATTCTGTCCGGTCGGGCGTCGTGTCCGCCGCCGGCGACCTCGAAGCTGAGTCTGTGCTACGGGAGCGACATGAGCTCCATACTGCTGCCGCTCACGCGGCGGAGCGTCGGTTCGATGAAGCGAGGCTTCGCGCTTGCGGTCTGGGTTCGGGGGCGACCGTCCGGAGTGGTGCCCTACGAAGATGGATAGATACTTCGGCATCCCAATTGGGTATCGGCCCTCGGATTCTTGAATAGGGTCGTCTTGGGGTGTGTCGGTTCTCCGCTTCGCTTAGTGTGCCGATTGCTTCCAGGGGAAGACAGGAGAAGTGAGTGGAGCTACAGTACCGGAGGATAGACCACTGCATGGCACACTAAGGAGGCGTCTGCAGAGGCGGAGTCTAACAAAAGCAGGGTATCCCTTAGTTCACAGTAGCGCAGGAAAGATGCAATCGCAATATATATAAACATCATGATGCCCATCACGAAAACGCCACCACCGATGCCCGTTAATCCAGTTTTCCATCAGATGATCCCCAAAGTGCGGCACGCTGTATCATCAAATAAATCCGTCAGTCATCCAAGACCCCCTACCCCCCGGAGTCCACCGCACGGCTCTGTATCCGAACGGGAGACGACTTAACCGAGTAAAGGCAGCTAGACAATGTAAACCGGCAGCCGGCTACCCAGGAGCTCGCTCTTCGAAAGCTGGACATCATTCTTGTGGAAATCGTGCAGTAACAGCCAGCACAGCATACGGAAGACGAGGGCGCACCAGATGGTGTTGAGCTTGTCGTCGCCCTCGAAGCCGGTGTGGCGGGTCACGAGCGCCTGCGAGTCGTCGTCGTCCCCGGCAGCAGGGGGAGGCGAGAGGGCGTTCGCGCCGGCGCTGGTGGGCGCCGTGAACCTCCGCTTCGGCGCGCTCCGGACCGCCTCTGGCCGGACCTCGTCGAAGTAGATGTCGATGAACTGGATCTGCCGGTGCTCGGGCGTGTCCTTGTTGAGGCCGTCGAAGGGCCGCTTGCCGTTGACGTCATTCATGAGGTGCAGCACCGTCTCGAAGTGGACGCGCAGGACCCCGCAGACGAGGTATTCCTGCACCATCTTCGTCAGGAAGTTGTCGGTGCTGTCGAGGGAGTGGTGCAGCGCGTCTAGGATGGCCATCGTGAACTCCGACTCCGGTCGGTTGCCGCGTGCCTTGAAGATCATCTCCAGGTTCTTCTTGATCTCCATGATCTGGAGGTTCTCCGGTATGTTGGCGGCTACTTCGATCTTATCCTGGTATGCGCTTAATAACTTCCACATCGAGAATTTGTTTTTATCCCAGTGGTAGATGGTAGGGTTAGGGAGCATCCGGAAGCCCGAACAGGATGCGTGAAGTGTTCGGCCGAGCATACCGAGCACTTCGAAGGCAACTGCGGTCTGTTAGCCGGTTTCTGGCGGGTCCCAAGACCATGTCTTTAGTATGTGCTTACCAGGAAACAGGTGGATCGTCGCCTTCTTGTTCTTCTCGTCGCCGAGAAAACAATTGACCGTGTTTGTGTTGCAACCCATGACGGTTAGCGTGTCGGCAATTTCCCTCGAGCTTCCAAGCTGCAGAGTCGTCAGATCCTCGGGTTGATCGAACGGGAACTTGAGGCGTTCCTCGTCCTCCTGGGTGGTGCAGAAAATGGTCGGAACCACACCGAAGCAGAGCTGCTTAATCTCGTCTTTGGGGATCACCCGATTCTCCTCGAACAAGGTCCTACCCGTCTTCTGGAACGTGAAAACAAGGCCAAGATCGCTCACGGGCGCTCCCGTCAGCATGTAGCCATTGCCTTCGGCGCGGTACTTATTGTGGCTCCTACTAAACTCCTTCCAGTGCAAACCCAAGACTGCTGCAAGCTCAATGAGGTGGCACATCGTAGTCGTGGCGTATGGCTTTGTCATGCTTGATGGCACTTCAGCGTCTTCGGTCAGCATCCACCGGAGGAACTGCATGACGGATACACAAGTCACCGGATCCTTTGGGCGGGAAGGGGCGAGTTCAGGGCGGGATAGGAGACTTATAGGGGTACTTACTTGTGTCCCAACTCTTAATTTTCTTCTGGACAGCCACGGCAAGGGTACGGTCACCAAACACAGCTGGCTTCCGGTTCCCTGGCTCGTTAAGATAGAATCTCCGCTGCCAATCTGCACTATCCCTCTCCATCTTTTGGATGACGGCCAACAGTTCGACCCACGAAGCACGTTCGTTGTCAGCGGTATGTATCAGCTCCTTGCGCGAACGATTCTCCATTTGTTTCTTGTCTACATTCGGGAGGAGGGTCCTCGTTTCCTTGTAGCTCTCGTCCGACCCGTCCATATACCATATCGGCTCGTTAGGAACCGGTCTTTTGTCGTTATTGGGCGGGGCGAGAAATATGACGGGGGTTTCGAATTCGACCTCGAATCGAAGATCGGACGGCTTGAACTTCCGCCTCGTGAACCTCCCCCACTCTCCCATAGTCTTCACGCCGCATCTTGCGAAGCCTGCTGCAGAGGACGCGAAGTATGTCTGGAGCACTTGAAGTAGAGTACCAAAGAGAGCAATGAGGGAGATAACAAGGGCTACGATGGACACGAAGAGCTCGCGGTCGTCGTCGTTGCCGGCCATGGTGGCCTAGGCGGCATACGGATGACCAAGGGGGTTACGGAATGCGTAAAGTCGGAATCGGCATGCGGCCTGGTCGAAATCGACGACGATGCTGGTGGAAGGAACTTGATCGCCGTGTTAGGTCTATCTTTGGCTTGGGCGTGAGCTGGCAGATATCGCGACCATAATTCCTCAGACTCTTCAGAAGTCTACCGAAAAGAGAGAAAGTCTGTGCCGTGAATCGATGTAAGAGAAGTTTGAGAAGACATAATACGAGGCCGGTTCATGGTTGGATATCCAAGAGATGATAGAGAGCGAGGCTGTGTTTTGACATGGCGATGCGACTGTGAGCTGCATAAGGCCTGCTTGAGCGCAACCCTTGTCATGTCGGGCCAGTCCGATGCACATGGGAATAGCTGGGCTGAAAAGGCTGCCCCCTAAATATGTACATACATACAGACGCAAGCAGAAAAGGGGATAAGGCAGGCAGGCCAGGACTTTTTTTGCAATTATGACGCTGGTGGCCTCATATGTAATTTTACTTTGTACGGCTTCGCAGAATTTCATTGTGCGCGGCTTGCGATGAGAGACTCGGAAGGGAGGCGCAGCACAGTGACACCCCTGAAACAGCATTGTGGAGTTCAGCCCCCAAGTTCCCAGCGCCCCCGATTTGAGTCTGAATTGTTCTAGCGGCACTTGGAGCCAAGGAGGCTATTCCGGTTCAAGCTTTATGGTGTGACGGGATGATAGCGCTATGGGAGGGCCGCGGGCTGACTCCGCCATTGTTCTCTGCTGGTCATGGCGTAATTCGATGTGGCTGGGATAACCACAAACTCAGGCCTCCGTCATTATTGACTATTAAACTTTTCGTGATAAAATCTACCCGAGTAGCGAGTGCCCCTGAGCCACGGAATCGTTGGTTACATGGCATCATGTGTGCGGCTCCGAGACTGGGAATGTGTTACGGCACAGAAGAACAAGAGTCTAGCCATTACACCACTAAAAGTGGAACGTTGTCAGCTCGAGCACTGACGGCCTTGTTCTGCCCTATATACCCACTAGGCGCCACTTAGTACTGTGACACGAGTTTTTTAAGCGCATTACAGAACGGGCAAGGGATAACAAGATGCCCTCGTTTTAACGTGGTGAGCTTGCGAACGGAGTGGACGAGGGTTATTCTGTCGAAAATCCCGCTTTTCCTTAGAACCGATTGCAGTATTGGATCTTGGCACGCCCCAAATAGGAGGGTCTTGGCAACACCTGCCATAACCTACTGCCGCCTGGCAGTTTAAACGAGTGCATATTGTGCTTGGCGCGGCGGCGCGGTAGCCTCACGTATGAAGATGAATCCGATCGTGTTTATGGTGTTGAACTTGATAACCGAGGTATGTGTGATTCAATGATGATATGTTCTGGGTTGAGCCCGGTAGAATGGATTTTTAAATATATATGACAGATTCTGACTATTTGATCAGCCAAGTTGAGTGGTAAAGCTTAGCACCTTGCTCAATTCTATTATGTCGATTCAATATCAATTAATAGTACTAATTAAACATATACGCATAAAGTCGAATGAATATAAGGAATAGAATATAAATTATTTAAATAAAATTACCTCAAGATTATTATTAATTAATTAATTGGTTTATTTTGTTGATAATCGATATTAATAACGATATAAACTATTTTAGCTTATATATAGTTCCTTCGGAAGTTAAAATCCAGTTACGTTCGGACCTAGCCACCGGCTATATACAAGCCCATATGGTAGCGCATGATTGGATTTATTATTGTAAATTGTGTGATCAGCCTAGGCTAGTGGTATGGTTGACCAAGGCGCCCTGCCTTAAGCGGTTTTTACTGCCCGTTGGCTGGGAGATAAGGCACTGGGCTTGTTGAGGAACAGGCTGTGGTGGGGTGGGGGGTGAAGTTTTTCGTAAAGGGGTTTATCCTCGTTTGGGCCTGCTGGAGGGCGGGAGTAGCTGCTGGTGTGATGAGTTGTAGTTGTGTTGCTATTGGGTAGCGGGCGATGGAGATTGGAAGGGCGGATTGGAGGTAAGTATGGTGAAAGGTTGGGTAGCTCAAGGAGAGGACTGTGTGAAAGGATTTATTGAGGTGGTGTTGGAGTGTTGTAGAGTAGCATTCTCGACCTTAGTTGGGATGGGAAATGGCGTCTACTTTCTGGTCTTTCTCCAATGATGAGCCAGCTAAGTGGGTTTTCCGAACTATCTTGGGAGGCTCTTGGCCAAGACCCATAGTATGCGGCTTACGAAGGTTACCAATCGTCGAAGCACCCTGAGCGTTGTCTTGTGTGTCGCTACTGCGCGGCCATCTGTCGACGTCGATATGTCATTCTGATTGAACGCTCTCGGAACGAAACCTGGTAGGCTGGAGCTGGGCGAAACTTTAGGACTTATTGGATTTCGGAGACTCAGGTATACGATTTTTTAACGCGGGATTGATCCATTGTTTACTAGACGGGCCCGTACGTTGGGCACCTGGACCAGACGGGATAGTCGGGCTGCCTTCCAGAAAGGATGGTTTAGATGGGCCTGTTGGTGGTAATCTCGTTTCCATGATAGGTGAAGGGGCCGGGGCAGGCACCCGATCCTCATTTAGTGCTTTGGGGCCAGTCGGTGGTGCTCTACCTATTACAGATCCCACGTCGACCGGTATCACCGTCCTGTTAGGGATGAACCCAAATGACGGCGCTGCGGGCGCCACAGGCGGCTGTGAGCCTCCTTGGAAGCTGGGCGTTGTGCTGGGCCGGAAGCCGATAACGGCATCTGGTGGTATAGGATATAGAGAACTCGGTTGGAAGTTCGACTTGGGGGACGACCCGCCAAAGCCTGTGCCCGTGAACGCTGACTGCACTTGAGGGGCGGGCTGGGGCTGGGTGGTAAATCCGCTTGTGGCCGGTTGTTGTGTGTCCTGGGTGAAAGGATCTGGTTGGAACCCAGTCGGTTGCGTGGTGAAGCCGGTCTGCTGGGACGGGACAGGTCCCCAGGGGGACATGCCCATTTGCACGTGTGTTTGGGGCTGAGCCTGGGGTTGTGTAGCCATGGGTGTTTGAGATTGTTCGATGAAGTTGAAGAAATTGATAAGATCCGGCTCTGGGTCCTTGATGGTCGGAGGTCGTGTTTGGGGCTGAACCTGGGGTTGTGCAGCTATGGGTGTCTGATTTTGTTCGATGGATTCGAAGAAATCGATGAGATCCGTATCTGGGCCTTTGGTGGTCGGGGGTTTAGTATCTAACTCTCGATGTCGCGATGCCTTTTCTTGTTTAGTCGGCGAATCGGATGGACCATAAGAGCCGCTCGCGCTTCCAGGAGAATTACCACCTGTTTCTCGATAGTAAGGGACAAAGTAGAGTTTTTGTTCTCCTGGGCGTGATTGTTAGCCACATGTTGGTGACGAACACGCATGATGGAGACTTTACCCTCTTCACCCTCGTAGCTTTCGTCGCATTCCCAATCCGACACGAAATCGTTTGGTGTTGACGGCCGCAGTTCGGCGTTGCCTCCGCGTGGGATAGGACCACTATCATCCCGTTCCTCATCGACGGCCTCGGTGGGTGGCCGATCAGGATGTTCCCTCCAAGCTTTATCCATCCGCTCTACATGCGCAGCGTACCCTTCACGGCATCTACCCGGTGTTGGTGTTAGCAGGAATAGAGGTTGTAATATGGCTTGTAGACTCACTCTTCAGAGCAAAAGATACCCGCGCAGCCAAGTTGACCTGGGACGTATTGCTTTTCGCATTGTGGGCTATGTATAGTTAGGCCATGTCTCACGGTCAAGTGTCTGCGAAAGCAAGAGGCAGAAGATTCATTCCGAGAAGTAGTAGAAGGCAATTGGTGGTTCCGGGTGTAAAGGGAAGAAAAATGAAAACGTACCATGACGTGGTGGGCATCGGATTCGCCAGATCTTCCTTGAAGACTCCGCGAGACGTTGAAGCAACAGAATTTCCGTCATGGCTATCGCTGCTTGCTGCCTCATCCTGGTCTGGGTCCTCCATATCCAAGGAGGGGAGGGCGAATAAAGAAAGCTGCTCTTGATGCCGACCCACGTGACGCTGATATTGTTGGATTGACCGTAGGACATCATGACAAAGGGGGCACGGGACACCTTTTGCAATATCGAGTGGCTGCTCGGAGAGCTTGGCAAGGGCATCCAGTTCTCCTGGTGTCCGTTTCTGTTGATGGGTCTTTTCTAAGTGGCCCTTGCACTCAATGAAGGTTGAGAAAGTTAACTCGCAGCCAAGAGGGCATTTGTATGCTTTCCAGTGGCTTTGCTTGACGTGCTGTATCCAATCGTGGCGTCGAGGATACTCTCGTTCGGGGGTTACGCAGTCGTACTCAAGGCATACATAGGGTTGTAGATCTCCATAGACGTGTTTCCTTCCACTGCTTTTAGATATGTTCCTAGCACAAGAGAGGTCAGAGAACGAGACTTACTTCCATGCAGTCCTGTCACTCGCGACGATTATCATGTAGCAGAAGCAACATTGGAACGGGCCTTTCTGAGCTTCCTCGGGGAGCGGCGGGATTGTGAGTCTATTCGAACTCGCCATAGAAGTGGCATAGGAGGTCTGCGACATCCCGGCATCTGAACCGTCGTCTGCAATCAGCGGCGTGAGGGCCTTTGCCTTGCCCGGCTCGCAGCCCGCACCCTCTTTCAGGTGGCTGGGGATTGATGATGCAACGGTATCACAAACCGTAGCAGATTCTTCAGCCTGAACAGCAGCGGGCTCATCCTCAACCTCCACGCCATGGGAGAGCTTTTCGTGGTGAGACTGCCGATATCTGAGGTACTGCCGTCTCCTGGATATCGCTTTCCCGAGCCGGTAGGTAAGCCACGGTTCGATGTCGCCAAACTTTGACTCTACGTGCTTCATGTCGAAGAACTCGAAGTGGGATGCGTCAGTGGACTTTGCCTCAATGTATCGGTCGTGGGGCGCTGGATTTCGAATCGTGATGGCAAGGCGGAGAAGGCAATTGACAACATCTGCTATATCGACAGCGATCTGGCCAAGCTCCGTGTCGGGCGAGTCAGGATCGGAGTCCTCATCGGACTCGACATCCACCTCGCCTGTTTCTTGTTGATCCCAAGGGATTTTCTCGCCTTTGGCGATGGCGGAGGCATCCCCGGTGAGCTGGATAAGATCCTCGAGGAGGTTGATGACCTGGTTTTTGATATGCGAAGCGTCCCGGAGTCGATAGTCCAATGAGCTCATGCCAGTTCTGTGTGCTCCGACGGTACTGGACCACACCTTGAAGCGTGATTGCTCATCCTTTATCTGAAGCGAAACAGCTGCATCTGGGAAGTTGAGCTCGATGCCATCTCGAGGGTCCACAAGGTCTCGAAATATGGTGAGACAGTTGGTGACATGGCTTGCAATCCTCTCTGCCATGACCGCAAGAGGTGCAGCAGTTATGAAGGATCATGGGTTGAAATGATCCTTCTGCCAAATTGTGATGCAAATGGTGAATGCGGTTGGGCTGAGGCTCTGTCCCGAGCGGGGATACCTGGTCAGGAGGGAGCACAACTTCTTGCATGCACAAAAAATACGGACTCGGCAATTTGCGGTGGTCTTCCGGCGCCGGCGGCGACAACGCAATTGACTTGAGCGAAACGACAGACCTTACCGAAATCCAAATAAGTAATAAATTTTGTCGAGGGTTCCCAAAGTCGCTTTTGTTTGCAAGGCCCGATTGTTCCCGGGATCAAAACACATCCAATCCCAAGGAGCGCGGTTTATTCTGTCCAGTCAAAATGGATGCGCATAACCCCCCTGCCCCCCCATTGGTTTTAGACCCGAACCCCGCCCAGCTGAACATGACGCCCAGCCCCAACGTCGCTGAATTCTCATCTCTGACGATCCTGATCGCATGAGAGGGCTCCGCCATCAAGATGTCGGGCTTCGAGATCGCCGGCGTCGTCCTTGGGTCCATACCACTGCTCATATCGGCAATCGAGCATTACGGCGAGGGTCTCTCGACAATACAACGGTGGCGAAAGCACCAGCGTGAGGTACAGAGCCTTGTCCGCAACCTCAAGACGGAACGAGTGAAGCTTCAGAACGTCTGTGAGAAGCTCCTAGTCGGCCTTGTTCCACCATCGAAGATCGAGGACATGATCAACGACCCGCTCGCGGATCTTTGGCGGCAGGAAAGCGTTCAACGAAAGATCCAGGCACGTCTTTGGAAGTCATACGACATCTTCGAAGACACAATCGTGGATATCAAGGCCGCTATCGTCAAGATGAAAGCCAAACTTGACGCCCAGCAGGATGGGAATGTCTCAGAACTCAGGCGTGGCATCTTTACATTAAAGCGCTCAAGCTACGAAGACCTCCTCACCACCATTAGAAACGGCGTGTCCAATCTGGAAAACCTGATAGACCGAAACATTGAGCTGGAGCCAGAACGTCGAGTGCGTTCTCAGACAAAGCTCTTCTGGGTCCTTCGAGACATGGCGGGCAGTTTCTATCGTGCCTTACGGTCCAGTTTTGGATGTTCGTGCAGTCATGATGTTGGTCTGGAGTTAACAAGTCGCTCAGCTGATATCACTCCAATGGACGACAATGAGGGGATCATGAAAGACTTGGCTTTCCAGCTTGCAATTTCCTACAGGTCTATCTCTTGCAGCAATAGGCCAGACTCTGAGACAGTGCTGACTTGGCAAGAGATCCTTGTCAGGGCAACGTGGACGCCGGCGCTAGCCGTACTATCACCAAGTCAATTTACTACAACTTCACCCCTAGCTACCGTCAAGAGCCCGACCTCGACAATAGGCGGGGGTTTAGTCGCGGTCAAGGGCAAGGCGAAGAAGAGGGTCACGTTCGGCTTCTCCCAGTCAACGAAATCCTCATCGATTACGTCGCGCACGGCAATGGTTGAAACGAACGCAGAGCTCCACACCCTCATCCCCAACCCCACCATTGGAGTCGCCAACAGCGTTGCCTTCTCCAGCATGGGAACAGACATGGACCTATGCAGAAAACTTCACAAGGCGCAGAAACAGGCCGCAGTTGACACTTACGGCACAATCATTGACCACATCCCCCAGCCCTGTCGGAGATATTCGGTTCACCCGACCCCTGGCGCTTCCGGCACCTGGTCAATCATCTCTCTCCGCGAAGTTCTTGAACAGAAAGATCGGTACCCACCCCTATCATACCGAGACCGCCTCCGTTTGGCCGTCACCATATCTTCCAGCATCCTACAGCTCCATGGGACGCCCTGGCTACCCCATATACTCACCAGCCGCGACGTCTTCTTTATCCAGAAATCTTCTTCCCAACAGCAGAACTACCCCGACCCCGCCATGTACTGGCATCCGGTGCTACTGAAACGTCTTCCAGGTAGCGAGGAACAGCCAATTCACGAGGATACCGGGATTGCGGAGCGTAACTCGACACTCTTGTCACTGGGATGCGTGTTGATAGAGGTCATATTAGGCAAGACACTGGATTCAAAACGTTGTGCACCGTCCAAACCAGGCGTGGACCTCATGTCGGACTATATCACGGCACAGTGTCTTATGGATGATGTCAGGTTAAAGAGTTCCAACTACGAGACGGCTGTAGCGCGTTGTCTTGATGGGAAATTGCATAGACAGAAATGCGGGTTGGAAGACGGGGATTTGTGTCAGGACATATATTCAGGAGTTGTTGCCTTGCTAGAGAAAGATTTGGAGAACTCATGAGACATTGCGAGCACAAAATGGGGACGGGTACACCAAAGCTGATGGAGGAAGATGCATGCTCGCGCTTCGTCCGCGGGAGCCTAAAAGACGGACAGATCTTCAATCCAGAGTGCAGAAACTGCAGATGAGGAATCATGCTCTGGAGGATCAGATTGTTCGGCTTCGGGCGGTGGCAGTGAACTTAGAGACTTTTCTCCTCACACACCAGTATTGCACTTATTGCGCGGCCACTCAACGCCAGGTTCGCACCGCCCATCGACCGGACCTCGCTCTGGAGCATGGTTGGAAAGGTCAAGTGGAAATGGACGACAATGGAACGAGTCGGATAAGGGATAAGCGTTAAGAAATATGACACCTATGGTAAAGAGAGCGAAGGCGGGTTAATAGCCATAGGGAGGTATTAAACAAATGACGTTGTGGGGGCGCTTCTAACAAGCTGCGTCAAATCACGTGCGTCGATGCTTCGCAGCCGAAGCCCGCCCGCTTCGAGCGAGACAGGCCGCATCTTGTGCAGCCGACCGGAAACATCCTCACACGCCGCTGCCGGACGGTTTTCGAGACGCCGTGGGGTAGCTTCCTGGAATTCTCCTCGAGCATCGGTCGGGGTTGGACGGGCCCACGTCCGATCCGCGTACAGACTTGTCCGGTTGTGCAGGAAGAAGGTGGCTGAAGACTACGTCACCGACCCTTCACTTTGGGGTTTGCCGCCAATGACCCCGTGCTTCAACGTAGTTGCTCCAAACGCGGGGTCGGGCAGCTTTAGCCGGGAGTCTCATGTAGAACCTCATTGATAAAAGATCTCTCTGTGTGTTCGTTGGTAACGGTTCAAGCCAGTCACCTCGTCCACTTCACGTCGCGCCTCTGCCGGAGTTAAGGGGGGTTTCAGCCCGTAGTCGAAAACCACACGGCAGTAATCCAGACGTCGACTCATGTCCCACTATTAAAGACCCATTTAGACGGGCTAGGATATACAACTACGAACGATCCATGATGATTGAAAGAAGGGATAACTCATGTGACCATTGGTTTGTTAATGGTCCGTCACGTCCTGCCCGGATCGTGGGTCACTGCTCCTCAACATAGATCTCCGAGGGGGGCAGGCGCGTCGACTGGGCGCGCTCGACGGCTCTCGATGATTCACTCAACCATCATGACTCTCATCTGGCCCTTTCGCCCTAAGACCGTCCCCTTAATTCTGTCGTCATCACCACATTCTGATGGGCTTCTGGTGTGGGTCTCCCACCCCCCTCCCGTCTCTTGCTTCCTATCCAATCACACGGATGGCTCTAATTTATCTCCGACCCGCAATGATCTAGGAACGGGTGCACCCGATCGGTACTATGGTGTTAGGGGTAATTTTAAACACACTGATAGGTATATCATCTAGCAGACCCACCGGTACTAACCACCCTTGGATTAGTACCTTGTATTTCTTCACAAGTACCTGTTGTTGACCCATGTAAAAGCTACACCTAATTTAGGTAGCGTGGCTACTAGCGCGGCCCACTGCTACCTGCCAGTGTGTTAAAAATTATGCCTGATACCATAGTAAGTTGGCACACGCATGTAAACGGATGGGGAAATGGGCAGAACTAGGTAAAGGCCCGTTTTCCGGGGAAGCGGAATGACGTATGTGGCACTCAGTGGGGTAAAATTGCACGCATCTATTGGTGCATATATAACGACAGTTAATGATCCTGAATTAACCGAAGGCCCTCGACACTGCCGCCCTTCAAACCTCTTCCTTGGCTGACGGTCATACAACATGACGCCGCATGCATTTGCGCTAACTCATGCTGGTCCTACATCGCGCGGTTTCCCCTGAGTACCGAGAGCCTGCCGGGCGGCAATCGGATAGTGGCCTGCCTCATTTCGGACACAATTTGGGGATCGGCCATCTTCACACATGTAAGGCAACGTCCCGAAACCTAGTTTGACTCTCTTTGCCATGTCAACAACACATGTAAAAGGCATAGCTAGAGCTCAGCCTGGTCTGCCTTTTAATGGGACGGTGAATCTCGCCTTAAGAGAAACGTCAGTGTACAGTAATAGCATTGGTTATCCCTCAGGCATTTGAGTTTACAGGCGGCCTTATTCCTCAGAATCCTTGCATCGTCAGACACCAATTAGGTGACCCCTTTATATTGTGGGTGGCAGCTACGTAACATTGTGTACTTTCGGACCCGGCTTGAGGCATATAGATATGCCAAGTAAATAAACATTACATGAATGTGCATATTTAAAAACGATTATTATTGGCCAGAACCTCCTATTACCCTCCGGTTTCTCATCTCCCAGCCTGCCAGAGAGTAATAGCCACTAGATGCTTATACGATCAGGCGGAACAATTGAACGGACGGAAGCTAGAAAATCAGGATACTTGTTCTGCTCGAAGTAATATGTTGCTGCTTTTCTTCAGCTGATTTGCCCGCTTTCCAACTTCCTGCTTGGCTGCATCTGCCGTCGATGGCTCGGTGGCTAAAGCTGAGCATGACATATGTGCCATTCTGCCCACTCCAAATTGCTTCAAATCCAACTGTAAGCGGACGTTAGTCGTTAGAGGTCGTGAGGCATGGTGATTCAGAATAGAGTAATGACGGAAGCGTGACGCCCGCACCGCCCAATATCTTCAGATGGAAAGAAACGCGGTGCGGATGTAGGCGCGGGCTTGTCCCGGACAAAGGACAAAAACAGGATTCAAGCTGGTGATAAGATACATGAGGCTTGCCTGGAGAAGAGGCAACTCCGGGACTTTGAATCGGCTGTCTATTAGCAGAGAACGATCTGGCACTGGCGAATAACCTCGCCAATGGATATATAAACCTCTCATAGCCCCCTTCAAGACGGCCGGATCCCAAGAGATATCCATCTCCAGGACACCAATTCTCAGAGCACCAGTCTTCAGAGCACTCAGGGAATCCACCTCAAGACAAAGAATCCTCTTGCTGTCGTCGCATTTGTGCACCTTAACATTATCAAAATGAAGTTCACTACTCTGACCGCCCTCCTCACTATGGCCGTTGCCGCCGCTGCCGCTCCCACTGAGGTCGAAGCCCGCACTGGGGGGTCCTGCAGTAAGTAACTGACAGTTATCTTCCCCAAAACTTCCGCAAGCAAAATATTGCTTGGAACTCCTAGATGTTGTGCGTTGAGGTGCAGTGACCGCCTAATGGATCGTGATACTGATAGCCAACTCTTACAGACAACGATCAGAAGTCGGTCTGCTGCGACGGGATCCTGAACTGCGTCGTGCAGGTGATCGCCCCTACTTGCTCTGGAACCGCCTATTGCTGCGAGACCGATGCCCCTGAGGTGAGTTTAACTGAACCTGGCGGGCCTTAGTTGATAAGGCGTGGAAGATGATCACTAACCTCAAATCTCCTGAGCAGGGTGCCCTGGTTAACGTTGAACTTCTGAACTGCGTTCAGGCTGGTTAGAATGCAAGGCGCCTGCCAACGGCGGAATGGCTGGTAGCACATAATGCAGGCTGAGGAACGCCCCCTGACAAGGCATGGGGCTCAGCGTAAACGGAAACGGTTCGGACAGTGCGGTTTCACATGATATAATGTACAAGTTCTATTTGGGGAAGCTTTCCTTAGGCTTCTTCATATCTTGAGCACATTCCTTTAAACATGGAAATACGAAATGGTTGTAAAGTCTCTGGGAACACCACTTACCCTTATCCACATTCTATGTTCGGCTGTGGATTTTAATTATGTAGGAATAATACTCTCTGAGTTGACATACAAAAACAGTGCCGCTCAGTTGAGTCCTAGCCAATACATCGTAGGGGCCGCCACTGGCCCAAACCCGATCCCCCTTGTACTACAAACGGCATTTCCTTGGCCTTGTGTCTCCGGTCTCTAAGAACTGTCCCGTGGTAGAGTGGAAATGCCTGGGTATCCAGGTTCCAAACGTAGGGAATGGGCCTGGCGCGTGTTTCCGGGATGCCTCTTTGGTCGAGCCGGGCGGGGAGAACAGCCTGACCATGCTATGCCTCTCCTATTGCGTGTCAGGCTCCCGGAGCACAGCAGCCCCCACGCCCGGCCCCCCCCCACCCCCCAAACCAAAAAAGGGGGGGGGAACCAGATGCGGACGATGGGGACAAGGAGGGCTATACACATGCACAAAGGCGTCTTCAACTATCGTGGAAGAACTGGACTATATACGTCCGAACCGTGTCCACTAAATTGGTTACTTAAAACCGCCAACCACTTTGATCCTGTGATAAACGCCCGGCTTGGAGTCAATTCGCACCTATCATGAATTATTCGTGGAGTATCGCCACACCATGTCATCTCTAGCAGCATACCCACTCGGAGTCGATAACCACCTCATGCAGAACTAACTGCGAAACGGTGGCGCATGATCGCTTGCTATCAGGAACATCACCGCTCGCCGCTAGCCACCGATGATTGCTCAGAGGCAGAACTAATGTCTCCAGCGCAGGATTCAGCTCCATGTTCCGGAACCGTGCAACTTTGGCCTGGCTACTTCTTCCTCGACATAGGGGTTATACTCCCTCCAAATCCTTGTGATCGGCTACCGCGGGTGTTCCCTGAATCCTCAGCAGCCCCCTCACCTCCTTGGGGCCTTTGTACCAAGGTGGGAAGGCAGAAGGGTTAGTTGGCCTTGTCCTCTAAGTGCGAAGTTTCGCACGGGCTGGTGGTTCGTGCAGATGAAGATCGTGAATCCCGCTCCAGTCTTCCACAAAATACTCTAACTCGGCTCCTTGGAAGAGAGCGTATCCTCTAGGTTTATAATCGGCTTTCAACCCCCGCTGCGGAATGGCCGAATGGCCACCTGGAAGGCCGTTAGTACTAACGCATCTGCGTCGCGGAGACGCTTGACTAACCTTGATGGTCGCCCGGAGGCACCAGCATGAAAACACATTTGCCGCATCATTCCTACCGCGATGCCGCCCTGTGATCGAGTTTATGCTTAGGACGGAGAGTGTTGCCCAGCTTGGTCGTGAAGTCGCAAGCATCTTCCCTTTACGCAAGCCTTGAAGGCTTTCAGACATTCTTAATACTCCCTTGGTGCGAGCGCCGCAACAGGAATCGTGTCACTTCCGAGCAGAAGCCGAACGCGCCCTTAGTAAGCTGTGACATTACCTCATCCTCACAAGTGTATCGGGCGCGTCTCCAAGTAGTACATATCAGAAGACGCATATCGACAGTGAGATATGCCTGTCTTGGATTTCAATGGCTCCTCATCTCCCACATGCGGTAGTGGACGACACTCATGGCTCTATCTTCCGGCTCTTGTGGGATGGTGGTGTTCACCATATCTAACTCAGGCTGGTGCTCGCGTATTAATTCATCGACACAGTATCGTGCCGTGTTTGGCTGGGGTAATGGAGAAAGCGTGGGCCACTGTTGGATTGCGTCAACAACTTTATTCACGGTGGGGGCGCCAAAACATTCGCTGGAAGAGCTGGGATGCTCAACAGAGGATGATCTCTCCGTCAGGGTCCAAACCTATGAAGAGATCTTCAGGAACGCGTTCATAGATATCAGGATCAGACACGGCGGTTGATCCCTGCGATACTGGTAAAACCGGTCCGCCCGCACGCTATGGTCATCTTTTGCTATCTCCTGATCATATCGTTTAGTGAAGCCCCGATAACCTGGTCCTTCGACTCCTCACGTATACTGTCTCTAGCTTGGCGGTCATTGCCCACAGACGATGACCTGATAACTTCAAGGCGACTAGTCTTGTACTATCCCATCGTCTCTGTTTCTCCGTCGGGGCACTTGATCAAGACAGGGTACCTGGCCACTCGCCGGTGTTTCTCCCGCCGACAATCTCCTACATCAAGAAGTTTTGGGTAGTCCGGTCTAGAGCTGGCTTGATGGCTTTAATTTTGTCTTCCGACTTGATTTCTGTCGCTACAGCTAGCCGAGACCCATAGTAGGAATCACGGCCGAAACATGACACATCCTTGAATTGGGTGATGCAGAATGACATGGCTGGGTAAGAGAATCCTATAATCTCGCCTGTGGTCATCTTCTCGGAAGACAACGATGTTAGTGAATCGCGTAAAAATGGCTAGCTAATGCTAGAAAGCAGCTTGCCGAGTGCTTCAGCTGTCTTCTCGTCCTGGAATACGAAGTTGTCCAAGCCCTTTGGAAAGCTCTAATGACCATTAGCATTAATTTCTGGAGAATAGGTGCATGGCATTCCGCTGTACTTCCGGAGTCCTCGTCGTGTGATACGTTCCCTGCAGCCTTCAGCTTTCCCCGTATTCGTCTGCTGGAATTTCATTTATAGTTTCCCCGTATCTAACAAAGGGGACATGCTCCCCTTGCTGAGGCACTTATGCCGTGAGTCTCAGAAGCTGATTCGGTTGGGTTCGATTAAATAATTCATGCTGGAGCCTGTTCGTGTTCTATTGGTGATAATAAAGCGATGACAAACAGATTAGGTCGAGCAGAGTCCATATAAGATCAACAAATCCAAGAATAAAAGGTCCTGTATTAAGACGTAGGCCATACTCAGGTTGAATATGCAAACAATCCGTGAATCAAGGTACGTAGTGTTGGTACGGATGTCTAGAATGTTGCAGCCGTTTTTACGGTGAGAGATACCTAAGTGCATATCGCACTAAACTACTTTGATAAGGTACAGACCCTCTGATGATCAGGTGGAAAAGAACGGTAGCACATATGTCTGTTTTATGCATCTACAAGTGCTGAATATGTTGGTATGTCCATCCTGAAACACACATGTCTTGATGAGTATGGTTTAAGTGTTGAAACAAGCAGAACCATGCGAAGTAGCGGCCGGTAATAGAACATAGATTTAATTCTATATTATACGAGGGAATAGAACCTCCCATGCACCTCAAGTTGTCCTCCTGTTAATTAGATCTCACTTCAGTTGAGAGGTTGAGCAGTTGTCTCAATCGTGCTCTGACCCCTACCTAGACGATGGGTAGCTTCGTCTGGCTATAGGTATCGGCTTAGTTGGATATGCGAAAGAGAAGGCTGTGCCTCTTAATGGATATGCATCTGTATACTGATTTCTCTAAAGCTAAATGAGAGAGAACAGCTTGCTGCTGTCGCTCAGCTGAGCCCTTACCCCTATATCTGCATTATATTTGTTTAGTGAATATGGGGCTTTGCAAGGTCTGCAAAGGTGTTACCATTCGATATGCAATAGAGTAAGACAACTTGCTATAACAAAGATAGCAAAGAAATCCATCATCTCAATAATGGCGACGTGAAACTTCTATTCGACTGCGGACAGTTCTACCAGTTTGTCTACCTAGGCAGGCATTTTCTTCCCAGTTTCTTGAATAAGCTAGACTCTTTATAGGCAAACCAGATGCTTCTCCATCTAATTCATGTACTTTCTACGCTTAAGTACTTCCTTAGGGACTATGTGGGTCGCTTGGTAACGGCAAACACCCAGTTCTGACGCCTGAACCTCGGCACCCATTGAGAAGCAACCCGTGCCATGATGGAGAGTCACATTAATTACAAGCTGCGACATCACGACATCTCCGCCAGATAATCTCAGAAATCCGTCAGGTACAAGACCGTAGTTACTAGCATAAGACCACACCGCATATTCCCTAGATTCTCAATCCAGTGAGACCCGCGGGCATTCCGGGCGAGGAAAATGCCGGTCACCGAGATCCTCTTACTACGGCATGGCCATCGAATGGCCTGGATACTTGATCCCAGTACCGGCAAATACACCTCCAGCCACCCATTCCCGACCGGCTTGCCCGCGGACCCACCGCTGGCTGCGCACGGCGTTGACCAGGCCGAAGAGACCGGCGTCTACCTGAGCAAAGAGCTATCGGAGAAAGCCGCCCAGGACCGCCTGCGCATATACTCGAGCCTCTTCTACCGCTGTCTGGAGACACTGCGGCCGACTGTACTACGGCTCCGGAAGGAAGCCGCACCGAATCTGGCAGTTCGGGGCGAGCGGGGTATCGGAGAATGGTTCGGGAAGGCGTGGTTCGAGCAACCTGTGCCCGCGAAGCCTGCAAGGCTGCGGAACGAGTTCTTCCCCTTTCTGGATGATCAGTATCAATCACTGCTCATTCCAGATCGACATGGAGAGCGGATAGTCGAGGTCCACGACCGACTTGCAAAGGCGCTGTCGCTACTGATCAGAGACGTCGACCAGGAATACGAGAGGCAGGGCCGCGGTAACGAGCCCATCACTCTACTGCTTTGCGGTCACGCAGCGCAGATCATATGCACAGGCCGAGTTCTCACCGGTTCAGCTCCGGATGACCTAGATGAAGACGACTTCCAATGCTACACGTGTGGTATCAGCAAGTTCGTGAGAAGGAACCCGGGCGCCAAGACCGACTGGTCAGACTTGGATTACCTGGAATGGAAGACAAACGGCGGCGTTGCAGGCGGATGGGACTGTGTCTTGAACAGCTGGTGCGGGCATCTGAACAAAGGCGAGGAACGCGGTTGGCATTTCCACGGTGATGAGAGTTTCGATTCCTATGGCGCCGGTGCTACTCGGGGGCCGATCACATCGGATGGTAGCGTGAAAACTCCCAAGGACGCGCAATCCAGCCCAGTGAAACTCTGAGCACCAGTAGCCGGGCTATGATAGCAAACTCACATATTTATGCTCTGCTCATATACTCTTCCACGGAAATAAGTGACCGCGTTGCCCCTCTCACATCTGGTAAATTTGTAGCAACCAATTTGTCACCCCAAGAACTGACTCCGAATCCCTCGTCCCAGTGCAGGTGCCCTAATTAGTCAGTAGGCACTTCACAGCCTGACGGATTGTACACACCTACTGGTTTTGCAAATGGAGACAGATCGGATGCAACTCTGACTACGAGAAGGATAGTTGTGGTTTTGATTGGCTGCCTCAGTTTTCTGCAGCTACACACGTGATTCGTGTTCTTGTTCCCAACCCAAGGCATCAAAATAGGCAGTGACCACACTCATGAAAATTCATCGCAATTAGCACCTACGATGGTGTTTGATCTTCATTCACCTCCATAACCAACTAGTCACGATACGGTCTTGCAATGGGTCAATACTGGGCAAAAGCGACCAGGAAGAGAGACCCCTGCTTCGTCTCGCTGGGGATGGTGGTAATAGACGAACTACGATTCCCATATCAATCGACTCTCAGCGATATTCCCGGAGGTTCAGGTCTATACGGTGCGCCAATCGTTTCTATTCGTAGTGGAAGCAGATTATAACTAACTGGCCTGGAAACAGCTACACTCGGTGCTCGGCTTTTCAATGCTGGCTTACGTTCGACGGCAGTGGGCTGTCTTATCCTAGCGGGTAATGACTTCCCGGAGGATATTTTGCGGTCACTTCAGAGCTGGAAGATGAGCCTCCGGTTGCACAAGGTGGAAGATAAGCCGTCCACCAGGGGACTGCTGGTGTACGAGGATACGGTATTCGGCAGTAAGTCCAATAGAGAGTGGGTGGCAAGCGGAGGCTGATGTGCTACTCCAGAAAAGTCGTTTTCCTATGTTACGCCACGACTACAGCCGTCACCCCATCCCCTGGAACACTCTAACCTTCTCCGATCCAAGTCGTTTCATATTTTAGCGTCCCCAGATGAGCTCGTGGCCCAAGTATCAACTCTCCGCGGACTACGGAACCGATACAAGATTCCTGGCCGGCCCTTGATCGTCTGGGAACCCGCTCCTCTCACTTGCGATATCTCCACCCTGATAGCTCACCTCGAAGCGTGCAAGCACGTGGACGTCTTCTCGCCGAACCACCTGGAGCTAGGATACCTAGTCGAGGGAAAGGAAAAGGGGGGCTCGAGTTTTTCAAAGTCCGCCATCGAGTCGCAGGCCAGAAAGTTCCTGCATTACGGAGTCGCGGAAAATGGACAGGGCCTCGTTGTCGTACGCTGTGGCGAGCACGGCTCTCTGACTTTATCCGGCTCCGGTGCTGAATGGCTAACCCCTTTCTACGATAAACCCACTACTAAGGTAGTGGACCCTACAGGTGCAGGCAATGCTTTCCTAGGAGGGTTTGCCGCTGCATTTCAAGAGATGGGCGACGCTAGGGAAGCATCCATCTGTGGTGCTGTCGCTGCCAGTTATGCGATAGAACAGTTTGGAATTCCGAAGCTGAGCCGGAGCTCCTACCTTTCCGAAGAACTCTGGAATGGAACAAGCGTGCGGGCTCGCACAGAAGAGTTCAAACAACGACTTGCCGAAGCTGGAGTCCCGTGATGGTCGTTTCGACTGCCTCGTGAGCTGGCTTCGAGCCAGGAAGTGCATGTCGATGCATTGCTGCTGGTGCCTCTTATGGGTCGGCTGTGCAAGCGATACGATGCCAGCCAGACGTGACTTTTGCCCACAAGGATGGAACCAGAAAACAGCGAGGAGGACAGAACTTACTGGGTATTTCCATGAGTCGTGGATGTCGTCTTGGCGATGAGGCGATCCACTGCAGCAATGGCATTGACGCATATGCTTAGTCATATTAGCTCCCCAATACCATTACTATAACCGAACCCCTTGAAAGCTCCGAGTTTATCCCATTGTAGACCGTGCCATGGGTGAAATTTAGAGTATGGTGGTCGGATCGAAAACTTTGGATCCACCTGACATAAGCCGAGTTACAGTAATTAACGCGAGTTCTGCTAATAGCGGATAATCGCAGCATGTCGCGAGCACGAAGGCTTAACCCCGTAATTGCCGTGCCTCATTCTTTGTCGAACCGATATCTCAATTAGCTCGTAGCTGATTGTTCCAACTGGCGTTACGGTTCCCCGGACTTAAGAATAGCGATTGCGACTCTAAACGTTGCGGCTGCTTCACTTTTTGTTATGTCCGGAACATGCCACCGCCGAAGACCTAACGAATCTAAGGTCCTACATTGGCCATGATGAATCTTACATGCAATAGAGTTCATGAGCAACACCTCGCTTTTCACTTGTTGCTAATCCCGTTGCTGGTTACAGCCAGGGAGATGAGATGCTTCCACGGACACCGCGCTCGGCTGAAGGGGCACACGTATAGCCTCGATAGTCCGCAGCTTTAATTATTTAAATAGTAGGCTTTTGACTACTACTAAGTGCTGCGATCTGTCTACATCAGCAAGAAATCGCACTCTACTCGGCCTTCACAGCGTCGAGCGTCCAGTCACCTTTAGCCGGCATCACGTTCTCACCACACTCACACAATGGGCTACACGATCCTGGGAAAGGAGGTCGGACCCATCGGCTACGGCCTGATGGGCTTGACCTGGCATCCCACCACGGAGAGCACCGTGGAAGAGAAGATCGCCATCATGAAAGCTGCGCTGGAGGCCGGCGCGAACGCCTGGAACGGCGGCGAGATCTATGGCACCTCGCTGCAAGACAACTCCTTGAGTCTCCTGAGCAAGTATTTCGACAAGTATCCCGAGGACGCCAACAGGGTCTGCCTCAACATCAAGAGCGGGCTTCGCTTCCCCTTAGGTGTGGATAATAGCCCCGAATATACGCGCGAGAGCGTCCAGAACTGCCTCAACCTGCTCGGAGGCAAGGCTAAGATCGACATGTTCGAAATGGCTCGAAGGGCCTCCCAAGCCGAGTATCTCGAGTCCCTGCGCCTCCTCGACCGGTTCGTCAAGGAAAGCAAGATCGGGGGCGTGGCACTCTCGGAAATCAATGCCAACACCATCCGTCAGGCAGTCAAGATCACCAAGGTCGCGGCAGTCGAGGTCGAGATCTCCCTGTGGGTAACCGATGCCCTGACTAACGGTGTCTGCGAGGCATGTGCCGAGTTCGGGATACCCATCTTCGCGTGAGTGGAATACACGTCCCATCATATCTCCTTATGCATGCTTACCCCGTCATGCAGCTATTCCCCGCTTGCCAACGGTATGCTGTCAGGAAAGGTCAAGCGCCTCGAAGACATCAAGAACGTTTTCGCGAAACAACGCCCGCGCAACCAAGGGGAGAACTTCGAGGCCAATCTCAGGCTCATCGAGAAGGTGGAGGAGTGGGCGGCAAAGAAGAACTGCACGCCGGCCCAGTTCGCCATCAACTGGGTCGCCAGCTTGTCGAAACGGCCCGGCATGCCGACCATCATACCCATCCCCGGTGGCGGGTCCCTGGAGAGGGTGAGGGAGAACGCCAAGGTGGTCGAGTTGGCGGATGAGGACATGAACGAAGTCGACGCCTATCTGAAAGAGTTCTCACATGCTGGCGAGATCGCTGCTGGGGAGTTCAAGAAGTGGCTCGACATGACAGACACCACTGAGGTTTGAGGAGATCAACCAGGGTTTTTTTTTTTTTTTTTGACGTTGTTCTTCCATGCATTTGGGCCCCAGACATTGTAAACGCGGTGCGAGTCCTCTACATCGGAAATAAATGCGAATATCTTCACTTATTCCGTCGTCCAACGTACACTTACGCCAAGGGACCGGCTGTTCTAAAACCTGGGGTAACCCCCACGATCATAGGTGCTGCATCCTCGGAAGGTGCTTCTCCGTGTGCATATACAGGTGAGTGTGTACGCGCCTGTGCCGCGTAATCGAGCTGCTGGGATAACTTACCCCCTTTACAAGGCTATGCGATCTTACTTACAGTATGTTGCGCACCGCACTTGGTTTCTTGCCCCTTAGCCAGCTAGATCCAATGCGCCATATTCCACAAAGTGGTGTCAGGTATGAGAGCAACTTAGTAGAGCCTTGGCAAATTCTTAAATGCTTCCTCACGATACTACAACATACACCACATGATATTATAATTCCGTGCCACTATGCCATCCTGATTCGAAGGGGAAGCTACCCTCGCCGATCACTCGGCTTTGTTCACTGTGTTCTCGTATGCCGACATTGTCTAAATCCGGAGGTCCACATCGCTCCCAGGGTAGCACTGCAGCTGCGGCCTCTACAACTGCCGAATGTCTTATGCAATGTCACGCTGGGCTTATCGTTGAGTCCAGTTCAGCGAGCCAAGAGCCTTGCTCTCTGATCATGGCCATCTGTGTTTACACATTAAAAGAAAACTATATCTCCTCATTCCAGCGCTCTTAAGGTCCTTACCGTTCCTTTTTGTCCGACAACCCGACTGACTATATATTTCCTGGAGCTGAAGTTCCTAGCATTTGATTCATTCACGCTAGGCGGGCAATCAGACGAGACGCGTTCGGAATCACCCGAAAACAATGTCCGACTCAGCCCCCTCTCCCAATCATGAGAAAGGGGGACCCCTTACGGGATCACCAGATATACGGCCAGGCGCCTGCGCTGACAGGTCCTGGACGCAAGAAGAAGAGAAAGCAGTGGTCAAGAAGTAAACTATCAATCGTCCTAGATAGCTTATATCAGGCTAACGGTTCATCTAGGATCGACTTCATTGTGCTGCCCATGTTGATGGCGATTTACTTTATGTTCCAGCTAGATCGCGCGAACATGTCAGTGGAGAATCACCGCAAAAGTCTGAGCACCTGGAAACTGACTGCGGAAGTGGGTTTGCTTTGACGGACAACTTCTTGGCCGATGTTGGCATCACGCAGAACCAGTTCAATATTGGCCAGCAACTCTTGGCTGCTGGACTGACCCTGCTCGAGGTAATTACTATGCCCATTACGGCCCAAATATTGGACCCACTTTCCTAACGAGAACAGATTCCGTGCAATATGGTCCTGTACCGAATCGGACCTCAGATCTGGATCACATGTCAGATAGTCGCCTGGTAAATTGGTTTCCCGATTGATTCATGTTGTCCTTACCAACTAACGGGAGGAAAGGGGTCTCGCGGCGGCATTCCAAGCCTTTCAGCGGGGACTCGGTTCATTCCTTGCAACGAGGCTATTGCTTGGGTACGAGACGGCACACTCTCAGATGCCCGTTGAGCTATTAACTCGTACAGCACCCTCGAAGCCGGATTCATGCCCGCGGGGCTCTACACGCTCTCGCAATGGTACAAGAACTCGGAGCTAAGCCGCCGGTTCGCGGCCTTCTTCGCAGGTTACCTGCTGGGCCAGGCTGTCAATGGGCTGCTAGCCTATGGCATGTGAGTAATGTATCGCAAGCATAGCACTTCCGTCATCTAACAACCGTATCTCTCAGATTACACATGCGTGGGATTAGTGGTCTAGGTGGCTGGCAGTGGCTGTTCCTGGTACGTGTCCGCAACCTGACCCCCTAGTACGAGAATCACTCACATGACAAGCAGATCGAGGGGATGTGGACGGTTCTCATGGGCGTCGCGTTCGGTTGTCTGTTCCCGGCCTCGCTATCCCGGCCTGTCCCGTTCGTCGGACTACGCTACTTTACGGATCGGGAGGCTTTCATCCTAAAACAGCGCATCGTCCAGGAGGATTCGCACAAACACGCCGTATCCCAAAACATCCCGTTCAAGGTGGTTTTCAAAACCGTGGGTTACTTGTCCGCAGTTGAATAGCGACAGCAGGGCTCTACTAACCTACCACTATCAGCTCGCGAACAAGAAGCTGTGGTTGCATGCGCTGATGACGCTCTGTGGTGCCATCCCGTCGGCGTCCCTGGCCATCTACGGGCCCTCGATCATCAATTCCTTCGGATACGAGGCCCTCGCTTCCAACGCGCTGTTCTCGGTTGCAGACTGGATCAGCTTGTGTTTGGTCTTGGGCGTGGGATACGTTGCGTTAGTATCTACACCACCCTGCATCCGTCGAACTTGACCCTTGACACATCAGATATAGTGACCGGACTAACAGACGCGGAGTTATAACACTGGCTGGAACCATGATTATGTTGGCCTTTGCAGTACGTCACACCAGTTTTCCGGTATGCCAGCATCGGTTGACCCGTTGTTTGAAGATAACTTTTAGGTGTCTCCCGGATAATGCGTCTGCAACTACTAGATATGCCATAATTACGATGATCAGAGCCAACTACAACTGGTGGAGTAAGTGTCATATCCCCTTCTGAAGGGAGCGAGTAGTGGGCTTACGGCCATAAGATTCGGTGAATGTGTCCTGGCTATCGATCAACTCCCGGTCTGAGGAAGAGAGGCCAATCAGGCTGGTATGTAGACCTACGTCTCTAACGAGGATGAAGCCGTCAGCTAATGGTCTCTTGTTCACCAGGCCTTGTCCACTATGGGGATAAACGTCTCCCTCATGGTTGGGGCTCAGATCTTCCGATCAGATGATCGGCCGCTCTACTACCGCGGCCGGACTATCCTCGTCGGGGTTATCTCTCTAGCCGTGGCGAGCACCTGCGCTCTCTTGGTCTTATATACGCTGTCAAACCGCAGGATCTCGAAGAAGCTGGAATACGGCGATCCGCATGACCCTCAAGAAGAAGTGACTGGGGTGGAGCCCACAGTCGTCGAGCCAGCGCCTAGGGCACACAAGAAGGTCTATGGCATATAAGATGCCACAATTCCTATACAAATGGAGCTCTTTAAAGGCTCAGGTTTGAGTACCCAATGCTTACTACTATGCCCGATCATAGGGTGTCTTCAGGACAAGACAATTCCAGGGCCCCCGAGCTGTGTGGTAGGCAAGTCCAAGCTAATAATGGCCCATACTCGGAATATAATTCGCAAAGATCTTGGGTGCCTCCTGTGATCATTTCCATAATAGTGGCCCTGATAACACCTCTCTTTACCCTTCGCATCCTTGAGAGTAACCTCAGTCCTTATAAAATCCCCTCATTCGCCGTAGGTCCCTAGGGTATAACTCCTGGTCGGACTCATCGTGGCTGTCAGGCTCCCTCACGCTCCGGGTAGGCTTCTGGTACGAAGGAGCCGCTCTTTCCGTCCTTGCCACATCACATCCCATTCCAGAAAACGGTCGCGCATCTCTCTCATGCGGGATGCTGCGTCTGGGGGTTGTTGATTGTGGGCGAGCCCGTATTGCGTCTGTCTCAACCCCGGAGGCGGAATCATGGTGATGATTGTGACTGCTACGGTGCTCTGGACGCTTCAGGCATTCGTTCCTCAGCTCGGACTCATAGCGGCCTGACGGGGACGAAATGAACAGTTCCGAGAGGCGACGCAGGCCATTGCCGCGGAGCCACCCCATCTTGCTGCTTGGCCTCGGGGGTAGCTCATTCAGAGCCTCTGGGGTGGATGGACAGCCTATGCACATAAACTGGGAACAATTCGAATTTCCGGATGACGACGCCGATCCTGGGGTTTCCAAGGGGAGGGCACCAGACATGGAGACGTCGCAGGAATCTATCTGCTCTGTGAGAGTAACGTGAGACTGGTGCTCAACTGAGTATTGCAGTGACTTGACTTCGACCTTCTCCATGCCGTAGCCAGCGAAGTCTAGTGCCTCCTCGCGAGTCGGGACATCCCACTGCGGGCCAAGTATGAACTCGCCGTTCTCAGCGATCGTTAGACTTTCCTGTCGGCTGGTCGATGGCGTACGGGACCTCCGGGAGTGGCGTCTTGAATGGTTGCCAATGCCATGGCTCTTCGCCACGTGTTGTGATTTCTTAATAAGATGTAATTCCTCTGAGACTGTGTAATTTTCTATGTCGTCATCATTATCCGATGTGTCCTTGTTTCTCGAGCAATTTCGGTAGTCTGCATTATAGTCACCTCCTTGTCGGCTCACTGCTTCCAAAGGCGGAGTTCCTCCCTTCTCCTTGCCGTGGCTAGCTTTCCCCGTTTCGTTGTGAGGCAGACTTCCTCTACATTGCAGTTGCGCTTCTTGATGTAGGATGTACCCGGGCTGGGCAGTCCAAACATAGTGCGGCACCGGGCCGAACAGCGAGCTCTGCATTAGCACCTGTGAGTCGGGTTCCTAGCCCAGACATCGCGGGCAAAGAGCGCTAACGGGCGGCTGTTCAATGGCTGATTGCATGCAGGAGCGGAGCAGGCATGGCCAGGAGATTGTGGCTGAATGACCACAGAGTATGTAATATGTTGTGTAGTGGCACATGATGAGGGTGGTTTATATGAAGAGCGGAAGAGAAGAGTCGTTCGGTTAGGGTCATTTCCTGAAATTATCTCAGGATGGTGATGAAGAGCGAATTTGTGTGCGGCACTTTTCATCCGTCGCTTTGGCAATTTCGGGATATTGATCGTCAGTCTAACCTCTCGTTTTGACTAACGACAGCGTGCACTGGATTGGAGGATAAGAAGAAATGAATGTGGCGACATGCTGTTGTTCATGAATTGGCATGAATTGGCGGTCACGAGGACGGAGGATAAATCAGGATGAAGGGGAAGAACGTCTGGGAAACCGAACCCTAATCCTCTTCGCGCGCCTGCCAGTCCGGAGTAGATCGATAGTTCATCTGAAGACATATCCTATCAAGATTGCATGGTTACAATATTTAGTCGCATAGTTCCCTTGCCCCCAAACAGTGGTGGATTGAAAACTTGATGGACCCCGTGACCTCCACGGTTGCTTATGTTAGTCCAAAGCGATGCAACTTCTTGGTATGGAATGTGGAGGGACGGGATATATGGGGAGGTAGGAGTAAGACATAGGACAGTAACAATACAGATTTGGAGGAACATCGATAGCATACTGTTTGTCACGGCTCTGCTTGCCGGTGTCGGGCTGGCTCGAGCTTCACTCTCAATGTGACAGAGACATCATTGCCATAGGAGACGTAATCCAGCAAGACATGCATGACGCTAATGCTATCCAGGTATCCCAGAACAAAGAGGCAATCACCCTTGAGGCACGCCATTGAGTATTCCAGAAGAGCTGTGGCTTCCTACATCTGCTGTTGGCAGTACTTGTCTTTGGAACTCTGATGATTTCATGAAATCACGTTTATACCTCAGGGGTATGAGGGCGACCCAAGAATATACATGTCATGTGACCGTTCCAAATTTCACAAGACCTCCCCCTTGCCATGTTATTTGCAAATCGAGTTTCCGTCTTTTGGCCCGGCGTGGCTACGCCTTAGTAGCTGACCTTTCCGTCTTTCGCAAACTCTCAGCCTCGGGCTCGGCACCAGTGCTGCTAGACGTCGAAGGGAGAGCCCCGGCGCCATGTATTTCCTTGTTTGAGAACTCGAAGTCTTCCTCATCCTCGTCACCAGCCTCATTGACACACGTCTTGTCAGGGTCGTCGTCATCCTCTACTTCGGGGTCCTCATGATCCGAGCCGTCATCCGCCTCCAGAGGCGGGAGGCGGCCTAGCTTCCGGAAAGCGAATCTTTTACAACTTTCGTCTGTGATATCAAGAGTCAGAGTACAGAGCACAAGGTGCGGCTATGGAGCTTGCGGTAAGACTTACGATTTGTTCCGACCATGAAATACCTGGGACCCGAGTAATCTGTGACCAGGTGTTCGAGCCCGTCCCCTCGAATCAAGACACAGGTACCGGGCTTGTAAGCCACCTTTAGACCTAGCTGGGGCAAGCACATATTTCCACCTACCCAACAGTCAGTCCTGAACTTTTTCATATTTAATAAAAGCGTCGCCTACCGACGTAGTCTCCTAATGTTACCAAGCCCGCGAGTCCACCCGCGATGTCATTGGTATCTCGGTGTCGCTGCGTGCGCGGATTGATACCTCCAGAACTTCGAGTTAGAGAATACCCGCTAGGATGCCATTACGCTTGAATAAATTTGCCTACCTAGAGCGAATAGGCTGAGGAAGTTCTCCCCTTCTTCTCCCAAACTCATGCGCCTATTTGCCGGAAGGTTATCGAAGATCTCGCGACACTCGCGATAGTGGTCCGGATCCAAGGCCTCGAGCAGAAACCGAATGACCTTTGCCGCTGTACCGAAGGCAGCCTTGTAGAAATCCGGGATCAGATCCAGGACGTCGTCGCCGTCGTCGGACCGGATCAGCCGGCCGAGCTTGGTATCCCTCGTCCGCCGGATCCTCCTCCCGATGCGGTCGCCGGCGGAAGCCCAACATCCGTAGTGCGCCACGGCCATCTTGGCCTTGGGGAGGTCTTCTACTTTCGCTCTCGAGAGGTCGAGCTCCGGATGAACCTTCCGGATGTAGTCGTCGACCACGTGCCGCTTCGACTCGGGTGTGGGAAGAGGGACAAAGAATGACCAGAGGTCGAGTATTCGTGCGGTTAAGTCCGCGACGTCCTGGCCGAGCAGGATCTGGGTTAGGCCTTCAACACTTGCAAACACTATCCGTCGCTTGCAGTCGGTGACGAGAACAACATCTTTGTCTACCAACGGCCACAGCTTCTCGGCAGCGGTGCTGTCCCGGACGAACTGGTGGAAGTAGTCTCGATCGAAGCGTCCGTTATCCCAGCTCTGTGGCCAATTAGCTTTCAGGACCTCCATATACGGAGCAAGGCTTTTCCTAGGTGCCAGCGAATCTCGATTGAGGGCCTCCCGCTCCCACCGTGACAACTGCGTCCAATATCGTTCCTGCGCCGACGCCCGGAGCTGGCGGAGATACCTCTCTCGGGGCTTCTCGTCGTAAGACAGGCTCGAGTCCGCGGATTCCATTTCCTGAGCCATCAGGTATCGCTGGAGACGTGTCGGCATTGGCGGCTCCGGGAAGAGAACACTGAGATGCCTTTCGCTGGATATCGCTCTCATCGAGTTCTTGTATGTCGCCTAGTCGTCCTTGTCCAAATCGTGACATTGCATAATGCAGACGTCCAGGAGTCCCATGCTAAATCGTACAGACGTCTCTTCGTTGTTGTCCTCGATCACTGTATATTCGTCATGGTCTGCGAACCTCTTAGCGGTATCTAGCACCGAGGCCTTCGGAACAGATTCTAGGATGGTCTTCAGCTGCTCAACTTCAGGCGACTCCCGCACTTTTTTGGGCAATGAGCTGTTCGAATAGCGGGGGTAATATTTCGAGCTAGGCCGGTATAAAGTGAGCAGGCCGGTGGTTATTCCTATAATATCACGTTGCATTGCCCAAGTTGACTCACCATTCGCTCGTCGTTCTGGTGGCTGACGTTGCCTGCCCAGACAGCAAGCATCCCGAATGGGTCGCCGTCGATTTTGGTCGTTCTCTTTCCCAGCCGGACGAGGCCGGTCTTGAGCCGTTCCTCAAAGCTAAGTTCGGCCAGGGTCTTGATCTGCCGGGTCTGTTTGTTGGTCTTGTTGCGCCTATTAAGTAGGTATTCTATGGTTTCGCAGTCGGGCGTTCCTGGCGGCGTGTCTGCACGGAGAGAAGGCATTATGACCAGCACTCAAACCGGGGGCAGCGGGCTTGTTCTGTAAATCAAAGTTTTGAAGAGACGTGTAGGTGAGGGAGCACGGAATATGCCAGCACTAGAATTGAAATTTACCGGCTGATGGTGGAGGCCGTTGAGGTAAGTTGAGATAAGTTGAATTGTCGGACAACGGAGAGCGCCCAGTGCCTGTGTCTGAGTCAATAGGTATCCCGTTTGTTGTGCCACCTTAGGAACAAATGCTTGCAAAGGCCGAGCAACCCCGTCAACCGTCAGGGAATACTATGCCATCTGGAACCTGTCCTTGATAATCAATAGATTACGCTTGTCGCCAGAGAAAACCGGATACATCTTTTGTTTCAGAAGAATCGCGTGAACGAGCCTCTATATCCGTAAGGTCGGCCATTCAGCACCTATGCTGACGGCGATAGAATATGAAATTTACTGACTGTATACCGAGATGTAGTGTCGAGTCAATCCAAATCCGAAAAACAGGGCCCCTTACGCCGTGCTATGCCAAGATAATAGTGTCCCTATGCCTTATAGACTCCAAACCGCATCCGCCTGACAGTACCATCTGCACCACCCATGTCTATTCCTGTCTTGTCAATGAACTCGACTTCTGTCCGCCACCGGGTCCCCGTTAGTTCCCCGACATGGTCCCATAAGTCCTGCCACGTTTTTTCGTTGTGCAGGTATCTCTGCCTTCCCTGCCGTCCTTCTACGTCTAGAGGTTCTGTCGTCCCTACGTGACGCCCGAATATCATCACATTCGCGTCATCCGGCTTCAGGAAGGTTATCATACGCATCGCGGCTCTGACCTGCGCCTGCCATGAGAAGAGGTGGAAGAAGCTCATGGCGTAGATGATGGTCATCTTACCGTTGAGGAGCCTAGATGCGTCGTCACCTCCACCCTTCTCACCGCTTGCTAGGAGGTCGCCAGTGACCAATGTTGCCTTAAACGTGTCTCTATCCCTAAAGAGCTCGTACCCAGCACTTAGAAAGCGCGGCTCAGAGTCTATGCCGTATAATCTGCTCGAATCTACTCCCTGGAATGCAAGTTGTCGTAAGACTTGCCCTACGCAGCACCCAACATCGAGAAACGCGATGTCGGAGTCGGCTACGAGGAGGCGGCTAAGCGCGTCCTTGTACCGGGGGTCAGACGTGAACTGCATTGACAGGAAGCGGCAATGGCCGACGCAGACGGATGGGTGTATCGCCCACAACTTATCCCGCTGCGACTGGGGTAAGTGTGTGTTCATCCGACCTCTATAATTAAGGTGAAAGGAAATCTTCCTTAGGGTTGTGGGGGTGCGTTATTAAGTACATACTATATCTAGGATGTGCTCGTCGACATCCCTGGCGGGGATGCCGCTGTATCTCTGCAACAGCCTCCGCGCGGGCTCAATGTCGGCGGGGAGGTCGGTGAGGTAGACCTTGCCTCGCGACCGCGCGTCGGCGACAGCGGCGGGTTCGGGCGTCTCATCATCATCATCATCCGGAGCGCTGCCGCCCCTCGCGGTCTGCCAGCCGGACCATAGAAAATTGAACATCCCTGCAGTCGATGGTTGGGGAGGGGCGCAGAGCGGATCTTGCGGCTAACCACTTAGCACCGTTTGTTCTCAAGGGGCCCCCTGGCGAGCATGGAAGCTGGCACGCGAGGTATCCAACTGCATTAGGCTGGGGCAAGTGCAGAGTAAGCGCGATGCACAGGAAGAATAGACATGTATCCCTAGATGATTCGCTTAAGATGGGGCGTGGGTTCGGTGATCATGGCCCTCCATGCAGGAAAAGAGAACATTTACAAGCGATTCGAATTGAAAGATGATTGCGAAGATAATAACTTAAGTAGGCAATGTTCGCCCCATCCCATTTTGGCTACAGACATTACTAAGTAGCTTAGCGTTGCTTTACTCTATTAAGCTCAGAGATAGCGGGAAAGCTGAGCTTACTAATTTCGATAGTTAAACAGGCTTAAGTAAAGATGCCAGATCGATCCAGTCCATATTCAGTGCATACACCAACAGCAACTTTGTGCTGCTTCGTTATTCAGTCAAAGTATCTACAAAAGACAAGACGAATACGAGATATCCTCAATCTAACGATGAATGAGGGAGCAAACCTACCCACTCTCTATATTGGGCACGGTGGCCTACGATCTGATTTGTGATAGTGCAGACCCTGTCACCGTGGCCCGCCACAATCCCTAGCAATCTTAATACTCATTATAAGAGCTAAAATAATGTCCTGTAGAAGTGTGGGGAACCCGATCTTTTCGCCACTAGTTCAGATCTGACAGCGAAAGCCCTTCCCGTCATGGCTTAACTTTACGACCAAGCGCACATTGGGCTATCGCCAAGAATTCCATGCATGAACCCGTTATTCGCCAAGCACCAAGGCCAAACTAAAACCCGGTAATAGGTGTTTGATTCCGACTCAGACCGCCTTACCACCCTAAGAAACATTTAGGTACTTGTAAGCAACCTCGCCATCGCTTCCGCAGTACAGACACTGCCGCCCTTCACTAACAATATTCACAACCTAGACTAGATCACCGGATGCATATAGTAATTGCCGGCAATATCACGCTCCTTTAAGCTTTAAATGCCTTTCAGCTAAGGGGGTGAATAGTGTCCTGCCGTACCTTTTCGACACTAGTTTAGACCCGATACTTAGGGACAAGCGTAGTATTACTATTGCTGAATGGTAGGGTGGATACTCGATGCGACGCCGGCTTAAGCCCAAAAGTCCTATGTCATTTTGCGCGGTACGTGACGGTATCTACTTGCACTGCTAAGGGAGCTCTGGTGCTGTACTATGGCCCATTTGCTTCATCACCCCGAGGCTGCAACTCCACTTCTCCGAGTCGTGCATCAAGTACTCCTCGACAAGTTACTCCTGGACTCATAGCCCCATAAAGTCAGCGATTGTGTCAATATCCTTGCTCCGCTCGATTGTCCACCACCCATCTTCTACCCCTGCGTTCCTCCATGCGTCCCTCCGTAGTTCCGACCCAGAGCCTTGCGTGATATATGACTCCCACTCATGATACCACAGACGGTTCTTGTCGAGCACAGAGACATCGAATCCTCTGTGGTGATAACCGATAATATCCCGTACATTACCGGTAGAGCTGTTCACATGAGAGTAGCGGAAAGCCTGAAGATCATGGTGTGCGTGTTCCATGAAATGATAACAATTGACGAAGGAGAGGGCGTTTTCGAAGGCTCTTTCAAACCGATCCTGGCGGCAAAAGGTCGAGGAAAGTGCCAGCATTAGTCCATCCTCCTTGCTCGTTCTAGTTCGCTTCTCCCGAAGAGTTCTTTCGACATCTCTCGTAGACTCTTCCTTAAGAGCTTCTGCGATGACCATCTCCTCTTTGACCATCTGGCTAACGACCGGTTTCCAAGGCAGCGTCAGCTCGATGCGTCTGAGGCTTCGTGTCATGTTTTCAACGTTTCGGAGCGGAGCAGCGCATATAGAGCCGACAATTGGAGGACGATCGTGAACACTGGGTTCCCAATCAGCTACTGAAAGACGCGAAAAGCGCGGCCTCAGCCGACGGAATATGTATTTGTCCAGAGTCATTTCCCGGTCCCTAGGAGGAACCATGAGCGACGTCTCGGACCGGTTCCGTTCGTTATCGCTAGGACCGACAGTGAACCGCTCCTTGACCTTGTCCATGCCCAACCGAAACGTGGCTCGTGATCCGTCGCCTGAGAGATGGTTGAAGTCCAGCGGCAGATCGTCTACTGACAAGACTATTCTTCCCTCGCTGCCTATCTGGAATGTGATATCGCTGAATTCTGGCAGATATAATGAGAGACGGCGTAGAATGTAGATGCGAGCGGACATCTCTGTCGCATTCTTGAGGGCTCGGCAGGTGGCGCGGCAGTTAAACCAAGCTGATCCAATATCACCGGGGCTCATCATCAGGTTTGTTATCTGAGTCCATATATCCAGCGGCAATGCAGCCCACTCTGGATGTGCTGGTGTGGAGACGCCTGTCGCCATCTTGGGTTGGACTGTTCTAGATTTTTTTTAGCCCATAGGTGCTTCCTGGAATTCACGTGGAAAACCTACCCGGATGATACCGTTAAGGATTCTGCGGCTTGAAAGGTCAAGCAGACGGAGAGGTTTTCACTAGACGATGAATGCAAGTGCCAATAAACGGCACCTGGGGATTATCTCAGCACACTTAAAAGGAAGTGGTTAAGTGGTGAAGGGGGGGGGGGAAGGATTAAAGGTGAAAAGGTGGACGCCTAAAAGGTATTGCCGGAGTGACGAGGCGTGGGGGTTTGAAGAAGGTGCGTAGCAAGGGAATGTGCTATCACCAGTATTGAGGAATGGCCAGCATCTCTTCGGCAACATGTATCCCCAGTTCAGATTCAAATGTCCCAGGTTTGGCTCCTAAGTCGGAATCGGAATCCAATTCTCTCAGAAGCAGTGAAAAGAAGTTCGCCTACGTTTGAAAGTGCCTACGTATATATCTCGCGAAGATTTCAAGACATCGCATCATGCAAACCATTACCCAATTAGCCTAATGCTGCATCAGAAAGCTATTTTGCTTATACTATGGTTTGAAGGACTTGTATATGGTCTTGCTCTGGCTGGTCCTTTATCTCGCTGGTATTACTGTATAGCTGTAGGATCCTTTGCTTCATCAAGATTGCAATCACCATCATTAAAGCAATCATATATTAGGTCTACGGAAAAAAAAAAAAAAAAAAAAAAAAAAAAACCCTGGCCTAACTGACAATAATGGTACATGCTTAGAGGCTCGCCCCCAGTATAGACAGCGTGGAAGATTATCTTTAAAACTCTGGGGAAGGCAGAGGATTGCGGGCAATCTAACGCTTATATCCTATATATATTTGCTACTATTGTAGTTAATAATTACATTCACAGTAAACGAACCCGGCATGAAACCGGTAAGCTATTAAGAGAGTTTTAAATGGCCTGTTTAATTGTCTACTATTAGCAAGAGCACATAACAGAACAGATCGTCGAACTGGTCTTACCACAGGATACATCGTCAACCAAGTCTAACTATACGACTTGATATCCACAAATATTGGGGCTATTTCACAATAATATTCCTCCTTTACCATGGGCTACGCATAAATCACATCTTCCCGGCTGAGCACAGTTATTTGAAAAGAGATATTGTTTCCAGTACAACCCCACTTGGCATTGTAATTCGTGAACGGGCTCGTAGATTCCTCCATTCAATGCTGGAGACTACGACTTATTCCTTCATTACCTTGTAGGCCATTCGCATAAATCCATGTCTAAGATAACACCCCATCTCTATCTCATCACAATCGTTTCTCCCTGCAACCAAGCTAAATCCACGTCAAAATGTGCCTCCGAACTCTATGGAAGTGCCCGGGGTGCTCCCATACCATCCCGGAAGAGCAAGCAAATCCATATTCGATCAAGGTTGGTGTTCCTCCTCCTTTAGCGCTGTCCCTCCTTCCCCCTTTCAGCTTGAAGATAGCCCGCGCACTCCTCTTTGCCCAGAAATACGTCCACTTTTCTTATCTAGATGCTAATATAGCTGCAGCCGTGCCGATTTGCGGTTGTAGGTGAGCTCGGCCCCGGTATCCACGAGGTCATGACTCAGGAGGCTTTCCTGGAAAGACGGGAGTGGGCCGGATTCCTCTGTACCAACGAAGGCTGCTCCTTCAATTCCGCTACGACCGACCTCGAAGCAGAGGCACTGCAACGAATCGTTAGGGATATGAACTCCTCGTACCCCGAACTAGACGAGAACATCAATCCGTCTGGTGGTCGTGTCCACCGTCGAAGTTACGGACATAAAGAGGTTGTAAGTCCCCTGGTTTCCAACATTACATGACGTTCTGACAGACATAGCCGCACCACACGCCTACGCCGGTCACCGTAGCTCCTAGAGTCACCAACTCCACAAGACATAGTTTCACGCAGTATGAAGCAGCGACGATTGTCCGGATGCATAGAGATGAGGGCCGCTCCTTCGAAGATATCGTTCAGGTAAGAAGCTAATACGGCGATAGATTATAGGAAAAAGAAGCTAACATTAAACGCTAGCATCTTGGACGACACACCGTCAGATCTGTACGATCAAAGTTCTTCAAGGAGACCACCGGCCGCCGACGATGAATGGGCGATGCCTAGAAATCGAATACTAAAATTTTGCATTTGCGACAATAGGTGTTAATCCGTAAACACATGAAGATCATGATCGTCCCCCATTTTGTGCACTGCACTCACCTCCTTGGCCCCTTTCGCTACGAGTCGTCTAGGTCCGCATAACAAAGGAGTTCACGGCCAGTTACAATAACGAGGCATCAGGACGCTCTTGGTGGCCAGCTATGAGTTGTAATGGGTATCTGAGGACTATCTGGGGAACCGGTAAGCGGCGGAAGCATAGATCCCGCGCAATCGGTATGGTTGCCTCAAAGAAGCAAGCCAGGCGCACAAACACGCTCAACCCCCAAACCAGAATCTCGCTCGAAAGCACTTCACTGCCTCTCCAGCTGCCCAACAATCAGCGTCTGCTCCCGCTCCCCCATGTTTGCCGCAATGCCCGCAGCCTGGGCGCCGTACTGAACACCCTACAGGAGGTCGTGGTTGGCGAAGGTGCCGAGCCCTGGCTGCGATTACTTGTAGGCGGAGGGCATGGTGATCTCCTGCATCATGACGCTGTTGTAGTCGTGGGAGCTTCCGACGTTGAGGGACTGCTGCTATTGGAGGCTCAGGCGTGCGTGGAACGGCATCTGCAGGATTGGCAGCACGGTCTGAACGAAAACCCTGCGGCGGTGGGTGGCGAAGCAGAGCAGCGACGCCGGGTCCCCGTCGTTAGAGGTGCTGTTGCACTCGAGGTACACCTGCTATGCGCGCGCTGTGCATCTCCCACACAGTGCTCGTCTCGAGGATTCGGCCGCGCAGCTCGACGTGCGAAGCCAGAGACTGCTAGTGACGCGCGGACCAGCGGCTCTGCCGCGGCCAGATAGTAGGTGCGGCGGATGTGGAAGCCGGGTGGGTCCGCCAGGAGCGTGTACCAGGCGCCGTTTGTGACGCCGGTTTTGCCGCAGAAGCGCTCGTGGATGAGCATGTCGAGGACGCACCAGAAGGTCGAGAAGGTGCCCAGATGGCCGCAGCGACTGACGAGGAACCGGATGTTGGGCGCGCCGTGCGCAGCGCACCTGCTGTCCGACGAGCCCGCGCGAGCTCGTCCGCCCGCCGCCACTTGGGCTCCTCGGCCCTGCGGTGCACCTCGTCGTTGTAGCACGCGGCGCAGAAGACGGCGGTGTCCGGCCCGGTGCGGAGAACGGACCATAACTTCTGCTACGCCGAGCCGCTCTTGGGCCCCGGGCACGGGTCCATATCCAGCCGCGCCTTCGCCTCTGTCGTGAAGCCGACCCAGTCTTTCACCTTGCCCCTCTGTTCCTACTCCTGCTTGATTTCCGGGGCGTCTAGGTCACAAGTTCCGGATGGAGTTGGGGTGCTGGGGCACCTGCGGCTCGATGCAGGTGGACAGCCTGTTGGTGAGGACGACATCCTCGCAGCAGAACTGACAGGAGACGCAGCCTGGGATGTCCTCTGCTCTGGCTTTGTACCACTCGACGCCCGAATCTAGGGCAGGATGCGGAGAGCCGGAGGGGAGCGCGCCCTTGAAAAGTGGTCCCGCGTTCGGGAATGGCTGAAGCGGCAGAGACGGCTTGGCATCGCTCAGTCTCTCGCTGGTAAAGGAGTTGCTGAACCTTGCCCTCCGATTTACCCACACAGCACTTGGAAGGGACTGAAGAATACTAGGGACGATGAATGGGCTCGCTATATTCACCGTAGTAGGTGGGGGCACGTAGGTGTAGCCTTGTTGCGCCGCTACCAGTGGCGTGTGCAGGGGCACAATCAGACTTTGAGTTCCGGCGACGACAGATTGGCTGAAGGGCGCCTAGCGGGAAGAGGCGAAAAGGTATAAGGATAAGCCCGTCTGTTGGGGCCAGGGGCGGAGGTGGGAAGGACTGGGGAGCCGGCGAGAGACGGCTGTTGTCTGCGGTATTCCGGCTCTCGAAAGCCGGCCCGCCGCGGCGGGATGGGCCGGGGCTGGTTACTCGAGACCCTGGTGAGTGAAGGACCCGGACCTCCGAGAGGGGACCAGGGGGCAGCGCGGGTACGTCCAGTTGGATCGCGGCTGGGCCGGGGCGGCGGCTGCTCTTGCTGGTGGAAGTAGTGTTATCTTTTGATGTTTTTGCCGCATTTTCCGGCGTCTTGGGAAGTTCTTGGTCCTGCTTAAACCCGGGGGGTGGGGGGAACGAATGCATGTAAGCTCAGCTTATGCTTACCTCAGTCGCACATGGACTCGCGTATCGCGGCAAATAGTTCCTGGCTATGGGTACCTTTTAGCTGTGAGGTAGCGACTCTCTGGGCGAGCCGCATAAAACAAGTCACACTACCCCTTTTCGAGAGTGATATTGGATCGAACAGCGCCGAGTCAAGCAGCACCAGGTATCTGCTGCTTAAAGCCGCCTTGTGCAGCAGAGATAGATGTGAGACTATCTTCTAGATGGCCACAAGGCGTCAACACGACCAACCACTACCCCTTGGAGGCCCTCTAGCGGATAGACTTGGCGCCGACACAGGTGACTTAGCACGAGACAAGGGCGGCCGTAAGAACAGCTCCCGTCACTAGCTGCCTTGATGGTATCACGAGCACGAATATATTGGGGTTGGATACCTTTAACTATCCCTGTCGGTCTAACTCAGACCCCAGTCACGTATCAATATGTGCTAAGTCGCTAGGAGCGGTCTACTATAATAACATTTAGTGACCGTGCAGAAAAATTCCATCGTCCTTGGCGTGCAAAACAAGAGGCGGGACCCGCGGGGGAAAGTGGCCCAAATTTGGGCGTAGGAGCAGAGTCACCTGACAAGATGAAACATGTGCAACTCATACTTCGACAAAGGTTGGTTGTGACGACCCAACGTCAATGTAAGGCTCGTGTATGAGGACTCATGGCATTGGCAACTGGAAGCGTGTTGGTGCGAAATGTGTTGTGTCGTATGAGCCGAAACGCTCAGAATACAACTGTTGGATTGCCGGAGTGGACCTATAGCGCCTGTATGCTCGCGGATGAATTGTGCGCCCTGGATTGTCCGATGGCTGCTACAAGCTAGGATCATGGAAGCATTTTCCTGTTCTATAGAAGTGTGGGGTTATCGCGCGTGTGCTGATAAAGTGCTTGCAGCTGCATGAGGCCCTCTTCCCCATCACTGGCCATTACAGCATCTGATATTTGGAGCTCAGACGCAAGTTTATGCGCGGTTTTGATCGGGTTGAGCTGCAAAGGGCAGCCCGGACCATGGCCTCGATGAGACGCTGCCATGTGCTGCCTCAAATCGGACGAATCGTTGTTCAAATGTAGGGTATCATCACAAGCGGGATAGCTGCTTCGGAACCAACCGAGTCTCAACTCGCAAAGCCCGTGAGAAGCCTGATAAGTTGAATAGGTAATAAGTTGAATGAGGCTCTAATGTTTCGCTCAGATGTAAAGGAGATAAGCAGCATGTCAAGGTTGCCATTGTACACATAAGCGTGGTAAGTGACGACGCAGAATACAAGACTGCAAGCACTGGGGATGATCGCCGTGTTGGGTAGCTGAAAAGGTCTCTTCATCCCCATCGCTAGCATCTGACGCTAATTCTCTGGACCAGTGCCTTGGACCTGAAAATTCAGGAGTGGCGTTCTTTTGGTGTTAACAAGGGAAGGCAAGGCAAGGCGGCAACCAAGGAGGGTGAACGGGCCGCCACCGATCCGGCCCATGTCTCCACGCCGGACTAACAAAAGCGACCTTTTGACCACCACGAGGGCGGCGCGCTTTCACAGGGCTAGGTTACAATAGCTGTAACAACCACGGCTAGAGATAACATGAACGCTTTGGCTGCGATTGCGGCCCCTGACTCGTTCTCCGTCACCAAATGATATTGTCGCCTCTGCAAAAGAGGTTTTGAGCTTGAACGGTATTGGCCATGGCGACCTCCTCGAGTCCCAAACCGCCAGGGACCTGTCGGATCATGGATGGCGACTCTTACATACTTTACATAAGCACCCAAACGCGACATTGCTACTGCGATCAGTAACTTAGCAGCCGCGTTGGTCCCTGTTCCTCGGTCGGTACCTGGTATAGGCAAAATCGGGCCGCTTAGCAACTAAACCGATAGGCAGAACTTGAACTCCGCCACCGTGGCCACTCCGCCCGTTGTGTCACTAGCCTGAGAACTGCAAATACTATTGTCACCTTAGCTGTGCTTCCGGCTTAATTGCCTGGGGCACAATACAGTCGCTTTCCTTAGCTTCGTTATATCAGCACATGGTTGGAATCTTCCATTAAATCTAAGGCATATGCTAGGGATCCGATAAGTTGTTGTAGCTTCGATTTGTTGCTGTTGCGAATAGTTCGATCGATCCTCGGTTACGTACGAATTAGGTAGGATATCTACGTGCTGTATATACGCAACGACGGATGACCAACCAACCCGGGCCCGAGTCAGGCACCGCTTAACGCGTCGTGGACTTTCACGCCGCATACCTGTCATACCTGTGCCCGTGACTGATGATTTAATCAGGGTGGCCATTCGTCAGCCGCTTGACAACCAGAACCAGACATCTCGATGAGGGACCAGTCTGCCAGCGCAGCCAAGCACATCAGCAAGGCCAGGGATGAACGATGGCCGGACCCAGTTTCAGTTAGCTTTGAACTGAACATGTATGGTGCTAATTTTCATTCGCACGGTACCTAATCCACGGTACGCGGAAAGTTTAAACGGGGGAGGAGGCATACCATACAGGGAGCCTCACCCAGAATGGAACAGCAACCAGGCCTGGTATCTGATAATGAGACAAACGGAATTGATTATCAGCGCGTGTAGCGGCAGTTGTCGCTTTGTGGACGGAATACTGCTATGCTGAATATTTCCCGATGGCGCTGTAAGGTCTGGCCGGTTTTGGCATCTGGGCTCAGTTCCTGTTGCTGGTGGGTACCGTCACGATGCATTTGACTGTGAGTATCTCTCTGCCTTGTTCAATAAATACATATGTCAAACTTTGCTCTTTTGTCCAGGGGCGATTCCGTTCAGACCCAACTTCCAAAATCCTTAATAAATCAATACCGAAATTAATACACTGTATTTTTCATATATAGTTTTATGCGTAGGCTAACGCTTTATTCAATCGTCATATTGTTTTTCTCCGTAATGCAAGGTGGAAACGTTCAGACCAGAGCAAAATCCTGGTGTTATGTGGTTGGATACAAAGTTGTGCCATAAATTCTGCCCACCGTCTGCTGCCCTGGAAGCAGAACAGGCTAGCGGTATAGGGACGTGACCTGTCAACACGTGAAGGCTAAGGTACGAATATGGAGTCAAGGCAAGTCAAGGCCTTAACATGTATGCCATCAGATTGAATACTCCATTCCTTCCATGCGGTGCCCCGTCTTCAACATGGAACCTGGAAGCGTGCATCAGCCGACTGCCTGCCAGGCCAGACGAGTTCTCGGTGGCTTAGGTAAGAAATTAGAAGCACAATTGGAGCACAGAGCGACGGCGCTACGATTAGGTACTTCCTGGGCTGCTGGAGGGCCTTGGCCATTACACCAGGTACGCTAGGTAGAGATAGACTGATAAGGACCAGACGCTAACCTCAGGCTTTACATACTGTATACCTACCTAGTATCCTTAGCACATAACAATTGTTACAACCTGGATGGATATCCCCAAACGGGAATCCCAGCCGGCTCCAGCCATACTCAGTAGGGCCCCCATCACGCAACCCTTAGCCATAAGCCAAAAGGGCCCAGAAAAACCACACCCCTCATCCACTTATTCAGTGATTTAAGTGACACTCACTATGATTACCCAGACCACCTCCTACCACCAAAGTAAAGCCGCTACCTACTCGGTGCCGTAGGTTCATCCATCATTCATCAATCCCGTTCTTGCCATCTCCCTGTGAGCAAGCCCAGCCAGCCAGCCAGCCACCCAGCCTTTCCCCACCAGCCTCACAGAGATCATACCAAGAGATTTCAGGCTGGGTAAGTTGTCAACACGCGTCCACTAGGCACGGCGGGTTTTCTTGTTCTTTTTTCCTAGTTGAAAAGGAAATCGGAATCGACAGATCCCCGAATCACGCACGGGCAACGGGGAGGTGATACCGGTACGCGGGTTAATTTCTTAATTACCATCTGTGTTCTACCGACCTACCTAATCATACCCGTCCCCTGTGGTGACAAGACCGCACCTCCTCCGCCTCGTTCGTTTCCCTATACTACAACAAAAACCACAACCCATAGCCGTCAGACCCCAGCCCAGCAACAATACTCTACCTGACATCCGACCCGAGATCGAACACCTGAGAATCGAACACGTCGCTCATTACTACAAATACACAGACAAACAGGATAAGTAGTGTCAAAAAACAAAGGGATCACATGGTCAGCCGGCATTTCCATTAGCACGTCGAGATACGGTACGAGTACTCTGATCTTCCGCCACCCGCCCTCGGCTCCGCCTGAGCTTCCGCCGTCTCAGTCACCTCACGACTTACACACATATATCCCGTCTGCCATGGAGTCGAGACGCAGACCTCGTCCCAACCAGACCACCGTCTCGGTCAACTTCGACGATGCGGACCCTCTAACACCGAACGCGAGCCGTTCGAGCATGAGGTTCGAGGTCGCAGAGTGCATAGAGACAAAGACCATCACTACTACCACGACCACCAAGAGAGCATACCCACCATTCTTCCTGAAGCAGTCGAGGCCCCTGTCGTCTCTCGATTCCAAGGAGTATCCCTTGGCACAGAAGCCGACACCACCCGAACTCGCCAACTTCACTTTCAGTCTCGACCACCAAGATGCCGTCTCCTGGCCCGCCAATGACGCCTTTGAGCAGGCCTCGTCGGCATCCTCAGAGGTATTTCACCCCCGCTCCGTATCCTGCTTCTTGAGAACTCGCTGTCTAACTGATCACATCACCCTTCAGACTCAGCAGGCCGCCAGTGACGAATCCAGCCAAGAGATCAAGACCGAGCCCGGCGTAGAGAATTCTCCATCGAAGTCCGACCTCCGACGAGCCTCCAAGCATTTTGCCGATAGGCTTACACGGAAAGCCCACAAGATGAGCACACGGGCGAACTCTCCGGTTGTCTCCGGGTCCGTCAAGAAAGGCCTGGGGAGGGCCGCAGCGAGATCGCGCGCCCAAAGCCTCTCTCACGCCGTGTCTGACAAACTGCGGCGCTCTTTGGCCCCCCTTTCCCGCAAGGAAAAGGAGAAAGAAAGCCTTAGCAAACTCACTACTGGCCTCCCTGCGACTCCCGATGCATCCGAGGTCTCTCTCATCAACCCGAACCGATCTTTAAGACCTAGGCGCTCTAACCTCGACTCCTTCGAGACGCCCGACTCCGACCCTACACAATCGCAGCACTCCTTTTTTGACATCTCAAGCCCCACCGGCAGCGACTCGCACACCGTCTTTAGCAGTAATGTGGCTACTCCCCCCATTACTGACGCGGATGCCGAGCCGTTTGCTGAAGGCGATGACTCTCTGCAGCAGTCCATCCGAGCCTTGCACCATCCCCGGCCTATCGACGCCCTGGCCGCGCAGGATGCTAGTCTTCCGAGCCCGCGCTTGTCCCCGACCCTGCAGGCCGCACGGTTGCACCCCGAAGAACCCGAAGAGGACGATGACGCTGTCATGCTGCACGGAGACAGTCAGACAACGCTCGATGATGAGTCGGCTCTATGCAGTGCCTTGACCGAGCTGCCCTCTCAAGCCATGGAGCTTTACGAAGGCTCGTCCCGCAGAGCCGTGCCCAACCTTATGGATAGTCGGTCCATGCTGGAGACGTTCGACTGCATGCCCCCCGAGATGAAATCGTTCATGATGTATCAGTTTCTGCGGCGGTGCTCTCGGAGGACGCTGCACGCGGTTGCCAATGTCGTCAACCCGGCTCTCAAGTGCGACATCCTCAAGGATCTCCCTTTGGAGCTGTCACTGCATGTTCTTTCATATCTGGATCACCGTGACTTGTGCCGAGCAGCCCAGGTATCTAAGCACTGGCGGAATCTCATCGACTGCAACGAAACAGGGTGGAAAGATCTATTCGACCGTGACGGATTCGTTCTGGCTTCGGGCGAACTCGACAGGGCTATCAAGGAAGGTTGGGGCTGGCAGGACCCGGTGGGGCCTGAGGGATGCGAACGTGACTTCAGCCTACAGAGTCGACTGACATCGACAGAGTCGGAACTCCGTTCCTCATCGAAGCCGGACCCGCCGCCTCAAAAGTTGCGGTCTTCCAAGCGTAAGAGAGTTTTGAATACCAACGGCACTGGCACAGATCGTTCCAAACGACGAGTAAGCACGCAGGAACACGGGAGGGACGAGAAGACGCATGCCGAGTTCAAGCCTGAAGGTCCTATCTCTGCCGCTAACGCTGCCGCCATCGCCGTGCCCGATCCCCACGTCGGCCTCCCTTCCTTGAAAAAGCTGCATCTCTTCAAGTCGCTATACCGACGTCACTACATGATGCGCCAGAGCTGGACGAGTGGCAAGGTTAAGCCTAGCCATGTCGCGTTTGCGGCTCATCCCCGACACGTCATTACCTGCTTGCAGTTCGACGAGGACAAGATCATCACCGGAAGCGACGACCAGCTGATCCACGTATACGACACAAATACGGGCAAGCTGCGTAAGCGCTTGGAGGGGCACGAAGGGGGCGTCTGGGCTTTGCAGTACCAGGGAAACGTCCTGGTATCTGGATCGACAGACCGCTCGGTCCGGGTCTGGGATATTGAGAAGGGTCTCTGCACGCAGGTCTTCTACGGCCACACTAGCACTGTCCGATGCCTGCAGATTCTTATGCCCACCGATACCGGCAAGACGGACGAGAACGGCGAGACGATCATGATGCCCCCGAAGCCCCTGATCATCACGGGTTCTCGAGACAGCCAGCTACGTGTATGGCGCCTTCCGGAGGCCGGCTCTAGGAGATATATCCAAACGGGACCGCCTGCAAACGACGCCGACTGCCCCTATTTTATCCGCACGCTGCAGGGCCACACCCACAGCGTGCGGGCCATCGCAGCACACGCTGATACCCTCGTCAGTGGAAGTTACGACAACACGGTCCGCGTCTGGAAGATCAGCACGGGAGAGACCGTCCATGTCCTACAGGGCCACACGCAGAAGGTGTATAGCGTCGTTCTCGACACGGCGCGCAACCGGTGTATCTCGGGAAGCATGGACAGCTTCGTCAAGATCTGGGACTTGGAAACCGGAGCCTGCACTCACACGCTCGAGGGCCACACCCTTCTCGTCGGTCTGCTCGATCTACGCGACGAGCGCCTAGTATCCGCCGCCGCCGATAGCACCCTGCGCATCTGGGACCCGGAGACCGGACGATGTCGACACACGCTCACGGCACACACCGGTGCCATTACCTGCTTTCAGCACGACGGCCGCAAAGTGATTAGTGGTAGCGACCGGACCCTGAAGATGTGGGACATCCGAACGGGCGAGTGCGTCCAAGACCTGCTTACCGACCTCAGTGGGGTTTGGCAGGTTCGTTTTGATGAACGGCGGTGTGTCGCGGCCGTCCAGCGCGAGGGCATAACCTACGTCGAGGTAAGTTGAGACTGTCACTTATTCGAACTTATAGAACCGGCTCTAACCCGTGGCTCGCGTGTAGATTCTCGATTTCGGCGCCGTCCGCGACGGAAAGTCCCCAGAGGAACTTGGCAAGCGAATTCTACTGAATGCGTCCGAAGTGCGCACCCTCATCGATGAAGGCAGGGACGATAATTGATCGTTCTGGTCTCATCATTTGTACTCCATCGAGGGGGCTCGGATCTCGATGTATCCCCCTGCCATCCCAGATGATGTCCCTGCGACCACCACCAATTATTTGAACTCTTTTCCCGAACGGCCACAAAGATCTAATAGGAAGATTCATACGAGGGTATTGTTGCATCTAACAGCACACGACTCGTTCTGCATTTTCCTCTGGCCGTCGTTCATATTTCTTCAATGCATTCGTCACTGCTATCTCTGGCTTTTCCGTTCCCCAAGAGGCTGGTCTGGTCTTTTAAGGTGCTGCCATGGAGCTCCTCAAAAACCCCGTCGCTGTTGTTGGAAGCCTCGCCGAGGTTAAGGCAAACGTACGAATTTGAGACACGTAACCTTGTGGAGAGTTTGCTCCCGCGCATTCACGTACTCGAGGATACCTAATTTTATCGCCAGTGTCGTGGAGCCTATCAGTCTCCGGTTGTTTGATTATTACAAATTTAGTGTTAGGCCTGCCTAGTTGGCAACCGTCGTTGTGCTTATGAAGCACCCAGCCGAGTTTTTGAGAAATTTACGGCAAGCCGAGCAAAGCATATATGAGGTGTAGTCATTGCATGGAGTCATCGGAAACACGAACATTCTCTCCATTCGAACATCTTTCTTTTTCTGCGAGAAGGCGTTTTAGGGGGCCGCCTGTTGGTGTGATGTCCATGCATTTTCATCAAACCGGTTCTGTTTCCCATGTTCCTTAATTCACATGAGCCCGGACGCGGAAAGGGAGGGGATTTGAATAAAAAGGCTGCAGAAAATCGAGCAAGCAAGCGACCAGAGCATGTCTAAGGCGTCATCGTCGGTTTACGAAGCATCATTGTTTTTTGTAGGAATATTAGGTACACATGAATGGACCGGGGTTTTGGATGGATGGCTAGACTATCAAGTCAGGGTCGTGTATGGTATGGTAGTCCGTCGTTTATCGACGTGATGATTAAGTAATGACACTTGAGGATTTGCATATTATGCTGCTGGTGGTTCTGTGACCGTTATACATATGTAACCGGAGATGACGCCCCGTATTGGCCCCATAGTAATGGAAGCCACGCACCTGGCCACTGTATCCAACAATGAATGCCACAAGCTTACTGATAATGAGGTAACTGCAGAAGAGGTCGTGTATCCAGCAATATACTGCAGTCAGGAACAGCTTGCAGTGTATTCCATGGCGCAACAGTATACGTGCTCGATCTGCTGCATATCCGTGCTGCCACAGTCGTGCCTTGCGGTGTTGAGATGGTGGGAAGGGTGTTAGGCATCGAGGTTTCGGCATAGCTAACTACCTTACCAATGTGCTGTGCGCAAGTCCCCCGAGTAGGCACTTCGGTCTATCTGTCTGTCGAGTCAGCCATGCGTTCGTAGATGCTATCTACATTTTAGAATCCACCGGCACCCCCAAAAGCCACCGGGTTAAAGGGCGTGAGTCCTGCGTATGTAGTAGAGTCCCGGAATACCCACCTATCGCATACCCTAGGCTGGGCCGGCGAACTCTATTTCCAGCGCAGAGATCCTTGCTCCCCGCCTCTCTATCTCCCCGTCAACGAGCGAATCGCCGCGGCTTGGGAAAGTATTTATTTACAGGAGCCCCCGTGTATGAGATCTACTATCGTCCCGTCGTAGTGTGGGCCTCACATTTTTCGGCGCTATTCAGATTCGGCACCGTGTCTACCGGCCAAGCATGCACCACTCGCCGAGGATGGCGGGAAGGGGATTAGGCGCGGAAATGCGATAGATATATCTCGCGTATCGCCTACTTCACGAGGCGGATCTACGGGGTTAAGAAGACTGCCGCGTGAGCTGAGAAGGGAGTACATTGTGCGGCCTTCTCGGCTGGGCTCTTTAGGGTTTGCACAAACCACCCAGCCACGCTACCCACGAGTACCGACGAGTGATATTTTCAATCATAAATAAGTAGTAAAGGTCCGTGGGCGATACGGAGTTACCTTTTATAATAATTATTTAGTTTACGTTATAGGTGGTGAATGGGCAACCACGGGAACCTAATTGCAAGCCCTAGCCTCATTCATCAGGAGTATAGTACCGGTTTTTCAAGGGGGAACTAAAGTAAAAACACGACAGACAATATAGTGCCTAGCGCCTACTCCGTATCCTTCTCTAGGTGCTCAGGGGAGTGGCAGATAAATTGCAACTAGGCAACACCGTGCCCCCAGTTACAAATGTATGGCTTAATACAATAAGGTCCTAATATTTCGACCTGAACTTTTAAGTGTTAAAAGATTTAAAGGTTATTATTTACCATAACCGCTTTGAATTTAGTTAAAGTCCCTATATCAAGATGTGAACTATATAGGTATATAGGGGTTGGACGGGTAACCGTCTGCTAAAAGTTGCAATTTATATGCCATCCGTGATGCTATATGCTCCGGAATGTAGTAGGTTTCTTGATATGGTTAAGCTTGTCGAGCCTTTTATACACGCATTGGAATATGTAAAAAAGAAAAGAATCCCAAAGCCGCAGTAAAAGGTACCGACTGTGTTGGTGGAATTGGGGGTTCCAACCATTACACTTGGCACCCCTGACTAAAGGGAAAAGTACCCGGAGCCACGCCAATCAGCAACTTCGAATCGAGATCGACAAGCCCACTGAACTCTTCGGGCAAGACCGATGTATTCGAGCAAAAGTAGAATTTAAAAAAGAAAATAACAAGACACATAACCAAGGGCCTAACCGGGATTTGAACCCGGGACCTGTCACATAGGAAGAGCCATTTCAGACGGCTGGGATTACTCCCGAAGCGACAATCATACGACTAGACCATTAGGCCAAATGATTGGTTGGTTCTGCTTGGCCGCACATAGTCCTATATGTGATGGGGCGGTGCGGTGGATGTGGAAGAAAGTTTCTCAGCAGCCCCAGAGCTAAGTGGAACCTAACCAATAGTGCAACGTCTATATTCCGCCCCCACCTTCTTGTCGTGCCCCGGAAGTCCGATAGCTTCGTAGTTGTCACGGCAGCCTGACTTCTCATAGATGACGATGGTCAAGGCCTAGGGCGTATACCGCTAATATTAAGTGAGGGATCAGAAGCGGAAACCCTGAAGTAGAAGCGGGAGGGCAGGTTTCTCCCTGACATAGACATTGTATCGGGGAGTGGCAGAGACCTGATCCGTTTCGGCCGACCCTTGGCTCGGCTGCTGTTCAGGCTTCAGCGGCACAGCAAGAGCCTGCCTGCCTGCTATGTTTGCCTTGCCATTACGAAAGATACTATGGATGCCATCCAGGTTCCGGGACGGGCCGGTGTGGGCTCGCTGGGACCTGCCGACCTAGTGATCCATGGCGTGTGGGGCCCGCAGGCTGCGGGAGGAAGTGAAAGGTTGCAACGCCTGAGGACCCGATCCTGTTTGAGCTGATGAGTGTGAGTCGTTGAGATAGCAAGGAGGCGGCACGCGAATCGCAACCCAGCACACAAGATCTGTCCATGGAATGTTGCAATCTCGATGCCACCCACTTGCGCACGTAACTATGTAAGTCTTCTAACAGTAAGCATGACTCTATGAAGGACGCGTGTTCGTAGCCTTACGAATTCGGCCGACTTGGCTCTTTGTCCTAAACATTCAACGTGGCGCTCCATTCTTCCTTTGGGTAGTTGGGTGAACCCACAGCCGGAACCCGCTTGGGGGCGGGGAATGCGAGCTGAAGTAATGGCAAATGAAACTCCATGATGAAGGATGTAGGGTTACCTGCCTTCTGCGTATGATGCAGTTATTTACCCCCCACGACCATTTAACCTTTGGTGACACATAGAGGCACTTGATAGATTAATTGCGCTGGCAATCCCACTCATAAGAATAGAGATTTGCGTGGTAAAGTGCACCCACACCTAACTTGCCGCTTACTATGTTCCATTGCTTGAGGGTCAACGATTGCTCGACAAAGAATGTCTAGTATTCCTTGGCGGGCGTAGAATGCTGTAGGCTATAATGCTATGCAACCCTTTCGATAAGTCGAGCTGCCTGCCACGCCCAGATGATCAGAGAGGTGGGAAAGACCACCGGGCTTTCCACTGGCTTCGCTACAGTTGTATGATGTACCGAAGGCTACAGTAATGCGGCCAAGGTATCTTGCATCACCAACGTCACCGTTGCTTTTTTAGTTGGAGAGTCGTTTTAATTGCGTTCTTGTTTCAATTAGCGACGGGGTTTCACCAGAAGCATTGTAATCCCGTAGCCGAGCCTGCCTTATGCTGCCCGCAGTCTATACTTGATATCAGTATAACGGGTGGTCTAGTGCCCACTCCCCACGGAAGAATCCACCAGGACCACTTTCCAGTAACCCAGACTCACCCAGGGCACCAAGTTGCCGTATAGTAACTCGGGCGGTTCTCAATCCACAGCAATGTCCCTAGACCAGCTACACCTACTTCCACCTGCGCAGCAGGAGGCTATTCTCAATGGACCTGCCCTTGCTCCACCTCCAGGGGTGATGCCCAACTTCGACGACCCTCCGAACAATAACATGTTTACCCTGGTCGTGATTGGTGTGTGTCTAGGGATCTCTACGGTAGCCTTCATCGTAGGAGCGTACTCGAAAATATTCTGTTCAAAGAAACTAAACATCGAGGACTGTAAGGCCACTGAACCTTCTAGCCCAAGCAGCCCCCTTGACTGACACTGTACTGCCATAGTCTTTGCCCTCTCGGGATATGTATTCCCACCATTCCTCCCCGGACCTCTACTTGCTGTGGAACGCTAACGAAGACTAACCAGATCCTCTCGGTTGCGTTCTTCGGCTGCATCTATCACATAGTGGCTCAGGCCGGATTCTTTGTGAATCAGTGGAACGTCCGCGTAAGGGATCTGCCGGTGATGTTTTATGTAAAGGCCATACTTCCTTCGTCCGATATCTAGTATTGTCCGCCTATTATCTCTTGACTTGCTTATTCCTCCTCGGATCGCTGCTAACCCAAACTAGGATGTCCATCTCGCCTCAGACTTCTATACTGCTATCATCATGCTCTACAAGGCCGCGATACTTCTAGAATGGACGCGGATATTTGTTCCCCGGGACACTCGTGGAGCTTTCTACGTAAGCCGACTTATCAGCGCCCCTCCCTGTATTCGGGTCACGATTATGGACCCTTCATTATCCCCGGACCGTCTTTATATAGGTGTTACCAGCATCGCTGCCACAATCTAAACTTTTGCGGAAGTATAACTGATGATGGGTGTTTCGCAGTGGATTTGCCACGCTTTGTTGTGGACCAATGTCGTGTTTTGTGTCACAATGCTCATTTCTGGATCGTTATCCTGTACCCCATTCGAAAGGCTCTGGGACCCGACAGTTCCCGGTACCTGCAGAAATAGGAAGGCGTACGATGTAGCTACGGCTTCATTTAGTCTCGTGTCCGACATCTTCATACTATTGCTACCGCAAAGGGTCATTTGGGAGCTTCGGCTCAGGAGAGAAAAGAAGATCGGTATTGCCGTGATCTTTGCCGTAGGAATCTTGTACGTGGCTTCCTGACGATATTCTTTGTTGCCGTTGACACAGGAGACCGCCCTGTCACTTGTATTAACCTCGTAATAGTGCCTGCGTAGCCTCTGCGTTCCGACTCGCAGCCTCGGTTCAGTACTTGAGTTCCTCGGATCAGACGTACGGCATATGCAGCGTGGGTCTCTGGGCCGCCGCCGAGTTAACGTGCGGTATACTAGTCTTTTCCGTGCCTCGAATTCCAAAGGCTATCAAGGACTCACCACCGGCCGTTAAAAGGATTGCAGCATATGTGTCAGGGTCTCGTCTCGCTTTGAATAGGTCTAAAGACGTCGGGAGCGCTGCCTGGCCTACGTCTCATTCGGGCAGACTGAACGGCAGCGCATACAATCTCATTAACGAAAGCAGCGGGCCACACAGGAACCTAGATTCTTCCAAGGGCCAAAGTTTGGAGTCAGGCCATTCACCCCGGAGTGATAACGACCTAGCTCAAACAGTCCATCCCCAAGCGGTAATCATACGCACTACTCAGTTCACGACCAGCGAAGAATATGGGAATAGAACCGACATAGGGATGCAACACCTGTTAACACCATGGAACCAGCGACCTGTCTAACAAGGCCACAAGTATCCTAATTAGCTCGTCGTGATAGTGGATGCTGGGGGTGGAGGCACCATGACATATTGGGGATTTCTGCTTTGCTAGGAGTAACTGCTGGCTTTCCTTGTTTCCTATCCTGTTGGGCTTTCCACCGGATGCCAAGCTTTTGGCATTATTTGTTATACGTCTGGGTATGTACTGCGAGACTGGCTGCTGCAATCGCTATCGGGTACTGAAAAGGGAGGAAACTTTCCATCTTCTAACCTTGTGGATACAGCAAGTTAATTACCGAGGGGACAATCCCTGATTATCTGATTCGATATCTTCATTACGCGACATAGGCGTAGCTCAACTCTTATGGCCAGGGCCCGACAACGAAGTGAACTGACCGGCTAAGATTGATTCACATTTCGGCCCAGACTTTGAACGTAAGGCTATGAGATGGCGGTATGGCTTCTGCATGTACTCTGGGGTTCATTGGGATAGAAAAAAAATTGCTGGGTAGCACAGTGAGCCTGCTGCAATATATGCGTGACATGTCATTGATACAACGCCCCCAAGGGTACCGGTTCCAGGATATAAATGTAAGTGACAATATTCGTCCAATCATCCGCATATGACTGCCCGCTAGTGTGGATTGCATGCGTAGGGTGCCTTGGCACGAAGCCGGCTGTTGAAAGCTACATTACGATATCCTGTGTCCGCAGAAAGAGGCAGCGAGCGCAGTACATGTTATTGGCTTCTAATTTGGGATGCATCTTCGAAGGTAGGATGCCAAGTGAGATTACCACTGCCGAGGTAAGGGGCACATCAAGGGGGCCAACCACCGCACAGGACAATTTAACGACAAGGGAGAGCCTAGGCTGTGGCGCAAGTACTGAGTTGTAACGGAGTGCATGTAGCTGAAAACATAAGACAAGGGGGAAGACTTCTTGGGAAATACGGCGGTGTCATTTAAGACTGGTTGCCCTACGTCCCTGAACATATGGTAATCTGCAGAACGAGTAAAAGGAATATTGGATATTGGTGTTACCGCGGTAAAAGAATATCCAATTTGACTACTACTGATTAAAGAACCTAAAACCTATTCTTCTCCTGTCGGAAGGTGCTTTTATATCTAATTCGGGCCTCCATTCGTTTTTCTCGTCCTTGGTGGTCTGCGGGCCTTTGGATCACCCTCCTATCGACATGGATTTGGCAAACGCCTTTCTCCCGGCTGCAACATATGTGGTCTACTTGATCGTTTTTTACGTGGGTTATAGCCACTCTATCCAACTTGAAGATAATTAACACTTAACTTAGTTTCTCCTCCTCGGTGGCTATCGCCGTTTTCTGCATCCTTTAAAGCACTATCCGGGGCCTCTCGTTGCGAAGCTTTGCGACATTTATGGGGCTTTCTACGCGGCACAAACCAACCTCCACGTTAAGACATGGCAGGATCACTTGAAATACGGTAAGCGAAACGTCAAGATCTCGACTTGACAACTGAGGTGGCTGATGGCGTTTATGATAATAGGGCCTGTCATCAGGCAGGGTCCTAACAAGCTTGTATTTAATACGGTCGCAGCTGTACATGGTACGATTCCAAGATTTCACTCTCCGTCCAGCGCTAATGGCAGAAGATATATACCAAAATGAACGAATCACGAAGTCTCGGGCATATCTCGTTTCACAGCGAGGACCAGACGTCTACAGTCTTTGGAATTCAATCAGTCAAGACCTGCATCGGACGAAACGAAAGCTCGTTGGCCAAGTGGTCAATGACCGATCGATGCGAGTGTTCGAGCCTATCATGGTAGAACAAGTTGATATCTTTATACAAGAGCTGCTCAAATCATGCCGTGAAGAGGGTCCTGTTCCTGTAGATATGACCCAGCGATGCAAACGTCTCGGGATGGATATCGTGGGCCACCTTTCTTTTGATTATCCGCTGAATCTTCAGACTGACCCGACCTATCGGTTTATGCCTGATTCAACGGCAGCCGCGAACTACTTCCTCAATATCAATATGCAACAGCCCCTTTTCGCCAAGTTCCGCGCGGAGCTTTTTCTGTATCTCCGCGCCGTCATGAGAGGGAAAAGTTATCTCCGCACTGTGGAAAAGATGATCAAAACTCGCCTGGCCAACAGCCAACATGCTAGGCACGACTTCTACTCTGTCGTGGCAGATAACATGAAGATCTCGGAGAAGGACAACGTTTGGACGAGTGAGATTTGGGGCGAGGCGATCTTTTTCCTCACAGCAGGTTCGTGTGCTCCCCTCATAATGGCACCACATCCGCTCGCACACCTCTCAGCAGCTGAACTTTGCAAATAGGGGGCGACACCACCTCAACTGGGTTAAGCGCGTTATTCTTCTACCTCTCAAGAAATCCACAATGTTACCGGCGTCTAGCCGAAGAGATTCGCTCTACTTTTGCCAGCGGCGCCGATATACGCGGCCCAATGCTTGCAAAGTGTCAATACCTACGGGCCTGTTTCGACGAAGCGCTTAGAATGTCTCCGCCAATTCCCGGCACACTGTGGAGAGAGGAGGCGTTCGAATACAAGCGGGCAACCGAACCACTTCTCGTAGACGGTCATGTGATACCGCCGGGTACGCAAGTCGGCGTCAACGCTTACGCCATTCATCACAACGAAGAATATTTCCCAGAGCCGTTCAAGTTTAAGCCAGAGCGTTGGCTTCCAGATAGCCCGGGATCGAGAAGAAACAACAAGAACGCTTTCGTTCCCTTCTCCGCCGGCGCCCGCGGATGTGCCGGGAAGGCCATGGCTTATCTGGAAGCCGGTCTCGTAATCGCCAAGACACTCTGGTACTTCGATTTTGAGGCAGCGCCGGGTGAGTTAGGGAAGGTAGGAGGCGCGAAAGGGATGCCCGATGAGTACCAGCTCCATGATATAGTCGTCTCTGTTCATGACGGACCATACTTAACCTTTCGTCCGAGGATTAACTCTGTTAAGGAGCTTGTCGGAAAAAATTTCGGTAACGACGAGAACTGAGAGGATGATATATTGTAGTCTGGGTGGACTTTGATGTTAATACACTATACTGACTCGGCGGGTCCGCCCTTATTTAAAGGGTATGGTTCAGGGGTGACTACGAAGGTTTCTCTGGGATGATCAAGCCAGACATTTGATAGTAATCCACAAGCTCTGTGAGATGTGCTGTGCTATCATCCGCTCTGGGGTGCACGTCGCTCATTTTGCGCTGCTAGTTGCGCGAGTTGTACGATATTCAGACTCCCAAGGATCGGACCCATGCATCTCTGCCCGGAATCCATTTTAAAGAAGCTCGACAGCGACTAGGGCATCCATTCCGGCGGCGTACGCTATTCTGTTAGCAGCAGTCAAATAACGGGAAAGCCAAGGATGGTATATTGCGAGTTGCTAGTATACTTAAATCCCTCCGATGTCGAATCTGAATGGTTGCCAAAATGTGAGGCCCTACAATATGGCCGGACACTATTAGACCGCATATCGGAAGAACACTGGTAAGACCATTCCGGGCGCTCTCAGTTATCGTGTACGTCCAGCCATGATAAACCCTGAACGTGAATTGGTCGTCTTGTGTTTATAAGGAGCGTTCATTCTGGAGTAGACTAGAGTCCACACTGGCACTTCGTCTAGTACCCAGCTGTTTGAAGGGGCGTTGTCAGAGAAAATGGGAATGCGCGGGGTAAGGGGCAGAAGAAGCAGCCTAGCAGGTGGTTCGTAGTATGGATAGTAAATAGATGACCGATAGTGCCAGTCCCTCTAACTATTCGGAGGCGAAGGACACCTTATATACATAAACTAGAGCCACGCTGTGGGCCCTGGGCCCTAGGGAGGGAGCTGCACCTTGACACCTGACAGGTGTATACCTTGCATCCCCAATTTCCTACAACCCCCGGGCCCCCCACCAAAAAAAATGTGGGGGGGGGGGGGGGGGGTACTGGGCCTTCTTCTTAACAGGTTTCGAAACCCGCGATGTGGCTATCAGTACCATACTCGTAGAAGCGCCCTTCTGCTGAGCACAGGGGCAGCTATCGTGTGACTATGACTGTGTTATTTTACGAATTTATCTAGCCAATCGCCAAGTGTTAAGACCATGGGTGCAATGCACGTTGCAGCCGACGTATTTGCGTGTACGACATGAATTTTGAAGGAAAAGGACGGGCTACTGTTAATTGACGGCTTCAATCCGCGTATATACGTTCCAGTTATCCGAAGATAGAAAAAGACATCAAAATTGGCGGATATCTGCTCTGTTATCACGCAATAGTTTCGCTTTGGAAGAGGAACATCCCCCTGAATCCTCCAAGGCCACCCTCATCCTCCCCATCATCATGGCTAGCATTCTCGAAGACTAAATCAACCTCAACCAAACCACATCTCAGTTACAAGGTCTCTTACCATGATGCCTGGACTATAGGCACCGGTACGTGTTTTTTTGTGTGGTTATCCTCGCGGATGGCGCTAACTCGGAGCTTATCCTAGTTCTACATGGCGGGTTTGTGGCTGCCACCATTCACTATAACGCTCAACCCATCTCTGCACCACGTCAGCTGCCCAGGACCATCGTTGATTGAAAGTCGGCGCCGGTACCAGCACCCTGCAGCCGCAGCTGTCACAGAACGGGCGGCTTAAAGTCTTCGCGCTCGCGATGGCGACCAACTTCGACAAACATGTCAGTTCCACGGTCCCCACCGTCTGGCGTCTGCATCTCCCACCCAGGCCTGCCCCGAACTTCGATGGGGTCTTGGCGCACCAGCCCGACGAGTACTGACTCCTGGCGCACCTCGCCGGTGAGATCATACCCATTAACCGTCACCAGCTGATTCTGAACCCACGCGACGGATTCCCCGTTGACGGCATTGCGGTGCGTGGAATACCTTCCTGGACGGGGAGCGATGGACGCTACGCGCCTGACCTTCACGGTCGACCTTATCCCGTCCATATCCGATACGCTACTGCGTAACGGTGGCACATTCGATACCCGTGCGAGCTTTGTGAAGATGGAGAAATGGGCGGAGAGGAATCCGGGAGTCCCGGTGGAATTGACGAATTCGTTGAGGGAGGCGATGCGAGCGATGGTATTCAACCGGACCGTTACCCTTGGACATCGAGTTCAAGCGACGGCTTCCGAAAGAGGGCATACAGTGCACTTTCACGAGTTCAGTGTCTCGAAAGCTGGAAACGGGGAGGCTGGACCTCGACGTGACCATATTTGACGAGAAAATGGAGTTTCTCTGTCTGGCACGCCAGCTGACCCACGTTCTAGATGCCAAAAGGAAATTTAAAGATGCGAAGGCAAACCCTGCCCTCCAGGACTTCGGGGATCGCTTGCGACGCTATACGCGTGAAGAAAGCTGAATAGTCAGTTCGTTGACATCGTTTCATGTCTTGTGCCCTCCACCAATTCGTCTCTCATTGAAGACATGCACCATGCCTCGCCAGCCTGCAAGATATTCCCGTATCTGCCCTGTGGCTCGGCAGCGGCATTGCCAATTGTTCGAGCTGGGGTGGTTTTGCTCATCCAGCTGTCTGACACAAGTCACACACAGCACACGATGTCAAGCGAGTCCGAGAATCTCGAATCACCTCAGGACAAATCGAGTAATTGTTGGCAGCGCACGGCCTTCAGGTCTGGATATAAAGGCATATTGGGCAGGAATCAGAGCCACGCCCAGTTATGCTTTGGACGCTTCGGGGGGGGAATTATTATAAAAGGCTTCGTGGGGCTACAGGAATAATATATAGGAATGAAAGTTGAATTGAATGGTACTGACACGTGCCCGGACCCGAAGGCGGATCATAACCCCTGTCGGAAGTTAGCTCTTAGACGCTAAAACACCCCTGGCGTAACTAACGTTAGGTAGATGCTTTGCCGGTTGATTGACCAATCACCAAAGCCCGCATGGCTCAGTGGTAGAGCGTCTCACTCGTATTGAAATTACTATTTCCACGTTGGCTAAAGCAATGAGAAGATCCCTCGTTCGATCCGGGGTGTGGGCAAGACACATGATTGAGGAACTAGACTTCCAAGTTCCATTTTTGCGCAAGGTTGTCTATTACTCAGGCCATGAATAGCACATAATGATATATTTCTACCTGTCACTCCCCTGCAAGTGGCCAATAACCACTTACGTAGTAACTCAAGCTGCTCGTCTGGGGATTGGATGGTTGCGCTGGCTGCTCAGACACAAATACATAGATTGCCATGTACACCTGCTTACTAGGAAGCAAATCCTCTCTTGAACTGCGCGACATGAGCTAGTGATCCTAGCTGTATACCTGGACTGTCTCTGCAACATGCACTGGTCGAGATACTCGAGGTCCAAGCTTACCCTTTTCCATGGCCGGGTATATACATGGCTTTGCGATTTCTTATTACGTAGAATAGACGTAGGAGTGTGATGGCGAACGTCATATCTGGCATGCTCAGTAAAACATACGAAGCTCATAGACCAGTGCGATGAAGACGTGCTTATGTTGCATGGAGGGGCTAATGTTCCCAATAAATTCTTCAAGAGGCAGTGATCCCTGGCACGAGATCATGTTGCCAGTGCACCATAATTCATAGACATGTTGGATCCGCCGATCCACCCGAGCATCAGGGCCACTTCCGTGCCAGACTACCCCCTGATCAGCGTCTTCTCTTCCGGCAACGCCTCGACCAAAGTGTGACATGCTCAACATGACGATGTTGAGCGATCCGCATCAAGAGTATGGCTTTATTTCATTTTCGCTCCAGTCCCAGAATTGCTGCGCAATTCCAGATCCACCATCCTCTTTCGTCTTGCAAGCATCGCCGATATCCTTCCGCAACGATCCGAAACGGCCCCAGGGGACGACTTCACATGGATGGTTAGCGACATATGCGTCTAGAAGGTAATGAAGGTATGTGAATTACTCCAAGCATTGTTGCCCTTTTCGGCGACGTCTGGCGACAAGCCGGCAAAGAGCTCAGTATATGCTCCGTAGATGGGTTGGTGCAGCACGAGGCCCCAAACTTTCCGGAGGGCATTCGAAGCATGCCGCTGTAGGTCTGTCTTCAGGTTCCCTGGATCTAGAGACTGGAGAGCCTTTAGTGGGACTTCAACCTGACCTCGCGCCTAGGTACTGAATTGGCACGGTGAAAGGATAGCACTTACGACGCTGACGATACCTTGGCTTCCGTATCGACGGGCCATCTCTGCGCTGTACAAAATGTTGCACGCCTTGCTCGAGGCGTACTTCTGCATTGCATTTCTCTCCGTCTTGTAGTCCAGATTGTTCATGTCAACGCCCCCTTCGGGAGCGAATCCTTCAACCATGGAGCTGGACAACCAGACCACACGAACATCGACTGACGCTGACTTGTGTGCCGTGGATATCAGGAGAGGAGTCAATAGCTTGGTGAACAAGAACGGAGCAAGGGCGTTGGTGCCGAGCTGAAGTTCGTATCCCTGAGCTGTCTTGGACCCTTTAGGAGGTATCATCACACCCGCATTATTCCAAAGCACGTGCAGTGTCTGCTCCTTCGATAGAAACTCTTCTGCGGATGACTTTATGGTCGATAGGTCGTTCAGGTCGAGGTGTAGATACTGCAACTCGCCGCGGGAGTATGGATGCCTGGATCTGATCTCATTCATGACACCCGAGGCTTTCTCTGAGGACCGAGCTGCTAGCCATACCTTGGCATTGGCGCCGAACAGAATGGTCGCCAGCTCTTTCCCGAGGCCTGAAGTTGCGCCCGTGATAAGAAAGACCTGAACACAAATTTCAAGTCAATTCCGTGTCTCATCTAAGTCAAACCCATACAGTCTGCTCGCCAGCTTACCTTTCCACTTTGATCAGGAAGATTCTTTTCGGTCAACTTGGCCGGTGGAGGAAAGGCTTGGCTATATGCTTGACCCATGCCTACGAGTGTCTTTCGAATCGCAGTTGGCAATATATCTCTGGATGGTGCGCTGATGATGACTACTGCTAGCAAGAATGTTCCGACGACGTAGGAATAAGGGATATACATGTGCACTGCTCGTCTCGAACCTATCCGGGCTCAGCAGATGGACATGTCATGGGCCAAGGATGATACCACAAAGGATTTACAAGGCTTTAGGTACAAGAAGACCAACAAGGATCGAAACATCAGAACCGGACTGTGAGAGAGTACTAAAGAGGACGAGGAATAAGCAGTCGCTCAATACCGACAAATGAGCATTGCAGATGTTACCTGTGCTGGATATGGTAGGATCGGATTCCCGACTCCGAATCTTGGAGCCCGTCAATTTCCTCATTGGGAAATGCACCAGTCCGTACTTCAACGCCGATCCTTGGGCTGAGAAAGGTGGAAGCTGCACCTCGGAAACCATTGTCCACAGCCAGTTGGCTGAACTCAGCTGAAACCTCGTAAGTACACATGCGGGTGCGCAGCGCATCTCTAGCACCGGTTGTCCGAGCTGGCGTTGTCAGCACAAACATAAGCTCGCATCCTGGTATTGCTTACGAAGGAGTAGTAGCAAGACTTCAAATGATCGCACCTCGCCTCTCCCCCCCAGAGTGCTCAAATATGCTGCATATGGCCCAGTCCAAGTCTTGAGTCCTGACCCTACCCTTTCACTTATATGTGAACGCAAATTTGAGGATTATCCAATCAGACTTCCAATATGCCGTCTGTCGTTCCGGCTAGTACCGAGCCACGAGTACCAAAGCTGCAGCGCGCTGTTGTGCAGGATGCGACTGGCGTCCCTGTCCTGTCTCGCGATGTGCCCATCCCTTTGCTCGGCACGAACGACATCCTCGTCAAGACCGTGGCTGTAGCCCTCAATCCTTCGGACTACAAAATGGGACAGAACTTTCCTACCCCAAGAGCGGTCATTGGCATGGACTTTGCCGGCGAAGTTATCCGTATGGACCCAGAAGCAGCCGAGCTTAGGCCCGACCTGAAGATTGGGGACATGGTATGCGGCGTCATCCATGGTTCGAACCCTGCAGGGCCCGACAACGGCGCATTCTCCGAGTTTCTCAGAGCACCTGCGGGACTTGTCATGAAGATACCACCTGGAGTGAAGGTCGAAGATGCGGCATCTTTGGGCGTCGCCGTGGCTACCGCTTGTCTCATATGGGAATCTCTAGGCCTCACAGCTACGCCGGACGCACCGACTCTCAAGCAGGTTCCCGTCCTCGTCTACGGTGGTAGTACTTCAACTGGGACAATGGCCCTTCAGCTCCTCAAATTGTGAGCACTTTCCACCCCCGACTCTACCGTCATGACATAACAATATTTGACGAAAGGCTAATCACAGGTGCAGATCGGGATTGACGCCCATTGCGACGTGCTCACCAAAAAACTTCAACCTCGCTAAGTCCTATGGAGCTGAAGCTGTCTTCGACTATGCTTCGCCGGACGTTTCCGGTACCATTCGCAAGCATACGGGAGGCCGACTTCGCCACGCATTGGATTGCATAACGGACAGAGACTCAGTGGGGTGCTGTTACCAAGCCATTGGTCGCACTGGTGGCAACTACGCGGCTCTGGAACTTGTGAGCGACGAGCTCCGGACGCGAGGAGCGGTGAAATACGACTTCGTCATGGCACTCGACGTGTTTGGGAGAGGCGTAGAGCTCCATAGCGGGTATGAAAGAGACCCGAACCCTGCGCGGTATCATGCTGCTGTCAAATGGATCGCGATGTGTCAGGAGCTGTTGAGTTGTGGGAAGCTTAGGACTCATCCAGTCCAGGTGCTTAATGGTGGGTTTGACGCAATCCTGGAGGGCTTGCAATTACTGAAGAAGGGGGCTGTGTCGGGCAAAAAGCTGGTAGTTCGTCTGTCTTAAACTATTGAGGGCAGTGTAACGGCCTTACTGTCAAATCATAGCTAGTTTATGGGGCCGTTTCTTGAGCGCACATCCAACCTTGAACTTGTTGAACCTCATGAAACGAAGATCGGGCCAAGAGGAAATTGGCGTAAGCCCCCGGCCATTCTCTTGAAAACTTCCCAGAGGTACAAAAGATGGATGCACAGTTAGAGCTGTTCGAGATCCAGTGTCGCACCAATGCTTTCTGCAAGAAGAGTATCCTGTCAATACCGAGATGGCTTCACGGGTGAAGCAAATCTATGAAAAGTATTGGTCATTGGTCTCCAATCGGTACAGATTATACATGACGCTTCATCAGGAGCCATATAAAGACAGCTGATCTCCAGGTTGACGACCTCACCCAATCCCTATGTAACATGTCCTCGAGCTGGACTTTTCCATTCGGTGTCCCCATCTTGACAATAGCCGCTAAGTACTCAACACCCCAGAGTCATTGGCATTGTCAGAGCTCATCTCAACGTCTTTCCCCGCCGCCTTCTCCTCTGCGAGTCCAAACTCCGTTTCGAGCCCCGTTCTGAGAGGGATTTCTTTCTCGATAAACACCAGCAAGAAGGCCAATCCAGCAAAGGCAATACCCACTAGGAACACCAACCGCAATGCATCTCTATAAACGCCAATCACCTCACCCCTCAGCGGTTCATCGAACGAACTAACGAAGTTTGCAGACGCGTACTGATAGGCCCCACCGCCCGCAAGCCGTGCTCGGACGTCTAGGTCGGATATCCTGTATAAGAGTCTGTCGACCTGGTTGTTGAAGATGGTGGCCGGGATGGCAACACCCCACACCTGGCCATGGGTTCGGATGAAACACCAGGCCGCCGTGGCGGCTGCCTGGTCGGCCTCTTCAACCGGGGCTTGGAAGGAAGGCAAGAGAACATTGAGTACCATGCCAGCCCCCAGAGCAGCGACGCACTGGAAGAGGACCCAGGCGGCGGTCGACGAGCCTTCGCGCAGCAGCGAGAACAGACCCATACCGATTGTCGATAGCGCAAAGCCGGAGAAGTGGATAGGCTTATACTTGCCCCATCGAGAGAGCGCGATTGCGGAGATTGCGGCGCCGGGGATACCAACGAGTGACTGTGTGAGTAGCGCGACCCCGGTATAGGAGGGAGAGAACAAGTGCACGGCCTGGAAGTACACTGGGAGAAAATAGATTATCCAGTAGACGAGGGCCGAGTTGAGAAAGGTATTGATGGCCACAACGACCGAGGTGCGGCTCGCGAAGAGGCGCGGAGGCATCACCGGCTCGGCTGAAAAGCCCCATACCTCGAAGGCGGCGAAAAGGAAGAACCCAAAGAGACCCAATATCAGAGGAACCAGGACGTTCCAGGAAGACCAAGAATAGATCGTGCCGGCGTAGGTAAGTGCGTACAAGACAGCGACAGTAGCGGCCATAAGGATACCGTTGCCGACGTAATCAATGCGCTGTAGCTTTTGGCTGACTGTCATCTCCTTCTTGTAGTTGACGCGCAGGAATGCGTAGAGCACGACGAGGGCGGCGCCTCCAATAGGCAGGTTAATCCAGAAGACCCAAGGCCAGCCGATCGTCTCGGTGAGGATTCCTCCGATGAAAGGTCCCATCGTCGTCCCGACACCATAGATGGCAAGAACCAAGGCCATGTATTTTCCGCGTTCCCGCAGAGGTACCAGATCGGACACGATAATATCTGCAGAGACTCCCGGTTAGTGCTCAAGTTTCTAGGGGAGGTCATCGTGATATGCATTACCAATTATCATGCTGTATTAGTTGATTATCAATCAGCCAGGTGACTCTCAAGTATAAGGAACCGACTGAATGCTCACATGATGCCACCCGAACCAATGCCTTGAACTGCACGACCGGCAATCAGCATCCCGCCTGTCCTCGCCCCTCCACATATGCCGCTTCCCAAGATAAATATCGCGATGATGATCAAGGTGACCCATCTTCTACCGAATATGTTACAGAATTGACCAAAAAGCGGTTGGAATGCGGCACTGGTGTAGGAAAGAACAGTTAGCACTCGTCTTGCTTGAGCCAGTATTTAGGGCAGATTGGCACAGGGTCGTCAGCGGGCTTACCTGCAGACAAAGAATGCATTCGTAATCCAGATGTAATTCTCTCCTATTTCAAGATCCGTCACAATTGTGGGCGCAGAAGTAGTGACGACGGTGTTTTCCAGGGCACCAAGCAAATTAGTGATGCCGAGTCCCACAAGGATGGCCCAGAACCGGAACCCTTTCTTCGTTGGCGCGGGTTGGCCATTTCCTTCACTTTGCGCATCGGCCCCTGTAGGAGGCTGTTCGCTCGAGCCGGGCTGACCGACTGGCTCCATAGGCGCGGTTTCACTAGTAACACTCATATCATAGAGTTTGACACCCGACAGCACATATATCTTGACAGTAATATCGGTCTCCAGAGGTCTTGGAATATAGTTGTGGTAGCTCTTTGATGGAGGGCTTGAACAACGCAGTGCTCCCAGGACGTGATATGGCTGGTCGCGTGGTTACTTGAGATGCCCGAATAGGCTGTCCTGCTCTAGTGTGAACAAGCTAATTTTGTCTGCTTGTATTTTTTTCATGACAGAACACGGCGGCCGTCCTTGAAGGTGTTCGGAGTGCGACACCCAGGTGCTGTTCGATTACTGCCCCACTTCACCCCGAATTATCGGGCTCGGCCATGTTTGCTTTTACCCTTTTAGGTAATTTTGTAGTTCGGAGTCCGAACCCACCAGCACCAACTGCGACTCGGCATTGCAGCTGGCAAAAGGAGAAACCTACGTGCGCAGGCGAAGCCATACGACCAGAGATTATCTGATCCCAGATGGCTATATGGAGTTATGGAGGCGGAGTTGAAGCGGAATGCGATTGATCCACGAGCCAGCCATACGACCGGGTGCCACCTTGTGAGCTGTATGGTGAACAAAACGTCTGCGGGCTGTGGTAATGATCGTACGGGTGGATAATTTGGGACAACTGTAGTGATCAACATGTCAGTGGCATCAGTCTAGATCCATTTGGCCATGACCTTTAAACATTCCCCATGAATCGTCACCCGGCTCTCGCTTGTCCTCTGCGCAATGCCGCCGGTGCTGGCCGGGAGGGCAAATGGCTGAGAGTAGCGCATCTAACACACATCGTCATACACCCGCTGCACACGCCAAAGTCCCGCGGCCTTGCCCAAATTGTGCGGAACTTAGGGATGGTGACACTACATAAGGCAATGAGTCTATTGGGACGAGTGATAGTAGTACACGGCATGAGATGAAGGAAGACGTAAAGCTCAACGAAAACATAAGAATATGATTATATCAGAAGGGACTCCTATGCTAAAATCTATGACTCAAGCCTGACCTTTAATAAGCCTGGGATATGTAATGACACGAAGGTTGACCACGTTCTCGAAGAAAGCCACCAGTACTTCATGCAAGCCCAGCTCCCCTGCTTTGCGCGCCCATTGGTCAATTGGTAGCTCCTTTACTGGTCCCTCAAGCTCCCTCTCCATGAATGTTTTCATGTCGTCGAGCGCCAGTTTGACATTGCCGCTCTGGTGCAGGTAACGTACCCAGCCAGGCCCAGGGTTCTCATCATGCAGCTCTCCAATCACGCTTCGCACGACCGTTTCAGGCGTCACAAGGTCAAGCTCGCCGCGCAGGTTCGTCGAGACCGGAACCGCATGCATAAGCTTGCAATACTTCAAGAGGTTCTGCATCAGGTCCAAGTCCGGGATGTCAGCCCGCTTGACGCTCGACGGGCGGTGGATCCACACCGGCCACCCGCAATGCTCGGCGACCCTCTCAAGGTACCGTTCCGACGTCCACTTCGAAGCGGTGTAGCCGTCGAATCCATCCGTCGGCGGAGGATGAGGAGTAGCCGAGACTTCCCGGAACTCATCTAGGCCTGAGTAAGTCCCGACGCCGGCGGTCGAGACGTAGTGGACTGGTATCAGGCGAGGCAGACTCATCTCGATAAGCTCTTTCGTAGCTTGCAGATTGGCCCCCCGAAGCGACTGAAACGTCTTGAGATGCGAAACATCAGCCCCATTGTGAATGATCCTGTCAGCTTCTTTGAAGATGCGGCTGACATCTTCTTCGGATAGACCCAGGCGAGGAAGTGTTAGGTCGCCTTGGTACAGCGTCACTTTCTCGTGTCTCAAAGACTTGGGCAGACGATCGAAGTTGCGCACACCAATACAATGGACCCGCGAGATATTGCCGTCATCCAGCAGGCCTTTCAACAACTCCTGACCAAGAAAGCCGGTCGCGCCAGTGAGTACCACCGTTTTTGGCCCGTAGTTGACCGGCAGTCCGCGTTTTTCTAAAGCGAGCGTGGCTGGAGACATCTTGGTCTCCTCTTCCCAATCGAAATTCTCCATCTCCGGTGCCTTTTCGCTTTCGATCCGCAGAGCCATTGCAGCCAAAGTGCTGGACTCGAACATTTGGACTAACCGCAACTTGATGCCGAAGGAACGCTTTATGTGTGCCTGCAAGTCCAGCAAAAGCAAAGACGTACCGCCAACGTGAAAGAAGTCCGACGATGGAGTGATATGGTGCATGTTGATAACCTCCTTCGAGATCACATCGGTCCAAATATCCTTCAGCCGCCTCTCGGATTCTGTGAACTTGGCGCTTGAACCCTGGTCAACACTGACATCCGGTAAGGCAAGCGAAGCGATGGCTTTGCGATCGAGCTTCCCTGAGCTCGTCATAGGCATCTGGTCGAGGCGCAAGACGACCGAGGGAAGCATGTACTGCGGAAGTGACAGACTGGTCGAAATAGTTCCCAATATATGCTCCTCTTTGATCTTCGGGTGCTTCGGATTGAACTTGACATGGGCAACCAAAAACTCGGGAGACTGGGAGGAACGGCGCCGGACAGATACCACGACTTCACTGAGGCTGCCCGCAGCCGCCTCGATCATAGCGCTCTCAATGTCACGCAGATCGATCCGAAGCCCTCGAAGCTTTATCTGCGTGTCGCCGGAGATGCGCCCTTCGATAAGTAGGGCACCGTCCTCCCTCCGCCAGCGCCCGAGGTCGCCTGTGCGGTGCATGACGTTCCACCCCTTGGAAATGAAGTGAGCCGATGCGAGGTGGTCTGGAACAAACCTCTCGCGCGTAAGTACGGGATTGTTCAGGTATCCGGCAGCGACTCCGGCGCCGCCAACATAGATCTCGCCCTGGACCCCCGGCGGGACCGGCTCCAAGCCATCTCCAAGAACATAGACGGAGTAGTTTGGCAAGGTGTACCCAGCATCGATCGAGTCGTAGGGCTTCCTGGTTTGAGGTTCGTAAGGCAGTTCAGTAGCAGTCGCGACGAGCGATATTTCAGTTGGTCCGTAAGAGTTGAAAAATCGCAAGTCGGGCTTTCCAAGAGATGCAAATTGCCGCAGAAGCGACTCTACAACCGGCTCCCCAGCACAGAGTGCTCTCTTCCAACATGAGGTCCTAAGCAGGTCATCGTTACCGTACTTGAGCCAGCTAAAGTACTCCGAGGGGGTGGCACAGGTGAACGTGATGTCCTTCGAGACAATGAGCTCCGAAATGGCCTGGGCGTCTCCACGGTGACAACGCCCAAGGAGCACGAGGTTTCCACCGAAGCAAAGGGCGATGAAGATTTGCGTGAAAGACATATCGAAGCTGGAAGCACTCTGCTGCAAGACGGTTTCCGCACCTAGCCCGTATTGTTCTGCGGCTGGTTCAATCCAGTTACGTAGGCCTTCGTGCTTCAAGGCAATACCCTTTGGCGTGCCAGATGAGCCGCTAGTGTACAGTATCATGGCTATCGACTCAGCGGTGGCGGCAATGGGAATACGTGCGCCAGTATCCTTCACGTCTGACACGTTGATGGGCCTCAAGTTGGGCACGCCGAGTTCTCCTGCTTGGTGCTGGGTATCGTCGTCGACAAGGACAATGCTGGGCTGGCAATCGTTGGCGATGACAGATAGCCGAGCCATGGGGGTGCTCAGGTCTAGGGGCAAGTAAATTGCACCGATGTGCATAACTGCCAAAATGGAAGCAACCCAATTAGCGGTGGGTTCCTGGAGGATGGCTATTCGTGAGCCGCGTCCGACGCCAGCTTGATGTAACGCCACGGCGATGGAAGAAGACTTAGAGGAAAGCTCGGAATACGTCATTGAGACACCCCCAGCCGAGGTTATGGCTGATATGGCTGGCTGGGACTCGGCTAGTTTTTGGACTCTATGAACAATGGTCTCTGGCCACCGAGATTCGAATATAGGACCTATCGATGTCTGCTCAGCTTCCCTCAGTGCACGTGCAGGGTTCTTGAAAGCCACTGGAGGCAGGCATGGAAGAAGGAAACACCACAATTGGCGCCTGGATCAGCCAGCGAACTCACCTTGTCCGAATTGCATTGCTCTGTCGATATCCGCTTGCTGGAAGACGGCCGGTTGGTTCAAGGCAACATTCGACTCCTGCGCAAACGATTTGAGAAGCATCTCATAGCTTTTGAGGAGGAACGCGGTGTCGTTCTCGCCATAGATGTCTTTGCGGGTCTGGAGCATTAGAAGGCATTCTCCTTGAGGATCGTCGATGATGTCAAGAGCCAGGTCATATGGCGTATGAGACGCTTGGAAAGATATGAGCTCGACACGGTTATCACCCCATTTCTCCTTCATCTTTTGCCCTTGCCTGTAGTCAATAAAGGCCTGGAAAATAGGGGTGCATGTTGCGGATCTTGGGACTTTGAGCCTAATGTGTCAAGTATTAGCGGCCATCTTCGTTCATAGTCTCGGGGGTATCACGCACTGGTCCAGTAGAAGTTGGAACGGAACACGCGAGTTTGCCAATGCCGCATAAGTCTTTGAACGCGTCTCCTGTAGTACTTCTTCAAAGCTGCGGCCGGCGTCATTCCGGAAGCGGAGCGGCAGAAGGTTGACGTAAGGCCCAATGCTTTCGAGTAGTTGGTCCTCTAGCCTGTTAGCGTCGCCAATACCTATCGAGACGTCCTGGGTGTCGGAGAACCGCGCTAGTAGCGCGCGGAACGTGGCGAAGTAGAAATGGAATGGCGTGACCTTGCAGCGGCGGCAGACCGACTGAATTTGAGACTTCACATCAGGAGTAATTTTCAAGTCAACTCTGATATTCTCATAGGTCTTGAGAACAGGATGCGCCACGGTAGTCGAAACGCGAAGGACTGAAAGCTGGGGTGGAAAGTCGGGATACTCGTTCCTCCAATATCGCAACTCGTTCTCGTACTCTCCAGCCAAGAACTCCTGGTGTTGTTTCTGAGAATAGTCCGGATACTGTAAAGGAGCACGTTGTAGGGGTTGATGATCGTATAGCTGAAGGAGGTCTTTGATGAAGACTTGAGATGAGAGACCATCCATGACTAAGCTGTGCGCCCCGAGGAGAAAGTAGTGCTCCGTCGTTGACCTAGACAGCAGCAGAACACGCACCGTCTCTCCCTGCTCGAGATTGAATACATGGCGTTCCAATTCCAAAATGGCGTCATGAACTTCACGCTCGTGAGAAATTTGACGGTGCTCCAGGTGCAAGAGACTACTCTCCATGATACTCTGGGAAGGTCGGCCCTCCACTAGAGAGAAGCGGGTTCGCAGGGACTCGTGCCTTTGCCCAATAGCCTCTATCGCTTCCTTGAAATCCTCCGAGCGCAGCTTTCCTGTTATGCGTAACGAGCCAGTGTGATTCAGTCCGGTCTTGTCGTCAAGGTAAGCGGCAACGAACCAGAACATTGACTGACTGAACGACAGCTCGATGGTTCGTTCCGGGGCCCGCAGCCGCTGAAGACCTTTGACGGGATCATCGAGATCCAAAATCGGTGTGGTGCCCGCGGTATTCGGACTCAAAATCCCAGAATCTCTGCTGGATACCCCGGTGTCTTCTGAGTCCTGTTCCGATTGCGATGCGGTTTCGCCCGAGTTTGGGGTGGAAACGTCGGTTTCGGGTGCTTCCTCGAGCAGGTCCGTGGGCTCTGTTGAGGCCTCCGCTACCAACAACCTTGGAGCGAGCACTTCCACAGCCTCGTCAATGAGTCCGCCGGCGGAGACACCGCTAAGAATCTTCAGAACGGGTATATTGACTTCCAGGGTCTTCATGAACCAGGTGCGGATCTCGACCGCCAGCAGGGAATCGATTCCAATCTCATCGAGCCGGAAGGTGGCCAGGTCCGCCTGCTCTAGCTTCCCTATATCAAACTGGAATAATCCAGCGAGCTTGGGAAGAAAAGCGTTCTTGACGGTGTGGTAAATCTGCTCTTCATTCTTGGCCCCGGCGAGTTGTGTCTTCAACGGCACTTTTGACTTGGAGTCGTTTGAACCGGCTTCAGAAGATTCGCTATTCTTCACATAGTGGCTCATCATGGGGTCCGACGCCCAAAGCGGTTTGAACTCCTCGGTCGCGCTGATCCTGCGGACTCCGGTGGTGATCTCAATTGGCAGACTCGAGGATGGGCGGCCGGCTGCTACAGCTTCGCCAAAGAGTCGGTGAACGTCCTGTTCTGCGAGGTAAACATACGCGCCGGATCGCTCGAAAGCAGCTGTCCGGTCCAGGTCTTTCTGAGCGATGTATCCAACGCCAAGCACTGGGCCGATGTTGATGATCGAGGCCGCCAGTCCACGATCCCTACGTTGCCGAGCCAAGCTGGTCATGAAAGCGTTCGCAGTGGTATAGTTAGACTGGCCAATGTTTCCAATCACAACCGTGACGGACGAGAAAAATATGAAGAAATCCAACGTATCTTCCTGGAACAGATCGTTCAGGTGAATACTTCCCTCGACTTTAGGCCGCGTAACTTTGAGCATCGTCTCTTTGGTCATATCTCGAATGGGCGTATCGTCCAGCACCACTTGGGAATAACGTCAGTCAGATGTATACCCAGGTAGTCACCACGGGCAGCCCCTGCCTTGTGAAATGGCATTAGGGTCAGAGCACTCGGGAAGGGATCACTCACTAGCGCCTTGGGCCACACCCGCAATAGGTGGCAAAGTATCGCATATAACTTTGTGAAGGCCAACGACTTGCGCTCTGTCCGTCACATCACTATGGAGATGTTAGCATGCTGTTATTCCTCTGCTACTTTCATGATGCGAGTAACGAACTTCGCATAGATCTTCACAACCGCACCGGCTGCGGCCATTGTCTCAACCCAGCCTTCGTCGACCTTGGGATTGCGGCTCGTAATGACGATGTACTTGGCACCGTGACGAACCATCCACTCGCAGAGCGACAGGCCAAGCCCCCCAGTCAGTCCGGCGAGCCAATACGTCTTGGAGTCGGAGAACCAGAGTCGCGAATCGATAGGCTCAACTTTCGTTAGGGTGGCCGAGGACGTTGTCCAACTCACAACGGACTGGAAGCTGAAACTCTCCTCAGTGTCTGCCAGCTGGCTGAGCTCCACGGTGTCCGGACTAGCCATGCTGGCGTCTGAACCTGACAAGTCTTGGGCTGTCAATCCGGCGACAGCCTTTAGCAGGTAATGGACAGCGTGGGCGTCCGCAGCAGACTTCATCCAGGAAGATCTGCTGAAAATGCTTGAAATGTCCTCCTGTATGCAGAAGGCGTGAAGATGGGCACGAATGCTAGCTACGGTTCTTTCGTCCTGATGGTTGGAAAAGTCAACGAAGGCCGAGACTTGCCCTAGGAGCCCACTGATCGATCGCATGGGCGTCCGGGGGTGTATCAGGAGCCATCCGTCCCCACAGGGCTTTTTGGTTGTAGTGAATTTGACAATTATTCCTCTCGCTGCGGCATCCTTCTCCAGAGTCGCAGCACAAGCATGGCTTGGCTCATGGACGAGCAGGATCTCCGATCGATTGAGGCGATTCATTATATTCAGCGAGATCAATCTCAGAGCAACGATAGACAGGAAGTCAGCTTCGAGGCCATCGGGCACCTTGCAAGAAACAGTCAATTGAGCCGGGGGCTCAATGAGAGAGGACTGATGCCCTGATAGGAAAATCATCTGGGCTCCCGTGTCGACGTGCCGACCGAGACCGAGGAACATGCTTCCAAAATTCTCGATCTTCACCGAATATAGTAGCGAATGGGTCGTACGTAGACGAGCCAGCGACGTTGGCCGAGTGTTGAAGTCATTGCGCTCGCGTCGTAGCGAAAATCCCCGACCTGAAGTCTCAAGTCTGACGATGTCTACCTCGGTGTTGGTCTGCTCGAGAATGGGGCGTCTGGAGGAGTTGTAACGGTCGTTCATAGCCTGAGCTTTGATGAGGCGGGGAATGATACTCTGGCCGTCGCGATCCACGATAAGTTCCGTCTCGACACTAAAGAGCATGCTATCGTCTGATGCCCACATCAATCCCGCCTTGAAACGCAGCAGAGTTTCGGCAATGGTACGAGCATCGACGTCTCTTGAGTCTTCGAAATCGAGGAACTGCATGCTGAGTGCAGGTATTTCCTTCGACGCAGTACGTACCATCCCGACCGTCATGTTTGCGTGAGGGTTCCTTGATCTGCGGCCTTCAGTGACCCAGAGAACCGTTCCTGCGCTCTGCAGCATTGTTCTTAGGGCATTCCATTTCGAATCGCTGAGGTTGTTGAACGTGGGTTCGTCCAGGTCTACCAAGCTAAGCACGGTAGTGTCCGCAGTCAGCTCAACAGAAGACAAATCATCCAGAGCGCGCACCGTCTTGACGTTTCCCGAATATCGTTGTAACCAGCGTCTCAGATCGCCCTCAAGCCGGCAGGTACGCAAGGTGCGACCTCCAACGATCACAAGATCTGAGACTATTAAACCAGAGCTGAACATCTCTGTCGGAGAGGCAAGGGGCTCCCGGAGGAAAGCTACCTTCTCGTCAACAGCTTGGGATACGATAAGAGACATCGGCATGGTTATGGGATCCGGATCTGGCGTTATGGAATCACATCCCGAGAACCCGCTCTCTCGTAGGAGCCGATCCCACTCAGGGACTGTCACTTGCGGAGTCAAGACTCTGCCATCCTCAGCACCCAGCCACCAACCAGTGAAGGCGCCAAAGATCGTACCGATACGCGCCGCCTCATTGTTGGTTCCTTCAAGGAGTACCAAATAGCCACCTGGTTTCAATAGGCGTCGGACATTCCTCATTGTGTCCTTGAGGAAAGGTGTGGCGTGCAGTACCAAGGAGGCAACGATTAAGTCATAGGTGCCATCGGTAAATCCTTGACTTCGAGGGTCTTGACCAATATCAAGCACCTTGAAAGTCATCCTCTCGGAATGAGGTGCAAGCATTTCCTTGGCCTGGTCGAAGAACCCGGACGAGATGTCGGTGAAGGTATATGATTCAAATTCAGTTACTTCTTTCACGATACCCTTAGTCGCGCCAGCAGTACCGGCGCCAACCTCTAGAATGCTTAGGTGTGGGTAGCGATGGGTCAACTGTTTCACCGTTCTGGCGAGGTATTTCGTATACTCCGCGTTGCCAAGCCCGTTTGAGTAGAAGTTCGCTAGCAGGTTGTCTTGCATCCCAATCTCTACCGGTGTGGTCTCTCCCAAGACAATCGCAGGAAAGCTGGGCCCCAAGGCGTTCAACAAGCGTAGGTCGACCGCATCAGCGTAGGGTTCCGACAACCGTAGAAGCTCGTCGAGTGTATCATGGGCCCAGTCAGCCTGCCAATACGACAGTTTTGCGTTGTCAGCCGACTCGCAGAAATGGCGAGCAAATTTGAAAAAGTTCTTGTAGGGCCCTTCAGATCGCGAATGGTGACCGTCAGGTATACTTCGCTCCAAATTGGCCAGATACTGGTAACACAGGCGCTCGAGTAGCAGAGACAGCTGGTACTGCTCAGGGGTGGCTTGACCGTCAAATGTAACCTTTTCGACTCTAGGTGACAACAAGTCCCAGGAAGTGGTGGAAAACACCTCCTTGTCATCATGCTCTGTTGCCCTAGAAAACGGCACGCACTCCAGGCCTTCGACCTGGATCATGGCATGTTCCAGATCTCCAGGGTACACACTAACATCCCCTGTAATAGTCTGTTGGTCGTGGGGCTGTGTAGCATCGAAAGGCAAGACGTGTGTAGTCTTATTCGCGCACAAGTATGGGTTGATGCTCACACGTTGAATTCGTCGCGGAACGTGCATTGACCACAAACAACCATCGTATGGTGCACTATGCGAGAGGAGAATCGATTGGAAGGCAGCATCGAGCATAGCCGGGTGAACTAGTAGGCTGGTATCTTCGACGTCTTTAATGACGCCTGTCGCAGCACCCAGTTTGCGTTCGAGCTTTGATAGAGCATAGAAATCCCCAGAATATTGATAGTCAAGCTGTTGCAGAGAAGCATAGAATTCAGCAGTATCCACACTGAGCAGGTTGGGCTCTCGTGGACTTCTAGCCGGAAGTGCAAGGGGGGAGGGGTCGCCGAGAGTGAGATGGACGGACCCGCTGGCCATCAAGCTCAATGAGGCCTCCGCCCTGATCATCGGTGCCGAGTAGTATTTGAAAGATGCATCTACCTTATTCCCATCTTGTCGAATATCAGACATGGAAAAGATGGTCTCGATGCTCGCCGTTTCATTGTCGAATGTAAGGGCCTGGCCGATGTCCAGGTCGACGATCTCGACAAGACTTGGCACAGATGCGCTGTATAAAGCCATGGAAGCCTCGAAGGCCAGAACCACATATGCTGCAGCTGGGAGAACGATCTGGTCCTGGAGTTGGTGTCCTTTGAGCCAGGAAATCTCTTGGGGTCGAAGGACGTTACGCCACCTCACTTCATGATCCGAGCTGTCGGGAGTCAAGTGACCTGTTCGTACAAAATTAGTATAATGCAGTTAAATCAAACCAGACACGATGCGTGAGTTTGGTAGGACACCAAATGGAAACGGGGAAAAGGGACTGTCTAGCTCTCGAGGGGAGTTGGGTAGGTCGTAACACCTGGAGACCTAGAACATGACTCACCAAGCAGCTCGTGGGCAGCATCTGGTCGCATGCGAATGGTTCTTGCGTATCGAGATTCATGCCAGTACTGGTTTTCGTGATCCCAGGCGTAAGCTGGAAGGCCCTTCACAAGCTTGACGGGAGAGTAACTGGACAAAAGCTCATCGATGGCCTGTAGGTCGACTTGGCCCTTTCCGAGGCATGTCCATATGTAGCCAAGACCGTCCGCAAAGGCCTCGATATCGTTCTTGCCTCGCTCAAGAAGCCCAGTATACGCAGCCTCTTGGGTGCAAACGTCCTGGATGGTTTGGAGAGCTGGGCCCTTGAGAGCAGGATGAGGTCCGATCTCAATACATAGATCGAAAGGGCCTTCTTCCGTACAAGCCCTTTCGATAGCCTGCTTGAAAAGCACCGGGCTGACCATGTTGGCGTCCCAGTATGCGTCCTGTAATCGGCTTCTGTCTTCGGCCGCTTCGTCCTCGTATACACTCGAGAACCACACGCCACCACTTCGAGGCCTGATTTCAATATCTAGTGCTTTTAGCGATTGAAGATACACGTCGGAGCAAGGGATCATGTGCCGAGAGTGATACGCCTTATCGACCTTGAGACGTCTGGCGAACTTATTCTCATCCACGAATATCTGCCTGGCCTCCTCGATAGCATCCTCATCTCCGGATAGTGTCACACTGGCGCTAGAGTTGACCGCAGCTATCGCTATCCTTCCTTCAAAGACTGGGTCGTCGCAGAGGTCTTGCGCGTCCTCGGCAGACGTGCCCACTGCCATCATGGTGCCTTCTGTAGCAAGTCTTGTGTGAAGGCCCCGATAATACGCAATGCAGATGGCACTCTCGGCTGAGATCAAGCCAGACGCATACGCTGCTCCAATTTCGCCCGAGGAGTGACCGACAAGAGCAGAAAACCTGATGCCGGCCGCGTGCAAAAGGTCTACCAGTACGATTTGTATGGCGGTACAGAGAGGCTGGGAGAAGGTAGCCTCTGTGATCCGCGATGAGGAGCTGTCCTTCTGCAGCTCATCAATAAGAGACCAAGTTGGACGATCCCCTAGCGGGAGCTGCGAGAGCCTGGCCTCCAGGCGTTGAACAATTTTCCGAGCGGCACTGGAGTTCGAGATCAATTCTACTCCCATACGCGCCCACTGTGCTCCTTGGCCGGTGAAAACGCCCAGAATGCGAGCGCTTCTGGAATTAAGATCAGAGTCGGCGCGACGGCCGACAGGCTTCTCCGAGTCATTTTCGGCTGTTTTGAGCTTCTGCTCAAGTTTAGAACACAGACCTTCAATGGACAAGGCTGCAGTTGACGTGGCGTACTGTAATCGACTTCGCCTCGTGTGCAGGGAATAGGCGAGGTCGCGAAGGTTGACCGACGCATGGTGCTCTTTCAGGTACTTGATGAAGGTCGTGATGTAGGCTGCCAGAGATTTCTCAGAGGCTGCCGAGAACACAAACGGAGTGAAGACAGACGTGGTATCCCCAGAGTCGACCTGCGTATCATTTGGCATATAGCTCTCCAGAATGGCGTGTGCATTGGCACCACCAAAACCAAAGCTGGGAGAAGTTAGCGATCTTGAACTGAATATTAGAGCCGGATACTGTGGGCACTCGCCTGTTGACGCTGGCGCGTCGAGTCCCTGATACCTCGGGCCAAGGCTTCGCGGAAGTGGGAACCTCAAGATGCTTGTAAAAAGGCTCGATCCGCGGATTCAAGCGCTCGAAGAGCAGGTTCGGCGGGACTGTTGCATTCTTCAGGGCCAATGCCGCCTTCATTATGGCTGCAAGCCCGGCAGTGCCTTCGGTGTGTCCAATGACGGTCTTGATGCTCCCAACGTAGAGCGTGTCATGTGCGCCGGAAATGTCCTCGCCGAAGAAGGCCGTGCTAATGGCTTCGGCCTCGATGGGATCACCGGCCGGGGTTCCTGTTCCGTGAGCCTCGAAGTATTGCGGGCGGTCGGCTGGGTTGCTGATGTCCAGGCCGACCCTGCTATAGCAGTCACGGATTAGCCTAGCTTGCGCCATAGCACTAGGGAGCGTGATGCCCTGCGTCTTCCCGTCCTGGTTCAGGCCCGTCTCTCGGATGACGCAGTCGATACAGTCGCCATCGGCAATAGCCTTGCTCAACGGCTTCAGGATAACAGCTGCAATGCCATCTCCACGAGCATACCCGTTGACACCAGCATCCCACATACGTGACCGCCTATGAAACATAGTCAGTCATTGACTCTTATCATATTAGACTTAGGAGCCATTGGACCAAGGCCGCAACAACAAATCTTAGACAGCTTGCACGGCCACCCAATGCAGGGTTTCCATGGACATGTCAACTCATCCACATCGATGAATCAGGAACTCGGTGAGGAGGCGGTCCTGCTCTTGTGCCCTGCGCTTCGCGGCGAAATGGCCGAGATAAGAATGGATTTATGTACATACCCATCAGGAGAAAGCATTTGGAGTTTACTCTCGCTGACATAATACTGAGGGTCCAAAATGAGGTTTGTCCCGGCCGCCACTGCGACCTGCGACTCCCCAGAGCGAAGAACCTGGACGGCCTGATGAAGGGCAACAAGACTGGAACTGCACGCGGTATCGATGGTCATCGAGGGGCCATGCCAGTCGAAGAAATAGGATATGCGGTTGGAGAGGAGAGACCGAGCTGTGCCTGTGACGTGGTAGGTCCCAATGCTGTCGGGATCCCTATACATAACGGTCTCGTAATCGAGCGACATGAGGCCGGCAAAAACAGCTGTGTTGGAGCCTTGGAGTGCATCCAACGTCTGACCGGCGTCCTCGACGGCCTCGTAGACCGTTTCGAGAAGTAGCCGCATCTGCGGGTCCAGAACGTTGGCCTCGACGGGATTGATCCCGAAGAAGTGGGCATCAAAACGGCGCTCCACTCCCTCTTCGTGTAGGTGGTACGAACCCTTAACGTTGCTATGACCATGGAACTGCCCATCTGGGTGGTAGAAACCCTTAGCATTGAATCGCTCGGGTGGAATAGGCGTCATTAGATCTCTGGGGGTTTTGAGCAGGTCCCAGAGCTTTGACGGGCTACTCGCGTGGCCCGGAAAGCGACACCCACTGCCGATGATGGCGATGGGCTCTTTGACATGGCCTGCCGGCTGCGGTCCTTCACGTGTCATGTTGAAACGAATTGTCCTTGGAATAGAGTGATAATTGATACACCTACTTTTTACTAAGATGAGACCAACCCAATGCTAGTACATTCCTCACTCTGCACTCAAGCCTAGTCATATATACATACCACGCCTGACTCTTCTTCCGGTGATTACCAAAGACCATTGTCGGCGATCCAGTTCCCATAGAGGACTTCCGATATTCTGGTAGACCTTTACTTCTGTCCGAAGCCGAAGATTAGAAGAGTCCAGGTGTATTGCCCAATCTGGCAATATCAAAGCCAGATCAGGGGTCATTGAGGTCACGACTTCGGGTTGAGGGCTGAGAGCTGAGATCTGCTTTCCGAGCCGATCCCCGGGCACGTGGCTTGTAAGCAGAGCTTAGGAGCACGTTGCCAAGATCTTTAGCTTCGAAGTAACTGAAGGATGATCTTCTCAGCTTAGTGTTCAGGTACCACGCCTTGTATGACGCCTGGATTCCCCGGTTGCGGGCAAAATACTCTTACTTTACTAAGCTGCAGCCATGGCCAAAGGGATGCACCGGAGGCGCGATAATCTCACATCGGCCACCCTATGACAACGTTTAACGATTGCGAACCCTGCAGCGTTCCCAATATGTCACGATGCAGGATCAACCATAGGCGGGCTTCTGCCTGGCACGGTGCAGTCACCATCATGCCCAGAGCATGGCTGGTCGACCCATGCCAGGCTGTTTCATCTAGCTAAAGAGGCGTATAGACCTTGACTATGTACGCTAACAACAACAACACTGGCCGAGCGACGCAAGCCGGTCTTGGGACCGAAAAGCCCCCACACTATTGAATTCTCAAGAGGAAAGGGTCCAATGGTGACCTGCAGTGTCACGGTGTTCAGCAAGTGCAGGAAATCTGGAAGAAATTGTCAGGAAGTCCGACACGTTCAGGTATGGCCCTTCCAGGAGTGATTTTGGCTTTGAACACGTGTAACCTGACTACTTAAGTGCTTTTACGGTGCGATGCTCTTAGTGAGCAGTCGCCGGTTCTTCTTCAGCAGCTTTCGAAGCGCACCAATGCCCCCTTTTCCCGCTTTTTCGTTGCGCTTCCCTTCCCGCTTCATCACGACCTGTAATAGTTTGGTAAGACTCTTGTCACTCAGTAAGCCCTCGCAGCGACACTTGGTCGTCAATCTGTACTTCTCCGGCAAGCCTAGCAAGTCATCTACTCTCTCAAAGAGGTTTGTCACTATCTGAATTAAGATTGTTACTTGCAGATTTCCCGATTCTATTATATGCATAGTAGTCAGCAGAGTTGAATAAGGAGAAAACAGATCCGGATCATCCACATTATCATCGCAGGATCCACGGGAAGGAAGCGTGGAACAGGAAGACTTACGAAGGGGAAAGTTGCTGAACGATATGCCTGGTACCGGACACAAGAACGGACTGTCACTCGCGGAGACCTCGACGAGGAACTGGTGCACATGGGAGAAAAGCGCAATATAAATGTCGACCATCTGAAGATAGCAAGTGAGGATAAGGAGTAAAGTAGGCCTGTCGTTTTTGAAGACACTGCGCTGGGCTTTGGCTGTTACCTCCGAAGATGAGCCATTGGCCGCGGGAGTTGCCTGAAACGATGGAGAGCTAATGGAGCTTGGCACACTCGTGGTTGTTGAGCCATCCGTGCAGCCGTCCCAGCTATTGGACGTACTGCTATGGAAAAATGAAGAAACCCCGGAGTTCTCGAGTGCAGAAGTCGGGCCATGAATGTCTCGAGCGCTTTTATATTGGCTGATGGTCTGTTGAAATTCTCGAGTCGTGTTCAAGATATTGTCCACGGGCGTAAGGGTCGCGGCTGTTGTGTTCTGGGGGCTAAGCCCCTCATGCAAGGGTGATATAAGCTCATCAACGGCCTGAGCGGAAGGCGCCTTATCAAGTCGATCCATCTCTGTGGAGAACTTGAAACTGACAATTGAAAGCTTTTGTATCACGCTCTCTGCCCCTATTCCTGTCCCTGGTCCAATCCCCCTATCCGCAAGTTGGTTCGCATCGAAGATGGACGGAAGTGAGTACTCCAAGCTGAGACCAAGGCCAGGTGGTTCGCTGTTGATTTCCGAGGTTGACCGGCTAGCGATTTCCAGGTTTTGCATTGATAACATATCGAACACCTGCTGCTGCTGCTGGCCGCTATTATTCGGCTGCGCTGGGCTGCTCTGCCCAGCACCGGGGAAGAATTCTTGGTGGCCATCCGCAAATGCAAGTGCGAGGTGATACACGTCCATCTCTTGGTCCAAGGCATCATCTGAACCTCCTATTTGCAGTGGAGACGGACCGACTGTAGCAACCTGCTGGCTCTCGGAAACAGGGGTATTGAGCGCCAGTGGGGCACTGGTTCCCGGATCGACATCCTGACCTTCACCGACGTTCTGATGTTGGGGCGAATGGTCGTGCTTGCGTCGTTTAGGACTCGCCTGTTCTCCTGCGCCCGATTGTCTCATTGATTTAGATGGTTGTCTGAGGCGAAAGATTGGACTAGTCACACACTGCGTATCTGCTCGCATGCACCTATCGCAGCGCTCTTGGAGGGCGTTTTCTCTCAGGCAACGCAGCTTGTGGCCGCGGCACCGATCACAGGCAGATCTGCGGGACGATGTGGACAGAACTGAGGCTGGTTGTTGTTTCGACATTGAGGGCTCGTTTACGCAGGAGTCCACGAGCGTTAGGGGTGCCGGGTATCTACCCACGGTGGATTGGTTTGTGTGGAAGAGGAAGTAGTTGACTTCATGGATTGATTGAGACTAACTTGGAGATGCGAGAAGTTGAAGACCCGGTTACTTGCTTATGCAATTTGAGACAAGCAGTTTGGAGGCTGATGCTTATTACTCCGGACTGAGTATTAGCCAATAGCCCGGTAAGCTCCATGCAGGGTCTGCCAAAGGTCTGGCCGATTGGCAACGAACACAGGGCGGGGGAATGGGTACCAGTATGTCACCAAAAACTACTTAAGCAGATTGTGAGTAACACTCAGGTTACATACTAGAGTGGTAAGCAGCGATCTATCACCTCGTCTGCGAAGGGAGCACAGCAATAACAGGAGCGGCGTTGACGCTAACCATATATGGGAAAAGGTCCACTTTGGGCTCGATACATGGAGGAACGCGGTGCAACGCGGGTTGCAGCCTCTTATGGTGACGTATGCTGGTACAAATATCACAGTCAAATTTAGGTGTGAATGGAAGTATATTGCAATAAGCCAGTCTGATTGGTCATCAAAGTCTCATTGTTCAAGAGCATAGGCTATATCACCGGTTATCAGGTATTGCTGTGCTCCTTTCGCACTAGAGGGGATAAGAACTTATGCTGAGAGAAATAAAATACAAGAAGCCTTTAAGTTACGAATAAAGGATCTTTGAAAATACTTATTGTTTAAGGTAGAAGAGACGAGTCGTTAAATTAAAAATAAACTAGTTATATATAAAAAAGAGTTAAGAATTTAAGCTAATATATATTATTAATAAATTATATACTAATATTATATAATATTAGTATAATAAATCTTTTTCTTTCTTATTTTTAACTTATACTGGTATTAAATTAGTTTAGTTTATTTTAATTAATTTTATTATAGGTATAGTTTATATTACTATTAAATAAATAAAGTATACAACTAACTAAGTAGTTTGAAATATATTTAAAATAAACGTATTTTTAATAAATAACATTATTTATAAATTATTATAATATATATATAATATATAAAGCTATATTAATTATTTATTAGATTAATAACTTTTTATTAAAATTATATTTATATTAATTTAGAAAGAATTTATAAGTGTTTTAAAAAGAAGTCTATATAAATATCATCGATAATAATTAATAACTTTGATAATTATTACCGGTTTATTAAAAGAATAACTAAAAATTCGTTATATAATATAAGAAAGTATATAATTATTATAGTAGTTAAGGAATTTGAATATAGAATTTATATTATATTATAGTTAATACGTAATTGTTTGGTAATATAGTAACGTGTATTATTAATATGCAGTTAATATATTAAAAACTTTAAGTTTTTATTAAAAGATAATGTATAAGTTAGCTCAGAAGTGCGTGACGCTCTTTATATATAAAAAGGCTCGCTTTAATTAGAATATACATACTTCGTAATTAAGGTTTAATAAAAAGAATATACGTATAAAGAAATATATCTTTAGTTATTATATGTAATAATAACTAATACTTTTAATATCTAAGATTTACAGATTATATATCGAACTTATATAATTAGTAATTAAAGTATTAATAATATAGTAATATAAGTTATAACGTAGCGAATAAGCTTATTAAATAAAAAACTCATCGGATAGTTTTAATTAATTATAATTTAATACTAATAATATAAAACAGCTTATTACAAAGTTAAATTAAATCGAACTATTTAAGTTAAAAAACCAAAACCCGATAATTAGTTATACGATATTTAATTTTATTTATAAAATTATTTATTTCTTTTATACGTACGATATACCTGTTAATTGTTTAAAAAAATATATTATCTTAAACTTGCGAAAATTAACGCAGGTTCAATAATAATCGATAATTGACTAAATATTTAACTTAAGTATATAAGCGTTTCTTATTCAATTTTAATATAAAATATAGTTAGGTTTAAACCTTTTTTAGGGTAAGCTAAATATATAAAAATTATTATATAATATATTTCACACGATAAATACTATATTTAATATCTTAAAACACGATAACTAATTAGTAATTTTTATAATTTAAAATAAATAATACATCTCAATCTTATAAAATCTTACTTTATACGTAATTACTTATAAACTTCGACCTTAATAAACTTTATACTTGTTAAGTTTACCGTTCGGCATAGTTAATATAATTTAAAAAACTTAAAACTTTATACGATAAATTTTAAAGATAAATTTTAAAAACGTATAAAAATTTTTACGAGCCCTTGCCAATTTTATGACTCGATTGTTCTACGGTTCTCGAATTACCATCACCATTATAACTTAATATGCTACAAGATTCGTATACAGTACAGGTAATCCGTACTAGTAAAATTTTTAACGAAATTATTTTACTTAAAATAATTAAATCTTATAAAGTTATTAAGCGAATAAAGAATATTAATAATTTTAATAGCTTAAAAATATCTTTTAAAAATCGCTTTTAATTTTTATTTTATAAACTAGTATTTTATTCTTTTAATAATAGTAGTTAACTTTTATAAACCTATATTAGCAATTATAAAAATTGTATTAAAAAATGAAAAAAGTAAATAATCATAATAAACAAATATCGAAATTTAAATTTTATAATGTTATAAAAAAAAGTACGAAAAATGGTGTACTTAATTGCTCCGGATAACGAAAACCCTTTAAAATATTAATATAAATCGATGTATATAGGAGCTGCTATCAAAGAAATCAATTCAGTAAAGCTTAAGAATTAAGGTATTATTTTATTATTTTATCTAATTTTATTTATACGGTTACATCGTTTTAAAAAAGATCGTTAAATATATAAAATAATAATACTTTATATATATAAGCGAGAGATATATATAAGCGAGGAACTTTTTTACTATTTCTTAATAATATATTTAAATAACTTAATTATAACTATTTAAATTAACTTAAATTAATCGAATACTTTTTTTCTAACTGCGTTTATAGCTTCTCGACGAATGTACATATTGTATTAAAATTTGTTACGACGTTATATTATTTTTTCTTTTTTAAGCTAACCGTAACCGACCGATTTTAATAACTATTAATAGTTATTTTTTACAATAACCTTTTTACTAGCTAAAAGAACTTATTTATTTTACATAGTAAATATTTCTTTTTAAAAATTATTTGTTTTCATTATTTAATTATGTAAGTATCGAATTATTGTAAAATTAAGCCCGACACGTCTTACCATACGCGTTGCGAAACGCGTTACGAAACGCCCCGTAATACCCCCCTAACTGTTACGGCACGAGAACAAGAACGTAGCCATTACACTACTAAAAGTGGAACGTTGTCAGCTCGAGCACTGACCGCCTTGTTCTGCCCTATATACCTACTCGGTGCCACTTGGGAATGTGACAGTAGGTCCTCCTTCCATTGCATCGTCCCGATGCAACCAATGAAAGTTAAGGGCCGCCCACCGAAAACCGCTTCTTACATGGCGGTTTTCGAATTGCGCGCCAATTTTACCCTGTGCTCGAGATGACTGCGTTAACTGAAAGTCCGCCCCGCACGCACCACCATGCGGGGTAAGTTAGCTGCCTAGTCCAGGAATCGAACGCGCAACCTATGGAAAAGCTGACAAACTGTTACGGCGCGGAACGTCTCTTAGTCTGGGTAAAGTATCTTGTTGTTGCACGAAGAAGAAAGGAAGGAAGCTATCTAAGAGGCACGAAGTGCCCCCGTATATATAGCGTTGCGTTGGCTAAGCGGAGCCGCACTGTTGGTGCCGTAACACTAACGCGCCTTTTAATACGTTTTATAACGCGATTCCTGATGTACTTCGTAACGTATATCTTTAACGATCGAGCCGGATAGGAAATGCACGCGCATATAGGTTAAGGATTCTGTTGAAAATAGTTATGTAATCGGTCGGCTTTAATTCTTGCTAAATAGGGATAATATTAGCTTAAACGCGTAAAAAGCAATCGGTTCTAAGCGGGTTTAAAAAAGGAAATAGCCGTAATAAGCGTTAATAGAACGCGTATAATCGTCGAGAAGCTATAAACGCAATTAGCGAAAAATATTCGATTAATTTAAGTTAATTTAAAGTATTATAATTAAGTTATTTAAGTGTAATATTATAAAGTGCCAAAATGTCTCCCGCTTATATATATCCCTTACTTATATATATAGTACGATATTTCATTTATAGTTAATATAATTAATTTAAAAAGAGTAGAACTTTACGTTTAAAGTTTTTAAAAACGTAATAGAATAGTAGCCAAATAAATAAAGTATAGTAATCATTATAAGAATCGAAGTATAATAATAATTATTAATATAAAAACTATAAAAGAAACTTTTTTTTAATTTTTAATAAATTATAAAAGTAAAAGTTGTTTTAAATATTAAACTATTAAAGATAAAGCGTAATAATTACTTAGTTTTATAATTAATAAATGCTAATATTATTTTTAAATATATAAAGGTATAAAGTAAAAATATATATAATTAAAAATATAAAAAGCAATAAAAAGTAATATAGTTAAAAAAATAATAAGAATTAACAAATATTAATAAATATTCTAATTAATAAACGAACGTATTAAAATTATTTTAATAAAAATAGATAAATAAAAGGATTTAATTATAAGAGAAAAGATATAGTAAGAAGTTGTAATTTTAAAAAGTGATAAGGTGTAAGGATAAACGTTACGAATAGTTTAAAACATTAAAGAGGTATATTAGCTAGCTAAGAGGTACGTAGCGTTTTTTATATACCAAAAGGCTCCTTGTAATCGGAACATAGATGCTCTATAACTAAGGTACTTTAATGACGTATACGGGCGAAGGAACATACTACGGCATTAGGCAAAAGTTTAAGCACACTGTCATGTAGCAGTGGGCCGCGCTAGTAGCCACGCCATACAAATTAGGTATAGCTTTTACATGGGTCAATAACAGGTACTTGCGGAGAAATACAATATACTAATCTAATGGCGGTTAGTACCAGTGGGTCTGCTAGACTATATACCTAGCAGTGTGATTAAACTTACCCATAACACCATAGTATATCCAGTTATTGAATATAATAACAACTGACTTCCCTTATCCCCTTAAAGGTCATAAGGCGCTAGCTACAACAATTTTTCTGAACGTGGGTGGCACTCTTTTTTTATTCTCGAACAATGACCCAATCAGTTTCCACAGGAAAAGCGTTAGTGGGTCTTCTGGACGGCTACAGTGGGCTTAGTTTCCGTTTTAGGCCCAGAACCTTCTGAAAAATTGTTGCGGCTAGCGCCTTGTGGCCCTCAAGGGGATATCAGACATGACCTTTCCTTATTTGCCGTGGTATACTTTACCTGGCTAGCTGACAGGAATGTGTACGCGGATGAAGAACGAGCGGCCGCCTAGGAGTTGGTTTAGCTCAAGCAACAAAACATGTGCAGCCCATTACGAATTGGTCGCAGTCAGGCTGGTGGCGCACTAGGTCTGGGTTCCCGAGTCCTAGCCACTGCTAACAAGGGTTTCTTGGTACGCAAGTAGGGCATGCGAGGGAATCTTGGGGGGCTGCGCCCCAGCTAAACTGGCCTTGTTGCATGTTAAATTGACCGCCGCTAAACCGGGCACATGATAACAAGCACCTGCAGGGATTAGCGCCACCACCTGCATTACGTGGCCATCAGAGCACCTTTAAAAGGCCGATTGCGTTACAAATTATGTAATGTACGAGAAACAAAAGAATAATTTAAAATTATACTTTAATTAATTAAGTTATTTATTTTATTTTTTAAAGATATTTATATTAGCTTTAATTCCGTTTAGATACGCGATATAAAACGCATATAATATTACTATAACTTGTAGTTAAGTAAAATTTAAATATATTTAAAAGTAAAAGCATAGTTATTTCAATATTAATAAAAGAAAAATGAATTTTTTTTAAAAATAGATCAAAATCGAATTAAAAGCGGAATTAAATCGCTTAAAATATTATTAACTTTTAATAACTTAAAATAATTTAATTTAAAATTATATTTATTAAAAGTAATAAAAAATCCTACTTAAATTCAGTAAGTTCGTTATAACGTGCCGGACGTATTACGATTAAGGCCTCGATAATTTAATTTAGACGTATTAAAAATATTAAAAAGTTTAATATCGTTGTAATCTTAAAATTAAAAAGAAAATACGTGCTTTACTATATACTTGAAAGTGAGATTTACAGTATTAACTATTTTTTATATAATAAAAAAATACTAAAAGTTAATTAATTATAAATTTTTTATAAAATTATAATTATATTTATATAATAGTACTATAACGTTCGTTATAAATAATAAAATCATATAGTTAATACGAAATAATCAAAGAACTAATTACAACCGCGCAGGTTAACGAGGAGATAGTCCGCGTAGATATAAGTAAAAAGTTTTAAACTCAAAAAAGAATATTAAGATCGAATAAAACGAAATTAACTTTTGTAAATTCGGATTTTATATTATCAGATGTTATAACAATTTAACGCGTTATAAAAATAGGTAAAAAGAATTTTTGATAATATAAATAGATTATCATTATATTTACTTTTAGATAATTTGTGTATAAACGCGCTTTAAAAAATAAAATAATATATGTTGAAAGTTAAAGTGTATATAAAAAATAGGCGAGTATGTAAAATATAATAATGTCGTATTTAGTATAATAATAATCGATTTCTATTAAATAATAGTTTTTGTAATTATTAAAAATAATGAAAAAAAATTTTATATATATTCGAATATTATAATAAAAGGATTAAATATATTCTAAACGTATTTCGTTAGTTATTTAATTAATATTATTTAATAAAGTTTTATAAGTAGCTTTTAATAATAAGTTATTAAGTAATTTTATATAGTAATAATAATAAATAATAGTATAATTTAATTTAAAAATTAATATCTTATATAATTATACTTTATCTTTTATTATTTATTCCATTTATTTACTTTTTTACGCTTTTCTACCTTAGTATTTATTATATCTATTATTACAAAAAATGTTATCTAAAATCTACCTTTTTTAAAATTATAAATATTCTTTTTTACCATGTTATATTCTGTAATAGTAACCCGAATAAGCTGGAATTATCAGCGAAATATTTCTGGATATTTGTATAATAATTTTTAATAATCGATTTTCTAATTTAAACGCGTTTAAAGATTTTTTCTTTACCGTATAATAGGGTTAAATAATTAGTTAACTTTAACAAGTTTTACTACGCGTTATATAACTAATAAATTCGCTATATTCTTACTATAGTAACGCCGAATAAAGAACGCTCGCATATTTAGGTCGTGGATACGGTCTAAGATAGATTTTTGTTCGATCGGCATGAATTTTTGCGAATTAAAGATAATGTTAGTTCGGGAAGTTTTACTATTATATCAGTTTTTAAAAATAGATTCGGGGACGCTGTATATCAAAAGGAGATATATATAATTAAGTTTTAAGTTTTATATTTTAGCGCGGATAGATAAATTTATTTTACTTTTTATTAAGGCGCTTTTTCTTATTATTATTAAAAAATAAATCATTTACATTAAGTGATGAAGATAGTAGAAAAAGAAAACAAGGGGCGAGCTTATATAAGCGTTTCATTTATATAGTACGTTATTAAAATTTATAATTAATAATTACCTTTTTTAGTAAGAGTTTAACACTTAACTAATTTCAGCTTGATTATCAATTCCGTAAATCTATTTCGTTTATTTTAAATTTAAATTAATATATTGAACTATTAACTTATTTATAAACGGACTTAAAAATAAGTTAAATTTAAAATAAAAGAGTAAAAAGTAAGATAATTCTATATTTAATTCTATATTACCGTTCGATTAAAATTAATAGTTATACATTTAAGTTGAGAAATTTAATAGCCGAATCTTTTTTATTTTAAAAAGTCTTTATTGATTAAAAGTATAAATTTGTCTATTTTACAGCTTATATTTTTTTTGCTAGTTAGTATACGCTATAAAAAATTTTGTTTATTAAAGGTAATAAGTTAATTAAATATAAATTTAACCTAAAGTTAAATATATCACAGTTACTAAATTTAATAAATTATTTAAAATAGGAATAAATACATTTCTAAAATTAAAATAAAATTAAAGAGTATTAAATATATTTTACTAATTTTATTAGATATTTTTTATAAATTAATATATATATATATTTACTTTACGTTTCTCCATTTAAAAAAGTGTTTTTAAATTAAGAATTGCGTTATTATATTTCCTTATTAGTAAGAACTATTAAAGTTTTTGAGAAAATGTCGTCTATTTGCTCTAGAAATAATAAAATTTTTCAATTGCACTATTATAAATTCTTTAAGTTAAATTTAATAATAAATCGATTTACATTCGTACTTATACTATAACTATAGTTAATATTTCTATTTCTTACTCTATTTATTAAGTAACTATATAATAATTACTTTTATTAATATTGTTATATTTTAAACTATTAAATTTAGTAAGTAGATTGAATTTAAAATAAACTTAATATATTAAACTTTAACACTAAATTATTACTTTTTTTTTCAAACTAAGCTTTAATTTTTATTATAATTATAATACGTATACGTTCTAATCCAAAGCCTGTTTATTAATTTATATAGATATATTTTAACTATCATATTTAATAAGTTTATAAATCGTTTTATAGTATTAACTAAAATTCACTAGTTTTAGTATTTAGTTTATATATAATAAAAAAATATATTTTATATGGATTATATAAATGTTTTCTTTAAGTATAAGTTTAATTTTTATTTATACCAAAGGCGGTAATATATAACGTCGAGGAAATATGGGACTTTAATCTAGCCCTCTATTTAAATCGTACCTTTTATTTTTCGATTTTCTATAAATAAAATATCAGTTTAAGAAATTTAAAATATTGTTTTACTTATTATATAATTAAGAAGTGGTAATTAATTATAACAATATTTAAACTATATTAATTTAAGTTTTATATAGATTTTATTTAGGTATAGTACGTATTTTATTCGAGTATAATTATACCTCTAAGTATAAGTTGGTATTACTATAATCTGTTATAAAATATAAATGTATTTTTATATAAAGATAAGCTTTAACCATTCTAGCCTAGCTTTTATAATTGAAATAACCTGTTTTCATTGAATAGTAAGTTTAATGTAAGGTTAGCAACGTTTATCCTCTTAAAAATTATGAAAGTCGTTATTTATAAATGAATAAATTTTATTGATTTTAATAATAAATTGAATAAAATAAATAAAATCTAATTACAACGTACATTTAATATATTTTTAGTAAAACTTTAAATAAAACTCTAGATTTACTAATAAATATCAGTTTTAAATACGAGTTCAGAGTATATAAAAACGCATTTACTTATTATTAAATTTAATATACCTTAAATTCAAAAGTTATGTATTAACTCGTTTCTAACTATATATAAAATTATATTCTGTAATAATAGATACTATATATATTTACTCCAGATAATAAAAAAAGAAAAGAGATTTTTTAAACTATAAGATAATATATATATAAATTTAAACTTAATATTTTTAAAAAAAAATCTATTTCCCTAGCTTCAAATAAAATTATAATTATAAAATCCCCTTTTATGAAGTTTAATATAAGAATAAAAAGAATAGTTTAATTCGTTTATAAGAATTCAGATATATTAAGATTGAATAATATTAAAATTAATTCTAATACTATTATTACTTAAGAAATACAATCAAATAGTAAACCTTCTTAATAGAGCTTTACGTATAGTTAATAAATGTATTTTATTATAAAGTTAACCTATTATACAACATAGGCGAGTATAAAAGCTCGCCGATAATTTTTTTTAACATTTTAACCGTTTGACTTTTAAATATTATTTCTTAATGCTTATAGCATAAGACGTATTTTAAAAGAAACTGTAATAAATTTATCAATCTAGATTAAAATAATAAATATTAAAATTTAGTTATAAATATTATTATTTTCTTTATAGCATGTTCGTATTTAATTTTAAATATTAAATATAATAATAAATTCTCCTAAGTCGATACCGTTCTGAATTTGCGAAAATTAGTATCGACTAAAAAAAGAAATCGATTATCGAACAAATATTTAACTTAAATAGGCGAACGTCCTATATTTTAGATAAGGAAATTTAAAATATAATAGATTTATTACTTGTATAACGAGTTATGAAACGCATCTAGGTTAATTAACTATTTAAGATTATTAAATAGTAAAAATCATATAAAATATATGAAAGTAGAGGATAAAGTATTAATAACTGTTATAGAAAGACTTAAAGCTATTTAATAAATAATTTAAATTAATTCTAATTATAATTATAATATTCGCTACTGTGAATAGAAATATTTATATTCTTAATTTAATAAACTTTAGATTTAGGCTTTTTATAATAATTAGTATGATTAATATAAATAATGAAAAAGTAAAAAGTTGAATTAAATTTAATAAAAATATATATATATATATATATAGTATATAATAATATAAAATACAACACATAAAGTTTAAAATTATTATTCTATTTTATCATTATTAAAAATATCCTACTTTTGTTAATTTATTAATAACTTAATTTTACCTATATAAAAAGTCTTTTTATTCGAAAACGATTAAACGATAAATAATTTTTATATAATATAGATTAAGTACTTCGATAAATATATTTAATACGTAAAAGAGATATAAACTATGTTATTATTCTCGATGATTAGAAAAGTTAATATTTAATTAAATTTAAAAAACATTATAAAATTAAGAACTTATTAAATTTTTTTATATACGTCTTTTTAACCGGTTTTAATATTTTAAGTATTTTGTCTTTTTATAAGAAAATGCACTTATTCGTTATATATTTAGTATTTCGTACAATATTAATTATTTATAATATTAAAAAAAGGTTTACTATTAGTTATATAACGCGTTTAAAATTATAATAATGATCGGTAATATTTAATCCGACTTTATAAAATTGACATTATTTTATTCAACTTAATTACGTTTTTTCTAAATTAAAAGTCTTAGTTATATTTATATAGCCTCTTTATTATTTGATATTTTTAATTTTATTATTTTTTTTATTTTATAAAAATCTTTTAAACTATCACGGGCTAAGGCCTTTATTAGGGAATCAAGCTAGGCCGATTCTAGGGATAGATCTTTGTATATATAGCTAGCTACTTCTGCGCTTTTATTACGTACCGATTTAGTTTTTTAGATATTTTTTAATAAACTTAGTATGGTCTATATACTTAATTTCTACCTATATTACCTCTTATATATTAAGAATTTCCTTTTTCGTAAACTGTCCCTCCTAGTGAAAGAATTCGCGAATATTATTTACATATAACCTTGTTTTATTTATTATAAAAAATAAAAAATAACCTCCCTAGCAGGTTTTCCGCGCCGTTCGTAAGTTCTAAGAATATAATAATTATAACGCTTAAAAGATCGAAATAAATGTGAAACTTTATATTAACGATTTTATATTCAAAAACGTACGAAGGTAACTTTTTTCTATTTGAAAATCTTTGAATCGCTTTTTTTAAAAATTAATATTTTTAGTATATATATAAAAACCCTTAAAATAATCGAAGCCTGAAACCTTTTAAAAATATATCACTATTATATTAAACAAGCTGGATTTATACTAAAAAGCTAGTTAATATTTAATTTAACTACGATAACGTAATATTTAAATATTATTTAAATATATCTTCGCTTTTAAAATAGTTAATTTTAAATCGAAAAAAAATAACTGAATACTGGTAAATTTGTTTTATAAATTTCGAGTTTTAAGGTTAAAATAAAAAGATAGCTAAAGTATGAAAAGTAATTCGATACATATAATAAATTCGCGTAATTTTTCTACTATTCGAAAATATCGTTTTTAACGGCTTTAATATTTTTACAATTACTCGCAACTATTTTAAATTAAAGGTTTTATATAAGATATAAATCTTAATACTATATTTAGTGCCTAAATTTATTAAGACAAACGCGGTTATTAATTAAAAGAGTATTAATTAAAATATAAAAAAGGGGTAATTTCGAAAAAAATACCTAAAACCTCGCCAGACCGTTTATAAGCGTTAATCTAATAAAGTTTAATAAAATCTAAGTTATAGTTTCATTACTAAATTATTAAAAAGAAATAATAAAAGCGTATTAAAAAAGTACGAAAAAAAGTTTATAATAAATAAAGTAACTAGCGCGTAACTCGTTAAAAACGTACGTAACGTAACTTTCTGTAATTAGAAAAATTTTCGAAATAGATTTGTAAATATCGCTACCTTAAAATAAAGTCTTTAAAAGGGCGTTCCGAGCAAGATTGCATAAAATAAAGATTAGATCTAAAAAGGGGAGTAATATTACGAGTTAAAGCCCTTATTAAGAAATTAAGCTAGGTCGATTCCAGGGATAGATCTTTGTATATATAGCTAGCTACTTTTGCACTTTTGCTACATTTCGACTGCTCTCTTTAATATTTTAATAGACCTATTACAACGTATATCTCTAACTTCTACGTATGTAGCCCGTTAAAAAATTATTATTTAATATTATAACAGAAACGTTAACGTATTATATAAGCAACTAGCACATTTCAGCGAGTGGAATACTTTTAGTAAATTTTAATAACAACTTTAAATAAAACAACTATAATACATTAAATCAATTTAAGCTAATCGGATTTCTTATAGTTAAAAGCTTTTATTTACTTTCTATTAATACGCGTATTATATTTAAGCTTACTATAAATGTTATATTTTTATTATTCACCTAACTCTTCTTATAATAACCCCTTTTAGCCGTTACTAGCTACTATTATTTATTTCTACTCTTCTTTGTAATTATAAAAGCTTATACTTTTTTGATAGTAAATATCTTTCCTTTTTTAAAAAGATATATTTTTACTTTGTCATTGTTTATTAAAAATATAATTCGTTTCGCGTAATTAAGTAACTTTTTTCAAAAAAGCGTAATTTTGTAAAAAATTAATGAAAAACTTTTTTTTTAAAAATTAACCAATTTAACAGTTTTTAGTAATAAATTACGCTTATAGTTTTTAATCTTTTTTTATAAATAACGTTTTTACTTCATTATTTCCTAAATATTCCTAAAAGTTTTCGCAGGTGAAAAATGACTAAAACCGGCAAAGGTTAACGGGATAACGGTCGACGTAAATATAATTAAAGAAATGTCGAAATCGGATAAAAACGTAATTAAAATCAAATAAAACAAAACTCATTTTTACAAATCCGGATTTAATAATATTGATTACTGGAATAACTTTAAACGCGTCGTAAAAACCGGCGATAAAATCTTTTATAATAATATAAATAATGTAACGTCGTATATAACCCTTAAGATATAATAAATACACGCGCTGTGATATAAAATAATAAAATATATCGAAAAATTAAAACGAATAAAAAAATAAGTAAGCGTATAAACTATAACGTACTATATAAGGTCGTCGGATACACAAGCTCGTCGAACACTTTTTAGCATTTCGTAATATTAGACTTAGATCACTTGATTATAATATATTAAATTAATTTAACTTAATCGGATTCGTTTTCATTAAACGTATATATTATTTTATTATAAGTATACGAATCATGTTTAGGCTTGCCGTAAATGTTATATTTCCGTTTTTTCGTCGTAACCTTTTTACAATAGTTACCTTTAACCGTTATTGGCTGTGTTTTTCCTTTATCTCTTTTTTAATTAGGAAATTTTTTTTGTATAATAAACATTCTTTTTTCCTTAAAAACGTTTATTTTTAATCCGTCGACCTTTGCTTAAGATATAGTTCGTTTTATATAATTAGGTAATTTTTTTTGAATAAGAGTAATTTCGTATAACAGGAATAAGTTATTTTTTATTAAAAGATTAATCAATTTAATAATTTTTATCGGCGAATTACCTTAGTCATTTTTTAATTTTTTTAAATTTTTTTTAAATATTTATAAAAAGTTTCGTAAGCAGAAAACGAATAAAACTAGCCGGGGTTAATGGGGAGATCGTTAGCATAGATATAATTAAAAGATTTTCGAGCTCGAAAAAAACGTTAATAAAATCGAATAAAACGAGGTTATTTTCGTAAATCCGAATTTAATATTAACGAACGTTATAATAACTTTAAATATATCGTAAAAGCTAGCAAGGAATTTTTTTTAGCGATATAAATATAATAACCTCGTATTAAATTTTTGATATATAATAAATAAGCGCGTTTTAAAAGAGAAAAATAAGATATATTAAACGGTTAGAATTTATAGTATAAATACGCGGATATGTAAAGTGTAATAATATTGTAATTAAGGTAATATTCTCGAATTGTATCGAATTTTATCGAATAATGCTTTTTGTAACTATTAAAAATGAAAGAATTTGAATTTTTTTTACGCGTTCGAATATTTTAATTAAAGTATTAAACCTATTTTAAATTTAATTCGTTTCTTATAACATTATTATTACTTAATATATTTTTAATCGGTTATTAATAATAAATTATTACGGAATTAGAACTTCGAGTAATCTTTCCCTGTTATAATTCTAAATAATAGTATAGTCTAACTTTAAAAATTAATAATTTAAATAATTATAACCTATGTTATATTCTCTTTCTAACTCTATTTAAGGTTTTTATATTTTTTAGTACTAATAATTATTATACTCGTTATTATAAAACCTTATTAAGAATTTAATTTTATCAAAATTATAAATATTTCTTTTATAATGCTGTATTTTACGAAAATAACTCGAATAAGTTCGAATTATTTACGCAATGTTCTTATATTTTTGTGTAATATCTTGTAATAATCGATTTTTTAAAATAAACGCGTTTTAAAATTTTTTTACGGTTTACTAAAGTTCGACGCCTAGTTAATTTCAACGCGGTCCGTGACGTATTAAGTTAATAATAAATTCGTTATATTCTTAATATGTTAAAGCTAGATAAAAAACGTCCATATATTTAAGTTAAAGTTTCAGTCGATAATAAATTCCTTTTCGATTACCGTTAATTTTCGCAAATTCGAGATAGTATCAGTTTAAGAAGGTTTATTATATATTCGGTTTTATAAAATAAATAAAGCTATGTTATATATAATATCAAGTTATTTAAAATTAACTTTTTAGTTATAATTTTTTACTTAAATAGCTAAGTTTATTTTCTTTATACGGCGCTTTATATTGTAATTATTAAAAAATACGTAATTAAAAATAAGTAATAAAAATAGCTAAAATAATGTTTGATAAGTTTATATATCCGACGAGCTTATATAGTACGTTAATAATATCGTTAATTTTATAATAATTTTCATAATTATTGAAAATAAAAAACATTTCGAATTGTTAATAACGTACTACATAAGCGAACTAAATATATAAACGAACCGAATAGATTTTAACACCCCGTAATAACTAATCCAAATAACTTAACTAACAACATATTAAATTAATTTAAATTAACTACATTCTTTTTTATTAATAGTATATATAGCTTTAAAATAAATACACGCATTATATTAAAGTTTGTTACAGACGGTATATTGTCATTTTTTCTTCTAATTCGTATACGACGGCTACTATTCACAGTTATTAACAGCGCGTTTTTACTACCACCTTTTCTAGTGGCTAAAAAAACTTATTTATTTTATATAGTAAATGTTCTTTTTTGATTAGAATATTTTATTTTATCAATTTATATACGTAAGGTCGAATTGTTGCTCTAATAAATCCTACAATACCGCGACACGCCCCTTCGACGCGCCTTAAAACAAAGCTCTACAGCCTTGCTCGGCAGCTTTGCAACGCGCTCTTTATCCTTTCCAATACGCCTTATTTTACGAATATCTTCCACGTATTAAAGCCGGATGAAAAACCCTCGCGTATATGGGTTAGGAATTTGGTCGAGTATAGGTATTTAATCTGTCGGCTTTAATTTTTACAGAATGAGGGTAATATTAACTTAGACGCGTTAAGGGTTAGTCGGTTGTATATAAGTTAATAAGAAGGAATGGTAATATAACGTCCGTAATAAGACTTAATATAATGCGTACATTTATCCTAGATCTATATATACGGTTTGCAATAAAGCATACGATTGATTTTAATTAATTTAATATGTTATAGTTAAGTTATTTGGATTAGTTATCGCGACGTGTCAAAATTCATTCGGTTCGCTTATGCGTTCAGTTCGCTTATGTAGTACGTTATAGGTTTTAATATATTTATCAACATATTTAATTTATTTTTAAGCTAGTTTATTTATAGTTTAACCGTTTCCGTTTATAGTAACTTTTAAATTAAATATAAATAAGCTGTTAATAAATTAAAAATTTTTTATTATAATCAAAATAATAAATAAAAGTAGAGTCTAACTTTAAAAATTAACAACATATATTATTCTAAAATATTTTCGATTTTCTTACTAGATTTAATTAAATCTTCTATAATTTTTTAATATTAATAGTAACTATACCGGTTATTATAAAGACTTTATTAAAAATTCCCTTTTGTCGAAATTATAAATATATTTTTTATAATATCGTATTTTATAATTATAGCCTAAATAAATTTAAATTATTTACGAAATAACTCTATATTTCCGCTTAAAACTTTATAATAATTTATTTTTTAGTTTAAATATAGTTTAAATTTTTATTACCGTTAAATAAAATTAAATAGTTAATTAACTCCGACGCGTCCCGTTACGCATTGGATAAATAGCAAATTCGCCATATTTTTAATATATTATTACCAGATAAAAAACGTTCGTATATTTAAATTAAAAATTCGTTTAATAATCGATATTCTTTTATCGGAGATAATTTTTGCAAAATAAAAGTAATATTAGTTCTAACGTATTTACCATTAGATCGCGTCTTTAAAATAGAGCATAAAATATTATATATTAAACTAAGCTTTTTATAATAAAATTACGGGTCTCTTTTTCAATCTAAACAGCTAGGTTTATTCTCGTTTTTTATAAAGCGTTTTATAAAATTAATATTAAAGAATAAATAATCAAAGATAGATACTTAGAATAAATTAAAAAAAATATTCCGCTCGCTTATATATACCGTTCGCTTATATAGTACGTTTTTTACAAAAATAGTAAAATAGTTTACTTATGAACATAATCAAATTACTAATTTTTTTTCAAGAATAATTTATTATTTTTATATAATATTATTTTCTTTTTATAAACTGATATAACTAATTTTACATACCGAATTATGTTATTAATAACTCTTATAAAAATAAAAGTATAAGGTTTTAAAAATTAATAATTTTATAGTTATAATAAAAAGAATACTCATAAATAATCGTAACTAAAAGCTGCCGAAAGTAGTCGTTATAAAGAAATTAAAGCGAAAGAATAAAAGTATAACGTTTGTAATAACTTCAGATATAATATGCATATAGATAAAAACATAAGTTTGTTTAATAATAAAAGAGAAAGGTATAAAATATATAGCTAATAACGGCTTTATTATAATAACTTATTTATTTAAGTTAATATTACTATTAAAATTTAAATATTTTATATTATTATTAGCTTAACGTTTTTTTTAAACGAGTCGAATATTATAGTAAGTCGGATATTTATTTTTGATTTCGCGGCAATAAAGTGGAATTAAATAACTATAATATATTAAATTAATTTAAATTAATCGGTTTTTTTATTGTTAAACGTTTTTATATTTTTCTTATAAGTACGCGTTTTATGTCCGGGCTTGCTATAAACGTTATATTTTCGTTTTTTTACTTAAATCTTTTTACGATAATTGCTTTCGATTATTACTAGTTACGATTATTTATTATTATTATTTTTTATAGTTACGAAAGTTTATGCTTTCTTTTTAATAAGTGTTTTTTTTTGAAAACGCTTATTTTTACTTTTCCAGCATTTATTAAGAATGTAGTTCGTTTCGCATAGTAAGTCGTATTTCTTTTAAAGAAAAACGTTTTCGTATAATAATATTAAATTATATTTTATTAATAAATTAACCAATTTACTTATTTTATTAGCGAGTTACTTTGGTAATTTTTAGTTTTTTTTTATAAATATTACTTTTATTCAATTATTTTGGTAATAATTTAAAAGTTTTTATAAGTACAGAAATAGTAGAATTAATAAAAGTAAATAAAAAGACGGTCGATATAAGTATAATTAAAGTTTTTAACTCGGAAAAAACGTAATTAAGATTTCATCAAATAAGTTCCGTTTTCGCGAATCCCGATTTAATATTATTGGTTATTATAACGGTTGTAAACGTATTACGAAAACCGGCAATAAAACTTTTTTTTATAATATAAGTAACGTAATATCGTATAAAACCTTTAATATATAACGAATAAACGCGTTTTAACAGAGAAAAATAAGATATGTCAAAAGATTAAAGTAAATAAAAAAAATAAGCGGGTGTATAAAATGTAGCAATATCGTATTTAGCGTAATATTTTTAAAATTTATCGAATAATTATTTTCGTAATTATCGAAAATAAAAAACGTTTTAATTTTTTCGTATGCGTTCGAATTTATTAATCGAAATATTAAATACATTTTAAACTTAATTTATTTATCGTTTAACTATTTTCTTTTACAGTAATTTTTTAATTAAGTTAAAATAGGTTATCGGCGAATTAACGAAAAAGGTAGTTTTTTTTTAGTAAAAATAATAAATAAAAATAAGGTTTAATTTTAAAAGTTTATAATTTATATTGTTATTAATTATTTCCGATTTTCTATTATATTTATTTAAGTTTTTACACTTTTTTTAATAATAATAGTTATATCGATTACTGTAAAAATATTATTAAAACTTTTATTTCGTCGAAATTATAAATAAATTTTTATACTACTGTATTTTACGATTATAATCCGAATAAACTTAAATTATTTCCGAAATATCTTTAAATTTTTATTATTATTTAATAATGTTAGTTACTTAATTAATTCCGACGCGTTTCGTAATGCGTTACGTAAGTAGTAAATCCGTTATATTTTTAATATATTAATGCCGGAATAGAAACGATTACGTATTTAGGTTAAAAATATATTCGATAATCGATTTTTGTTTCGGTCACCGTTAAATTTCGCGAATTTGAAATAATATCGGTTCGGAAGAATTTGCTGTTATATCGGTTTTTTAAAGTTAATAATATAACGTTATATATAAAATTAAAACATTTGAAATTAAGTTTTTAATTTTTTTTTCGCCTAAATAGCTAGGTTTATCTGAGTTTTTTTTGTATAGCGTTTTATAATATTGATCTTAAGAAATAAATAATTAGGGATAAGTGGTTAAAATATTAAAAAAAGTGTTCGAATCGTTTATATATTCGACTTATTAATGAGATACATTATAGTAATTACTTTAATTTAGATAGTTATTAATATATATTAATATTAACTAGTTTATTATAATTATACAGTTGTATAAATTATATATAAATAATAGCGCGTTAAAAAGATGGAAGGTAAGAGAGAAGTCCGATTTAATACCTATCTCTTAAGTACTTTAAATTACTTTAATTATATTAAAATTTTTATAAACATTAATTAAATAATTATATTAACTGCTATTAAATTTATTTTAAAGCTTATAGTTTAACTCGTAAATTATTAATTATGTTATACTTAATTATAATTTATTTATATTTATAATACTATTAACTAGCAAGTTATATATCTTGTAATTTTAGAATAGTAACTACTGATACCCGATATATCTTTTAGTATTTAGAAATAACATCATAGGTTATTCGTTAGTAAAAGTATATTAGTCGATTTTTTGCGCACTAGACTAACGTTCGATTATTCATCTTATCCGACTTCCACGTAGATGCAGTTATCCAGTTAGGGGTTACGATTGTTCCTTAGGTGACGTGGGTTTTTAAGACTTACCTCGTATCGCAGAAGTGCGTGAAATGATTACGGGAGGAGTTTACGGTACCGTATTTACTCGAGAAATTGACCTAAAGCTAATGTATGCCAAGACGCTCCACTACCTAGCTTCCCCAGACGGAACAGTTTTCCCTTTTTATTTTGAGATGTGCTATTTCTGCAGTGGCCCCACTTCCACTTGGCATCCACGTGGCACACCTGTTAATTCGCACCTAGTGTTTCCTCCAACACCCTCTTATGCAAAACACTAGCAAATCACACCTATTTTTCATCAATTTATCAAGCTGTACCCTTATTATTGGCAAGACTTGCAATTAAACTTTAGCTATATTATAATAATATTTCTTAAAATCAACGCATTTTAAAACGTTGCAACATTTCTGCACCGCTTTCTTCAGGATTCGGGAATCTCCGCCATGGCGGCGAGATATGGCGGAGTGACGGTGTTGTTGTTGCTGCTGCTGCGAAGCTTTGAAATATCAAACTAAAATTGAGTTGCCATTGCAATTGCAGCTGCATACAATTATGATGCCAGGTGGCGGCCGGGTAGCAGGTGGTGTGAGGTGTACAAAGTGGGACCACTGCAGAAATAGCAAAAGGTTCACTGCAGAAATAGTAAATCCCTTATTTTATTCGTTGTTCTATTTATAACATCTAACTCACTTTTGAAGAAAAAGGGATAGCTTTTGGCCTTAAGCTTATTTCGTTCGATTAGCCTGTCTTGACCTGCATTAGCTTTAGGTCAATTTCTCGAGTAAATACGGGTAGCTCCATCTTCCCGTCACGCTTGGTATGTCGCCGGTCGGCGGGATCACGCCAACCCGCACCCAGCACCGGTCACTTACTTGCCCTTATGCCCCCGCTGGAATGGGCCCGTCAAAGAAGTCGGAGCAGAAAGAAGCACTCCTGTCCGACGGATTGATCCACTTACTTGGCAGCCGTCGATGCAGATATTGAGTCAACGTCTTTGCGGGTGGAGTGCTGCATCGTGCGTCTACAGGTGACTTAGCGTCCACCGCACCGAAATAGTGGCGTCTGTAGGAATGCCTTCGCCGTGATGTTGTCACATCTGCGCTCGAATTAGCCCCCAGGACACAATCCAGCCACCACCGACATGAGGCGCCGGAGAAACGCCAGTGGCACGCACGGGCCGAATCGTGCTCAGACGGCATCACTCTCGCTTACTAGATACGCAACTTTTCTGAGCGACAGAAAATGGCTGCATTGTTGGATCAGTGTTTTATCCGTGCTGATCCCAACGGGTGAGTGCTTACTAGATGGGATACGTACTGAGTCGATAGGGATTCCGCCAGAGCTATTACCCTGAACACATTGCCTGTCTTTATGCACCACAGCGGCACGACCACCTTGTGATGCCTGACTCCGAATCCGAAGCACCATACTCATTCCAGACACACTGGCGGCCTATCCCGGAGTTCATATTCAGCTGACTCCGACTTTTACCCAAAGAAGCAATTTGCAGACAAAATGTCGGACACGGGTACCACCCGCGCACCTGAGGCAATGTCTAGGCAAGAGATTGTGTACTCTGATTCTAACAGGGTTCATGTTATATCACATCAAGCTCCAGCCTGTTGATACTCTGGTACCAATCTTGGGCGTGACTCCGTCCTGACTTAGACTTTCCAACACTGTTTGCGGGTTGCGGACCATTGCCCATTCCAACCCCTTTGTGGCTGATCGACCATGGCCTCGCATATACAGATGGGAGTAACGCCCTTCAGCTTGTTGTTTGACCTTAGCAAGATGGGCTGGGCCTATGTGATGCTATGTCTTGTGGGTGCTCATCTAACCCACATTGCAAGACGCTGGCCGAAAACTGCTGACGGGAACGTAACTGGCAGGTAGTTGTCTACGCATGCGTACGCTGTGCATACCATCTCCTTTTCCACCCCCTTGCAAAGTATCCTGGGCCAAAACTTGCTGCTGTGTCTAACGCATGGTATGCGTATCATTGGTGAGTTCGTCTTGAACAGCCACAACAAGGACCCTGACGACGGGCTAACGGGTGCTAACTATGAAAGGATCACGGGAAGATATCCTTGGGCAATTGAGCAGGCTTTACAGGAATATGGTCAGTCATCGAGGCGACATTTTATATTTTCGCAATGCCATAGTCTTCTGTCACAATATTTGACCGCCAGAATCGCTTATTACCAATAGGCATGGCTTCGAGTGTGAAGACTTCCCTTGCAGCATGGGCTTTCAATGATAGACCAGCGTCTTATATATTTTATAGGAGATATTGTCCGAATTGCTCCAAACGAAGTTGTATTTTTGAACCCGAATGCTGCAGCTGGTAAGACATACCCCCACCCCTTTTCTCTCTTCCCCCCTTTTTATCGGTTCGCGAATATTCTTACTGATATATTTCAACTCTGCGCAGATATTCATGGCTCCCATATACGGAACAAAGAACTCTTCGTCAAAACCAATTTTCAAGACATCGGTGCTGGGGATGGCGGCATTTCCTGGGAAAAAGATCCCGTGCGACATCGTGAAGTCTCCAAAAGACTCTCACCGGCGTTTAGTGCTAAATCTATCAAGGCCAAAGAGTCTACTCTCCAAAAGCATGTTGACCTGTTCATAGACAGAATGCGTACCTATGGCGGTCAGAGCCGTGGTGTGGAACTGAAAACAGTGAGTGTCCATTCAGACCGCCAAACCGTGCTTGAGTTGACTATGCGCCACAGTGGACCGACTGGCTGGCCCTTGATATCGCTGCGGACTTGGCTTATAACCGTCAGCTGCACCAAGTGAAGCTTAGTAGGTTGCCTGGGGACCATGGTTGTTCGGCTACCTTCTAACTGTCATTTTAGTGAATTCATCAGAGCTGCTCGACTCCATCAACGGAGTCAATTTCTTTGGGACGATGAACCAGATTATGAAAAAATTCCCCCTCTTGACACCACTCATGTTCTTGGTCATCCCAGTCTCGGTCATACGCAGCCTGCCCCGGGTCCTGGCGCTGAACAGCAAGGAAGTGCAAGCTCGCATTGAGCGTCGTGGCAAGACCGAGCACCTGGACTACTTCGAGCAGCTCTGCCCGGAAGATGGCGTCGTTCCAACGGACAAGAAGCACAGAGCTCATCTGGAACAAGTTGCGGGTCAGCTCATGCTGGCTGGTTTCGACCCCATCGCCAACCAGTTCTACTCCACCATCTACTTCCTCACACAGGAGCCTCAGGTTTTCTCACTCCTGAAGAAGGAGATCAGAGACACGTTCAAGAACTATGACGATATCAATCCTGACGGGTTGGCCCCTTTGAGATTTCTTCATGCCTGTCTCCAGGAAACACTGCGCCTACACACCAATGCCTCGTTTGGCATGCCGCGCATCAGCCCCGGCGCAAAGGTAGACGGGACATACGTACCCAAAGGAGTATGTGTGCATCCGCAACTTCTCATCCAGCTTTATCCTATTCGGCCTGGGCTTGTGTTCGTTTTCTGTGCTAACCTCAACTTTAGGTAGTCTGCCAAATAGCCAATTTTGCCGCTGCCCATTCGCCTCGCTACTTCAAAGAGCCACGCAGATACCAACCGCAGCGCTGGCTACCTCCCACCCATGCTCACTATGACGAGGCGTTTCGGCACGACCACCTCAAGGGTTTTTGGCCGTTCAGCCAGGGTCCCCGCATGTGTCCCGGCAGGGAGTCGGCATGGGTTCAGACAAAGCTCTTCATAGCCAAGGTTGTCTGGAGCTTTGACTTGGAGATGGTTCCGGGGCAGGATTACGACTGGGAGAGAGACATGAAGCATTACAGTATGTGGCAGAAGCCAGAACTGTTCGTCAAGTTCATTCCCGTCGATGGAGAAAAGCGGAGGGAAGTATCGGGCTTGTAGGGATTCTTATTGAAGGAAACGCAATCCCGCCCTCTGTGGACTGCTTGGTAGTGGATGAAGACCGGGTTGTATCCTTGGTTCTCTAGCTGGTATGGCTACGATGGTCAGCCTGTGCAGATTGCATGCTTCCCTGTTCATTAGCTTGTTGATATAGCCGACACGGCCCCCCGGCAGCGGCTGAGTCACCTTTACGCCTCTGGCGCCTCTTTCAGCTCCAATTTGACCTCTGCAATACAATTTATGAGATGCTGAGCTACGAGTCCAAAAACATGGAGCCAGTGAGTTTTGATAGCAAATCGCCAGAACCCCACTCCGACCCTGACTAAGCTGGTCATCGATCGCTCTAATTATACCTCCGCTATCAAAGCGTCTTCGTCCCGTAATGACCGCCAACGATTTGTCGCATCGAGAAGCTCGCAGCAGCCCTTTAGCAAGAACCCCCATTTGTTCATGAAGCCAGGTGTCATCTCCCAACCCTCTACAGACCACGGATCTTTCCAAATCAGCAATCCTTTCGGCTCAGACCCCACCATCTCTCCGCATATCCCACCGCAGAGATCAATGTAGAGCTCGTCCATGTCGAAAGTGCCGGCTTGCAGGATCATGTTGTCTCGCAAGGTCGGATCAGGGACGAGGTCAATTACGGGATCGTGTGGTGTACACAGCTGAAGTTCTGTCGGTTGTAGCGTATGTTGAGCCCCCGGCGCCGCAGGAAATAATGGCATCCTTTGCCAATGCCATTCGCACTCATCCGACATGAAGCCATCCATAGACAATATGAGCATGTTAGTCCGAATGCCCCGTAGCAGGTTGAATTGAATAATTGGTATGAGATGGTCTCTGGAAAGCGGGAAGCTCGAGGCGGCTACGCCAAGCACCTTGTTGCCCCAAAGATAGCAGACTGGGCCCGTTGAGAGAAAGATGGCGCGTTCCGTGGTGGAACTGCCAGCAGTGGTTGCGCGGAACGCCTCCCCGCGTCCTTGCCTATGGTAAACGAGTTTGGCATTTCCTGGCTGGCCGATGGCACTCGCAATCAACGGCTTTTGGGCATTCCCGGCTTTCCGTCGCCCTAGCTTCACCTCAGCGAGTGCGTAGCAAAGGGTTGCTGTGAGCGGGACTTACGGTGCGCTCGCACATTCAAGCGGGTTTGAATCCTACGTCTTTCTTTGGCGTCCTTGAGCCCAGTCCAGTCATCTTGGGGACCTTCGGCCTGGGATCGGCATTAGTCGACGCATATGGACGCGTGATACCATACTCACACAGACAACGATCGGCATGTTTGTCGGGTTGATGGTGGAGATCAAGTCGGAGTCGAATGTGCCGCGCAAGATTCAGCTGTCATGCAGCCAGCTTACATCCGGCGAAACGTGGCTGAGGATTTGGTGTGGTAGCACAATTTCGTGCCACCTGAATGGCCGCCCCTTTCATGCATATTTACCATGCAATGTGCTTACAGCGTGCGACAAGGGTGTTGGTCTTGGCAACTGCTTGCACGGCCCGAAGCGGAATGCGCTATGGAGTCTGTGTGCCATTTTCCCTCCCAAATTCTACATGCAGAATGCTTACCTCGATGGTAAGGCTCCCATCAGATGACAACGACCTCAGGGCGGTCAGCGTGCCGAGGTGGTTGGGCCTTCCTTTGTTCTTACAACTGAGGTGCAAAACAAAACGCAAATCTGCGATTTTCCTGCAAAACTCTATTATTTGAAAATTTTATAACTAATTTTTTTTTAACAAAAAGTAAAACACGTCTCTAAACATATAGTAAGATTTAAATAAAAAATTCTAATATATTAAAAACTTTTAACATATTTAAATAATTATAAGGCGATTACTATTATTTAAAGAAATTAAATATTTTAAATATAATGTTTTACATATAAATATATCGTAAAACTTGTACATTAAAATATGAGTAATAGTTAATTACTTATTATAATATATAAATAATAAATAAAGATTATATCTTCTTAATATTTTAAACACTATATAAAATTTTATATTTAGATGTTAGAATTATGCTAATTATATACTAGTAATTAATTATATATTTTATTACATGGTATGTTTTGTAGTAAAACTGGCTCTTTGCTTTTTTTTTCTTTTTGCCCACCGATTGTAGATGCCGAATGGAGGCAGGATAAGAACCGTGACCCCTTTGTATTAAATGCCTCTACCACCGCCCGATGTGAGCTTAACCATAAATGACATTGCATTATATGTACAGCAATAGTCACCATAACAGCCAGTTTTCCTTCGCATTGGAACCAGTATGCCATTAATATCTCCAAGGTACTTCCTGGAGTACTTCCGATCCCAACTGTTCACCTCCCTTCCCCGCCAATTCAACAGCTTCACCGGCCAGACTGTGATCATCACTGGCTCCAATACCGGCCTAGGACTAGAAGCAGCGCGACACATCGTTCGCCTTGACGCTTCGAAGGTCATTCTGGCTGTGAGAGATGCCTCGAAGGGTAATTCCGCCAAGAGATCGATTGAGGAGAGCACGGGACGGCTTGATATTGTCGAAGTCTGGCCCCTTGACCTCTCCAGCTTCCAGTCTGTGAAAAGCTTTGCCAAGCGAGCTACTGGGCTCGATCGGCTAGATGTGGTCGTGGAAAATGCTGGAAAATTGACTCATGACTTCTCCATAGCCGAGGACAACGAGTCAACTATCACAGTGAATGTCGTCAGCACAATGTTGTTAGCTTTGCTGCTCCTCCCAAAGCTACGCGAAACCTCGCAGCGGCTCGACAAGACTGCGGTACTCACCTTCACCGGATCTTTCGTTCACTGGTTGACTAACTTACCGGAACGCAAAGAAGAAAGGATCCTGGAGGCGTGCGCTATTAAGGAGAAAGCGCGTATGCGCGACAGGTACCCACCGAAACAACCCCGCCTCGTTATATGCGCTAAGCTGAGCGATCCAGATACAACATCTCGAAGCTGCTTGAACTGTTGGCAGTTCGAGAGTTAGCCAACAAGCTGTCTGCATCAACAAAGCCTGGAAAGGTCATCTGCTCCATCTTAAATCCAGGCACAGTTGTAACTGAGATTGACCGAGAAGGCCACGGGATCCGAAGTGCTCTGTTCCAAGTCTTCTTGAAGATAGTTGGTAGGAATGCGGAAGAAGCTAGTCTCACCCTCGTGCATGCTGCCCAGGGTCTCGAGGAGACTCATGGTCAGTATCTGGACGATTGCAAGGTGGGCTCGTAAGTTTCCACACATTCCACAGCATACCGAGTTTCCCAGCTGACAGGACTAGAACTTCAGTTTTCGTGCGGAGTAAAGAAGGCCTCGAACTTCAGAAGCGATTCTGGACTGAACTCGTTGAGAAGCTTGAAGCTATTCAACCTGGGATCGCTGGAAATGTATGACACAGACGAGATACATCACCAACTCACTGGTCGAAGGCGAGATGCCCAGGGGCAACGTCTGAGAAAAGACTGCATCTACCAAGATGGCGGAAATACCCGTTCTTCTCATGATCCAAATAGTCGCCTTGGGAGGTAGTTCTCGGCTTTTCTTCAGCCTAGCTATATGTGTATCTGGCCCTTTATTCTTGTCCGAACGCCTTGAAATTTGTGTACATATCCCACAGTGTGACGCTCCAAGTCCAGTGAAGGGTCTCGACGCTTACGATTTTTCTGCGCGGGCAGCGATTAACTTGTAAGCATCACTTCTCTGCAGAAGAATCAGTCTGCCCCTCATACTTCCAACAATGGCAAATACTTGGTGGCTGGGTAATCTACCTATACCTACCCATCAAGGCACTTATTCAGGAGACCCACTGATTAACTCAGTGCCTTGGTCGGTATACAAACTGAACTTACACGTGTGCTTGTATAGCACGCTTATTTACTCAATTTTCCCAATGTTGCTTGCTCATCATCTGCCTAGGGAGCATTTCTCACTCTAGCCCGTTCTGCGGCGATTCAGGCTGTGCTCCGTTTGTGGATCCCTTGCTTCCCTGGACACACCTATTTGTAGATAACTTTCCTGGCGACCTTCTTATTCACAAACTGCCACACGAGGCCATGCACAGTCAGGGCCCTACCATCCGGGACCAACCACCAAAACACCCACTTTTTGCCCTATAAGAGATATAAGTCAAAAAAGACGCCTTTTGAACGCCCGTTATTGAGTTAAACAGCCGTTTGCTTAACAATTCCCTGTATTCAGCTGCCCTGTGGATTTCAAGTCTGACCTAGTCCTTAGGGGGTTATATTAATATCAAATATGCGAAACGTTCCTTAATGCCAACCGTATAATTAGGTGTAATAGTTAACTAGGCTTGCCGGTCTTCAAAGAAGTTAATTTCGCTGCCTATCGCCATAAGATAATTACTAAGTAAGTTAGCCCCCCGGTCAACGCACCCCCCCTCAACGCCCCACCCCCAATTTGAGGCTATCGCCAAACCATCTATATACTTTAAAAATTAATAACTCAACAATTAATTAAGCAACCCCCTTCGGTTTTTTGCGAAATCGCACTATTATATAATCAGGATTATCAGTATAATACTCGTCTTTTTCCCATTTTTTATCTTGGGCTTCGTTTTACGGAATAACGGAAAAAAGTTCTTACGCTTTGCCTTTTAGCCCGGCCTTTACTTACCTAAAGTTTTTTAGCCGTACGAATTTTTGATTAGGGTTAGTTTCCACCTTTTTTAATTTTTTCGGACGTATTTTTTTAAGGGTTAAAGTTAATTAGCTATTGTGATTTTCGAAAGCGGTTAATTCGTTATTAAATACGTTAAATATTTTACGTATTTTGCGGAACAATAACCGAACGATAAATTTCCCGAAAATTGGGTCGACCTTAATTAAGGTTATTTTTAGTTTTTTCAGATTTTTTAATAATTTAAATATATTAAAATTTATTAAAGCGATTAATTCGAGAAAATCGGGGTATTATGGGATAATAGCTAACTTTATAACCGGTTTATTTCCCGACTTTTCGTTTTTTTTTATATATAAATTTTTTAAAACCTTATTCCGATTAATAGGTTATATACTTAAAACCTTAAAGCTTATTTTGATATATCGTAAAATTTTTATAATTTTATTTTAGGCTTTAATAAACGTTTATAAAAAATCCGTTTTATTTGTTACTTTTAAAATTTTTCCGTAATAACGTTTCCGGAATTAATAATAATACCTGCGCTTTAGAACGGAAAAAATACCCATATCAAACGGCTACCATACGTACGATAAATATAAAGGCAAAAAAAACGATATAAATTTTATTAATTAGGTAAATCCATATAAATTTTTTAATAATATAACTATTATAACCGTTAATAATAAAAAACTTTTATTTCCGCGGGTTAGCAGGTTTGGTATAAGAGATAAATATTTTTCGCAATTATTTTAACCTAATATCGGTATTAATTTAATTATTTGAAAATATCGTAAAGTACCAATTTTTATATAGTTAATTTTCCGTATTAAGAAATTATTATTATTATACGTTAACGTTATTAAATATAATTAACGGAAAAAAAACGCGTTTATTTGCGTTAATATAAGTTATAACGGATATTTAAAAACGTTAAAAAATATTTTTTAAAAAAATAAATTTCTTAAAAGTTTTACTAAATACGAAAAAATTTTGTCCTATACTTTTTATTACCCCGAATTCGTCCGCGTTATATTTATTCCGGAAATATATTTTCCATATTTCCGGCAGAATTAAACGGTTAAATAATACGATATATATAACCTTAGTAACCCCGTTTAAACGCCGATAATTAACGGCTTAACCCTTAAAAATCTTAAATTTTTAATAACGTTAAAAAAATTACGTTACTTATTTTTTTCCTAACCGTTCGCGGTTACCAGAATTAATAAAAAAAATATTATGCGTACGTACGGAATCGGGAATAAGGAAAAACGTATTTAAGCTAGTCCTAAATTACGACTTATTTAGTTAAATAATTTTCCAAAACTTTAAATATTTTTTAACGGTTTTCGTTACGCTTTTCCCGGGTTTATATACCCTTAATTTTGCGACGAAAATAAATACATTCGACCTAATATAATTTGGAGGCGGTTCGGATAAACCTTTCATTTACGATCTCGTTAATCGCCTTCGTAATACGTAATTAAGCGGCAAGACTTATATCGTTAAAATCGCCTGATTCTGGAGATTAAGAAGGTATAATTTGTTTTCTAAGGAGACGTTGTTTTGATGGAGATATATATATATGAAGTTAGGGTTAGTGCGTTGGGTGTCTCGAAAATTCGGTGGGGCGTTGAGGGGGTGGTGCGTTGACCGGGGGGCTAACTTAACATATAACAGGCCTAGGAGTATAGTACTAAGTAAAATAAAATTTCCCGACATAAAGAATAAGTATTTTATTTTTTTTTTAAAAAAAATAAAGTTGTAAAATATAAATTATGTTATTAAATGTAAGTAATCTATTAAAAGTAGCTAGATATCCACGTTTAAAATTTCAAAAATTATAATTTGAGGTAATGCAAAAGATGTCATGACTTAATAAGACATAATATTTCAATCATACGGCTGAAATTGGAGATGTACCAGTTCTTAAGTTAGCTGAGTGTTAAAGGAGAACAGCTGTTTGTAGTATTATTTTCAGCATAGTTAGGAGACCCTGGAAGAAAGGCGTCTCGATGTAAGGTATTAGATTAGCGCGCTCTTGACGTCTAGGCAAATCCGAGATGTCCTTGAAGTGGTGACGGCAATGACAGCTTCACCTACGGAAACACCGTCACCTGGGAACGCAGATATAGCGACTCGATTCCCTTGAATTTACCTTCAAAGGACATCTATCAGCGCAGCTCAGGCGACTACTCATACACATACTCTACATAGTTCTCACTCATCCTATCTTATCCCGAGCCACCAGCAACTCCCGACGGGTCCAAACCCAATGATGCACACTAAACCCTACCGCAATATTAACGCAAGCCTTGTCTCCTAACAGAACTCCCTCATAGACCCTGCTCAGGGCCTACAGTTACTTTCCGTAAGATCCGCTTCGGAAAAAGGACGCGCGTTAAGAGGATGACGATCCGCGCTTAGCGTCAAGACCGCGCTTAGTGGGAGACCTGCGCGCCGATTTACTCTCGCGCTTCACGAGGGGCTCCCGCTGCATGTTCGGTTCGCGCCCCGCGGCGTCGCAGGCGCGCGTGAACTCCTTCAACAGGGACTGCATATCAGATCAGCGTCAGGCACATGACTAAAGCCCGGTCCAAGGTAGTGAGACGGTGAGAAAAACTTACGTCGAAATCGTGGTCCTCTAGGGAGGCGAACTCCCGGATCTTGTCCAGCTTGAGCCTCGTGACCCTGGGGCTCTTGATGCCAAAGGCGACGCGGGCCAGGAAGCGCGGGTCGTCGCGCACGTCGCAGGCGTCGAGGATCTTGTTGATGCCCGAGATGTCGACCGGCCTGTGCGGCTTCGGGGGCAGGACGACGGGCTTCCCGGTCAGGCAGTAGGTACAGTGGCCGCAGCTCGTCTTCCCGTCGGGGAGTCCCATGCCGAAGTGTTGCGCAAGCGCGTGGGCGAAGCACTTGCTGCCTGTGATGAGATCCGCGACCCTTTGCACCCGGTTTAGCGCGTCGGTTTCGCGCGATTCCATGTCGGCGTACAGTTTGTCGACAAGGTCGTCGATCTCCTCGTCTGTCTGTGGGAGCGGCTTGAGGATCCTGTATCTGTTCTGGACGCCGCTTACTTTCAGTACGAGAGCGCCCATATCGTTTAACTCGTTGAGCCGCCTCACGATGTCGTTACGCGGCATCCCTATAGCTCGTGCAGTTGCGGTCACGTCTATGTCATACAGTTTTACCGCCTTCTTCGCATTATTAAATATGGCTTTCCCTGCCAGCGTCTTTTCGATCTTGGTGAAGTAGCCGTACTTGCTCGTCGCCTCGTACTTGTATGATGAGTATTCGGGAGTTATGGCCCTTATCAAGCCAAATCGAAGTTCCAACGTCGCTAGTAGAATGCTGAGTGGACTGGGCCTGATATCGTAGTCTTGACTGAGTTGATATTGGTTGATTTTGAAGCCCTCACCCCTGGTACTGTCGATCACCTCCTGGGTAAACACTTCCTTCAGAAGACCGCGTAAGGAGTCGCGAGACGGCAAGTCGCCCCTGGCGAAGTTTTCTCGGAGGTAGAAATCCTCCGGGCAAATGTAGAATATGCAATGACTTTCCAGTCCATCTCTCCCGGCGCGGCCGATCTGTTGGCTGTACTCCTCTATAGTAGAAGAGAGGTCGAAGTGAATAATATTACGGATATCGGGCTTGTCAATTCCCATACCGAAGGCGATAGTCGCAACGACGATCGGTATCTCGGACGCCATGAACTTATCTTGAATCCTTGCCTTCTCTTCGGACTTGAGGCCGGCATGAAATGCCACTGCATTAAACCCCTGATCTTGCAGGTCATCGGCTAGAGCTTCGGCTTGCTTCTGCAATGTGACGTAAACGAGTGTCGAACCGCGATATGTGTGAAGAAAGTTAAATAATCGCGGGTATTTGTCCTGCTTCGTCTCCACGGACTCGGCGAGCAGCTGCAAGTTGGGTCTGTATGGGGATGTGCGGTATACGTTTGACTCCTTGATGTTGAACGCTTCGCAGACATCATCAGCAACGCGAGGCGTAGCCGTTGCAGTAAGACAAATAACCCTCTCGGCTTTGATTTCTTCGGCGAAGCGTGCTACCTTCAGGTAATCTGGTCGGAAGGAATGTCCCCACTCGGAGATACAGTGGGCCTCATCCACGGCAATCAGACGGATGCCGCCTGGGACATACTTCATGCTTTCGACGAATCCTTCGTTGTTCAGCCTCTCGGGGGCGCAGTAGAGCAATCGCAGGCGACCTTCTCGTAGAGCTGCCTTGGTCTCCTGCTGCTGTTCATATGTCTTGGTGGAGTCTATACATTCTGCAGGGATGCCTTTCAGCTTCAGGAAGTCAACCTGATCTTTCATGAGAGCAATCAGAGGTGAGACAACAATTGTGATGCCAGAGCCGTCGGGCCTTCCACCACCGCTCTCCGCATCGAGTTCCTCGAAGGCAATAGCCGGTATCTGAAAAGAGCATTAGTCAGGGTGATTGTGCTTGAATCAAGAGAATATTTACCTGATAACATAGCGATTTCCCTGCACCCGTGGGAAAGATAACAAGAGTGTTCTCGCCCCTTAGGACGGATTGAATAGCAGAACGCTGTTCGTGACGGAAGTTACCATAGCCAAACCTCTCTTTGAGGATTTGATGCGCCAGGGCCATGTGGTGGGCATCATTGCCTTGGGACTTTATACGTTTGCATACTTGTTTCTGCTCGCCCTGATGGTACTCGTCCTCGTCCTCCGAGCGTGCCCTTTTGGACGTAGCAACGAGACTGTCGACATTGACATCTGCCAACAAGTCGTCTCCTGAATCATAGTCCGACATTGTTTCGATCCAGCTGCCTCGGACTTTCGGCGCTTCGATGGGGCGCAAAGTGAATCTTGATGGGGCAAGCCGCAGACGCTATTCCCACCTAATTAGGATACTGGGGTTGCCTAATGCGACAGCGCCCGATCACTGATCAGACCACAAGCCACTGGCGACCATCGGGGGAGTGGGAACAACAGGAATCGCTTGTTCTTTAAGCCGAAACAGGTTCGACTGCAGCAATTCAATTCATCCCAATCCGGACGACTTTTTAAAGAGTGCTGAAGGCTCAATGATAGCTGACGGTTTGTTCATGTCAATATCTTGACAGCGGGGCGCGTAATTCGCGTCTTGAAATGGGGAAGTTTTGGTTCTGAGCGTAGCACACTATTTGGAGACCTAGAAGTGGTCAAAGCTTCTGCCAAATCCAAATTTTCCTGCTAATGCCCCCTGAAGAGCTGCTGAAATTCTACATAAGGACTAATATTAACTAAACACTGTCCAGTTTTCTCCAACTTCAGAGTGCAGGTAAATGATGGTGGCTCCCAAGTATTAAAAGAAAATTCCCCGCTGTCCGTTTGCAATGACGCTCCATACATGTAACAAGCCGCTCCTTGGAGTAAAAGTCATTCGCAATCCTAGAAACTCGCCATCATGGCATGATATCAGCGTTGTGAACCCTAACGATATCTTCTAACGAGACAAGTATACGCTGTGGTGTGTCTTCCTCCCGGTGTAGTTGACAGTTCATGCTGACAAGTATTAGCCCGATGGTCGAGTGCCTCCTAACCGCTACCTTAGTGCCTATGGACGGATGATGCTCTACGTAGGACATTCTTCATCCGTGTAGGGCTCCTTTGCTACATCCAACCTCCCTGCCTACAGCTATCGACGCTAATTAGGTCAAGAGGCCACTATTGGCGCTCTCTTATGAGGAATTGCCAAGGAGTTGCAACCATTCATCCAGCCACAGGACTCCATATGAGCAAGAACTACTAAGGAATGAGGTATTCCCACGCACGAAGCTCACTGTCTGATGACGACACTGCGGACGGCTTGATACTTCTATGAGCCTGCTATGTTTGCCATGGCAGTGAAGAAACAGTTATTTGAGTATATTTCCGCTTGCATCTGCCAAGGGCGTTTTGCTCCTCCGAGTGGTAAAAGAAGGGAGTACCCTCGTTCCTCCTCTCCATTTAACTCGGACTTGCCCTAGGCTTCGGGCGCCATGGATACCTCTGCATAGTCGTTTCTCTTTCCACCTTGAGACTGTCCTTCCTATATCGCCTGGGGTAGTAATATCATGATTGCCCACTCTCCAGTTTGAATTATACTCTTTGCATGTCCACCCACTTGCTCAAATACACTTTGCGGTCGCTAGCGTTAATGTAGTCCGTCCGTATCCGTTTTCAACATGGCTACGGAAGCTCCCCGGGATGTCAACCAAAACCGTGATAGACCCTCCGTCATATTCATCGACAGAGCAAAAGAACCCGGAGACACCATTGAACGTGGTCAGAATGCTTTGACGTGGATGTGCGGTACACCAGAGCGTCAGGGAACAACCCGGCTACCACGATCCAACTTATCCGAGACCATCCTTCAGCTAAAGCGATCTGGGATAGCTGCCAGTGACATCCTTCTTAACTCAAAAGAAGCTCCCAAAACGCACCCTTCAAGAGCACGTCCGCGATGGGGGACGCTCCTCTTTGGTTTCGCTCTCGACGGTGAAAAGAAACAGGACATCTCTAAGACATGGAAGAAAGATGGATTTGACTTGACCTGGAAATTCGGGGCGAACGAGGAAGCCGAGGTTGCCTAGAATTATCTCGAACTTCTACCAGACCAGCGGCCATAGCTGCACCGGCTGCAGGAGTTTTCTGCGCGGCATAGCTGAGAGACACTCATAGTATTTGTTGAAGCCTGGTGCAGAAGGTACTGCGCAGGACGTGGCTGTGGCATGGGCCGGGGTCGGCAAAGGTCGAGTAGGGTGGATCGGGAAGATACAAGTGTGGACGGGAGAAACTTTTTTAAGAGAAGTTTGAGGAGGTGGCGGCGATGATAGGCATGCCTGTTCCCAAAGGCATGCTGTCGCGGCAGGGTCCCGATGCAAAACGACCAATATTGGGTGCAAGAAGGGTTCGCGAATCAACTAAGACACAAGGGCATCCCCAGTCGACATCGCTCCTCAGATTAGCTGAGAGCCAGGAGGTTTCTGAAGTACGGCGAGTATACTGTATGCTACGGAGTTGGCGTACTTCTCCGCAGTCGTAGTTTATACACATGTTCTTTTATTAACCGCCATTACCACGCAACTTTCTAGACGTTGGCCGGAAACACATGAGTTGCTTTTCCTACAGCTTTGCATCAGTCCCACGATTATTCAGACTTGCCGAGCATATGGCATCGATACTCGCCTACGTGCAACTATGGGGGTGATGTAATAGGTCCATCTTATCCCGGAACTGCCTGATCCAGAAGATAGGAACGGCAGGGGAGTCGGTTGTAAGGGGGGGCACTTGGAGGGGGAGGGAGAAAGCGTAATCTGCTTGCTTAGTACAGATGGTCAACTCGGATAGCTGACCGAATCCATATTGTTGCCCATGTTGGAGCTGAGAACCTAAGTCACACAACGCCGCCAGCAAAACTATACAGTCCGCTAGGCATAATCAAAGAATCACAGCAGGTAACAGCCACATGACTGTAGCGACACATATCTTCTGGACCATTCAAGTTGGCAGTGTCCTGGACACATCGCATCTGGAGGTTTCCAGGTCCTTCACCATAAAATTTATAAGTATGAGGGGATCTCGTCACGGGTGGCACGCGCAATCCTTAGGCAGATCTTCCCTAGATAGCATCGGGGCTGGACAAGCTATCAAGCAGTCTTCCGCCCGGCAGTCTCAAACTATCAGTCTCCATAACCCTGGAACCATTCCACTAGGAAGCGCGTTTCACACGGCATAAGTGGCACTCTTTGTATTCGGGTTTCTACGCATCTTTCTGGCTTTCGGCCTAGAGATGCTACCAACTATCTGGGTCGTGTTTTTGAAGCTCACTTAAAATCATGCCAGCCAGTACTGAATCGCGATATCTGAGAAACTTGAGCGTATTCATGTCCTGCGCGCCGGAGATAGCAACTCAGTTTCTCGAGGAAGGTGCATAAAAGCTATGCTACGCATTGCATCCATTGCGCAGTAGGAAAGTGAAGATGTTTCATGCTGCTTGCTGGCCGCTGGAGTGCCATGATGTCAACGCGTGGCTACGAACGTTCGCACTATTATTAGTCCGAGGCACAATCAATTCGGAACAGCGACAGTTCCCTCAGGTTGCCGGATGGCGGACATAAGCTTCTCCCGGCGGACCAGTGGGCCCAATGCAACCCCGGATCTGGGAAGCAGGTTTATCTCCCGCTGATCAGGCCTCCGCTGCCCCCCCCCCCCTTCCCCCAAATATGGTGACCCTGCCCACTTTCCGCATTCGACGAGCGGAGCCGGGCCGCCGTTCGACGCGGTTCGCGGGGCTCGCAGGAGCGAACGAACAATTTTCCATCAAGGGGAGGCGACGCCGAGGCCGGATCCCTGCCGGGGCACCGGGATAATTATGTCAGGGGGCAATCTACGCCTCACTTCGCGCCGACCGTTCACTTGTAGGTCATCCGGAGCCTCCCTGGACCGTTATCAGTTAGACTCCCCGTAGATATTAATTCACGACAGCGGCCTGCGCGCCGTATTGCTGCAGCCCACCTCTGGACTCGGAATGCGGTGGAGAATCATCTTGAATTATTCTCTCTGATATCCGAGTTAATAACGCGTTGCTACGATGGGCCTCCTCCGATTCATCGCCTCCGCTGTCCTGGCGGCATGCATCCCAAATAGCGCCGACGCGCTGCTTGCGTTCCCCGGCGCCGAGGGGCTCGGCCGCGAGGCCGTGGGCGGGCGGACGGGCTCAGTGTACCACGTGACGAATTTAGAGTAGGTTCCGATGCACCCTGCGGCATGCGCGGCAAGCAGTCGACTGACAGGCGCGAACGCAGTGATTCGGGCGCGGGCTCCTTCCGCGACGCCGTGTCCAAGTCGAACCGTATTGTCATCTTCGACGTCGGCGGCACCATCAACATCACGAACCGCGTCGTGGTGTCCAAGAGCGTTTATATCGCCGGCCAGAGCGCCCCCGGAGACGTACGTTGGCTTAAACTTGAAGCCCGTTCATCGGGATCTGCGTGCTGACGCTTCCATCTGCCAGGGCATTACCGTCTACGGGAACGGGCTGTCGTGGTCGAACGCGGACAACGCGATCGTTCGCTACATGCGCTTCCGCATGGGCAGGGGCGGCGACTCGGGGAAAGGTAGGATAACCTCCTGGGCGATCGCCTCGCCTGGTATGTAGATAGATATCCATTGTTGACCATGCCATTGCAGACGGCATCACGATCGCCGAGGGCAAGAACATGATCTTCGATCACGTGTCTGTGAGCTGGGGGCGCGACGAGACCTTCTCCATCAGCGGCGCCGTGCACAACGTCACGATACAGGACTCGATCGTGGCTCAGGGCCTCGAGACGCACTCATGCGGCGGCCTCATACAGACCGACTACGGCGTCAGCCTGTTCCGCAACCTGTACATCGACAACAAGACGCGGAATCCCAAGGTCAAGGGCATGAATGACTTCCAGAACAACGTGAGTATTTCCTTTTCTTCGTTTACCCACCCTCCCTCTCTTCACAACCCCCCCCCCTTCC